>CAWUFW010004090.1:1200000-1632225 GCA_963921515.1 Calotriton arnoldi | reverse complement strand
CGTTGTGTCTCCATTAGGCCGCGCCGCTCCGTGGACGGGCGCACTTTGATGGCGGAGGGCGTAGCTGGCTTACGGGCGGTGTTTGGCTGACTTTTCACATCCTAATTGGGCGGGCGTGTGTGCTGTGGCGGGCGGACGGTAACTGGTGGTTTTTGCATCCGCCAGCACGGCGGTGGTGCTTCCACCCGCCATCCTAATGGGCCCCTTAGAAATTAATTTAAAAAACGAAATTTATATTAAAAAGTTAAAATATATGTTTTGTTTTAGGAGGGGATGTTTGGTTATTAGGGTTAAGGGTGGGAAGTGTTATTTAAATAATATTTTAAAAATATTTATTAAATTGAAATTTAAAAAATTGCAAATAATTAGAAGAAATAAAGTAATTTATAAATATAAATAGGTTGTTTTTAGTAATGGGATGTTGGGTTATTAGGGGAAAATGGTAAAGTTGTTAATATTGTAAAACATATATATTTAGGGGCCGATTCCGATTCGGGCCGGAAATCTCTCCGACCGACCCGGACCCGGAGAGAATTCCGACCGAATCGGACTCTGGCAGTCCGACCGGACGAGTACGATGCGTTCGTAGGCTATCGGACTCGATTCGGTCGGACTCCCATTGAAGTCAATGGGAGCCGGTCGTACAACGCGTACGCGGGCTCCCATTGACTCAATGGGTGCGAGGCGAACAAGGGCGCCCCCTACAGCGTGTACGCGGCGAAGCGCATCGTGCCGTACATGCACAGGTAGGGGGGACCCATGGGTCCCCCCTGTGTGCGACTCGCGCGGCCACGCGTACAGGGGGGTCCGACGCAGACCCCCAAAGTCCGGCTCCGACAGCTCTTTCGAGCCGGACGGCGCGAGTCGGTCGGACTGCTCGCGGTGCGCACCGTACTTACCCGGCCGGGGAACGTCTCCATTGCGCGGTGCGAGTCGGGTCCGTGTGAGTCGGTCGGAGCGTGTTGACGCCGCGTACGAGTCGGTCGACGATTTCGCGGGCGCTTGCATCGTACTCGCTCGGCCGGACCCGCGTACGAATCGGTCGGGAAACAGGGCTCCGAATCGGATCCGGTAAAGCCGAATCCGATTCGGAGCCCTACCGGCCGAGATCGGAATCGGCCCCTTAGTGTCCAGCGTCTTCTTGACTTAATAATTACTGGAGTGGGAATAGTAATTTTTATGTGTTTAATGTCCAGCACCTTCCCTGAGTTAATATTTACTGGAGTGGGAATAGTAATTTAGATATGTTTAATGTCCAGCACCTTCCTTGAGTTAATACTAACTGGAGTGGGAATAGTAATTTATATATGTTTAATGTCCAGCACCTTCCCTGACTTAATTTTGACTGAAGTGGGAATAGTAAATTTATATGTTTAGTGTCCAGCACCTTCCCTGACTTAATTTTGACTGGAGTGGGAATAGTAATTTTATATGTTTAGTGTCCAGCACCTTCTCTGAGTTAATATTTACTGTAGTGGGAATAGTAATTTATATATGTTTAATGTCCAGCACCTTCCTTGAGTTAATACTAACTGGAGTGGGAATAGTAATTTATATATGTTTAATGTCCAGCACCTTCCCTGACTTAATTTTGACTGGAGTGGGAATAGTAAATTTATATGTTTAGGGGCCGATTCCGATTCGGGCCGGAAATCTCTCTGACCGAGCCGGACCCGGAGAGAATTCCGACCGAATCGGACCCCAGCAGTCCGACCGGACGAGTATGATGCATTCGCATGCTATCGGACTCGATTCGGTCGGACTCCCATTGAAGTCAATGGGAGCCGGTCGTACGACGCGTACGCGGGCTCCCATTGACTCAATGGGTGCGAGGCGAACAAGGGCGCCCCCTACAGTGGGTACGCGTCCATGCGCATCGCGGTGTACATGCACAGGTAGGGGGGACCCATGGGTCCCCCCTGTGTGCGACTCGCGCACCTACGCGTTTAGGGGGGTCCGACGCGGACCCCCAAAGTCCACCTCCGACAGCTCTTTTGAGCCGGACGGCGCAAGTTGGTCGGACTGCTTGCGTCGCGCATCGTACTTACCCGGCCGGGAAACGTCTCCATAGCGTGGTGCAAGTCGTGTCCGTGCGAGTCGGTCGGAGCGTGTTGAAGCCGCGTACGAGTCGGTCGGCGATTTCGCAGGCGCATGCATCGTACTCGCTCGGCCGGACCCGCGTACGATTCGGTCAGGAAACAGGGCTCCGAATCGGATCCGGTAAATCCGAATCCGATTCGGAGCCCTACCGGCCGAGATCGGAATCGGCCCCTTAGTGTCCAGCACCTTCCCCGACTTAATTTTGACTGGAGTGGGAATAGTAATTTTATATGTTTAGGGGTCGATTCCGATTCGGGCCGGAAAAAGCACCGACCGACTCGGAGCCGGAATTAAATCCGACCGACACGTACCTGTGGCGCCCGACACGCCAAGTACGATGCAAGGCGTGAAAAATCCGACCAACACGTACTGAACCCAAGCCGAACGACCGAGCCGCACGGAAAACAGCAATCCGGCCGGAAAAACACGCGAATCGAACCGACCGACACGCACCCGGAACAAATCCAACCGAAACGTACACGCGAACTCCAAACCGTAAAGTACGATGCAAGGCGCGAAAACCACGACCGAGTCGTACGGAGGACAAGCCGTACGACCGACACGCATACAAAACCGAGCCGAAGTAACACAAAACACCGCGACCGACCGCGTACGCAGCATAGAAAACTGCACAAACACAGCGTGAACGAAACGGAGAAGACCGTACGAGACAACTGCAGGGTCCGACTCGGTCACAAGAACGTTTCCAACATGCACAGAAAGTACTAAGGAAAAATACACAAAAAAAGGCCAAACAAGCAATTACAAAGCCAATAAATACTGGGGGTTGGGGACAGAGAACAAAGACACACCCACAACTCCACCCATATAAAGGACACAAATCCCAACCATGATCCTTTGCAAATGCTATTCTACTGCCAGCACTCAACAGACAGCAACCACACACCCACAGCTCATCCCTCACACAAGCCACACACCATCAGCACACCAACAAATAGCTACCTCACATACACCCAGCAAAACACACACTCACACACCCTCACCTGCACACCAACACACACATCACTCACCATCACCACCCATCACCATGCCCCCCAAGAAGAATCACAAGTTCCTAGATTGTGAATTGGAAGTCCTGGTAGACGAGATCCTCAGGGTAGAGCCACAGCTGTTTGGCACACTGGTCCAACAGACACCCATCTCCCAGAAAACCAAGATGTGGGAGAGGATCATCAACAGGGTGAACGCACAATCACCATGTCTGCGCACAAAGACTGACATCCAGAACAGGTGGTATGACGTGCGCAGGAGGGTACGGGAGCTGCTCAAGAAGGACTACCTCCTGCCAAGCCAGTATACCTCAGGCCCTGGGACGAGAAGGTGCGGGCCATCCTTCCGCCAGTGAGCGTCTATGGACTAGAGAACATCCCAGAGCCTGGTGAGTACACAAAAAATGTACACAATATTCTGCCACAATACACACACACATCACTGTCAAGGGGAGAGTCAAACCATGCACTCATAGCAATTACACAGCAACCAGAACAGAATCATCCCAAAATGTGTATGTCAGTCAGATAAACACAACACATGCCATCTCAAAGTTACATTTAACCGTGTCATCACATGTACAAACACAACTACAACTACAGCTAGGCAGTGGCACAAATATAACTAACAAACACATCCAGACATGTAGCCACCACTACAACACCAACACACAGTGAAGACCACTGAAAGAAAGGAATTCTGTGTATGCTGGGCAAGTCAGTGTAGCCAATAGCATCATGGGAGTCGTAGTCACAGATATTGCCCACCCCCACAACTGTCCCATCAACACCACCATGAACCATGCGCACATCACAGGGAGTGGAAAACAACTGACAAGATGGCTGACACTGGCTACTGCTGTGGGGAGCACAAGGCCCTGCTGGCAACTGTGCAACAACCAACAGCAGGACACCACTGACTGACATCCTGAGAGACAACTTCCACTCCCTGCAATGGAAGCACGTTCCATGGTGGGATATCTGGCTGGGTGGGAAGGAGGACTCGCAGAACTGACCATAGTCACAAGCACCTCCCCTCACACACCCCTCAACACAAACTCTACAGAACCCACCTGGGAGAATGCAATGCCTCACATCCTAACTCAAGATCCCACAAAGAACCTCCACCCTGGGTTATGTCGTGTGAAGCACAGGGACACTCTTGGGACTTTTAGCCAAACAACTGCCAGGACAACACTCCCAGCCATCCTGTCAGCACAGGCAGCCCACCCCACAGGGAAGCAGAGTCAAAAGGAAGGAAGCATGGGCATGCTGGGAAGGGGGGTGGAGGCAATAGCATGATGGGAGTAGTAGGCACAGATATTGCTCAGCCTCACAACTGGCCCATCAACACCACCCTGAACCATGCTCACATCACAGGGAGTGGATAAGGACTGACAAGATGGCTGACACTGGCTACTGCTGTGGGGAGCACAAGGCCCTGCTGGGAACTGTGCACCAACAAACAGCACAACACCACTGCCTGACATCCTGAAAGCCAACTTGCACTCTCTGCAATGCAAGCACGTTCCATGGTGGGATATCTGGCTGGGTGGGAAGGAGGACTTGCAGCACTGACCATAGTCACAAGCACCTCCCCTCACACACCCCCTCAACACATACTCCACATAACCCACCTGGGAGAATGCAATGCCTCACATCCTAACTCAAGATCCCACAAAGAACCACCACCCTGGGTTATGTTGTGTGAAGCACAGGGACACTCTTGGGACTTTTAGCCAAACAACTGCCAGGACAACACTCCCAGCCATCCTGTCAGCACAGGCAGCCCACCCCACAGGGAAGCAGAGTCAAAAGGAAGGAAGGATGGGCATGCTGGGAAGGGGGTGGAGGCAATAGCATGATGGGAGTCGTAGTCACAGCTCAACATCCCCACCACATGGCCCAGCAAGCTCACACTCACGCATGCACATCCCACAGAGAGTGGAAAGGCCCATCAAAGATGTCTGACACTGTTGCTGTGTCGTGGGGAGCACAAGGGCATGCTGGGAACTGCACACCAACCAACAGCAGGACACCACTGTCAGCCATCTTGCCATTGCTCTCACACCCACACACACTAAACTCCCCACAAAAGCAAGTAAGTATGGGAATGCTGGGAAGTGGGGTGGAGGCAATAGCATGATGGGAGTCATAGTCACAGACATAGCTCACCCCCACAACTGTCCCATCAACACCACCCTGAACCATGCTCACATCACAGGGAGTGGAAAACAACTGACAAGATGGCTGACACTGGCTACTGCTGTGGGGAGCACAAGGCCCTGCTGGCAACTGTGCACCAACAAACAGCAGGACACCACTGACTGACATCCTGAAAGACAACTTCCACTCCCTGCAATGCAAGCACGTTCCATGGTGGGATATCTGGCTGGGTGGGAAGGAGGACTTGCAGCACTGACCATAGTCACAAGCACCTCCCCTCACACACCCCCTCAACACATACTCCACATAACCCACCTGGGAGAATGCAATGCCTCACATCCTAACTCAAGATCCCACAAAGAACCTCCACCCTGGATTATTTTGTGTGAAGCACAGGGACACTCTTTGGACTTTTAGCCAAACAACTGCCAGGACAACACTCCCAGCCATCCTGTCAGCACAGGCAGCCCACCCCACAGGGAAGCAGAGTCAAAAGGAAGGAAGGATGGGCATGCTGGGAAGGGGGTGGAGGCAATAGCATGATGGGAGTCGTAGTCACAGCTCTACATCCCCCACCACATGGCCCAGCAAGCTCACACTCACGCATGCACATCCCACAGAGAGTGGAAAGGCCCATCAAAGATGTCTGACACTGTTGCTGTGTCGTGGGGAGCACAAGGGCATGCTGGGAACTGCACACCAACCAACAGCAGGACACCACTGTCAGCCATCTTGCCATTGCTCTCACACCCACACACACTGAACTCCCCACAAAAGCAAGTAAGTATGGGAATGCTGGGAAGTGGGGTGGAGGCAATAGCATGATGGGAGTCATAGTCACAGACATAGCTCACCCCCACAACTGTCCCATCAACACCACCCTGAACCATGCTCACATCACAGGGAGTGGAAAACAACTGACAAGATGGCTGACACTGGCTACTGCTGTGGGGAGCACAAGGCCCTGCTGGCAACTGTGCAACAACCAACAGCAGGACACCACTGACTGACATCCTGAAAGACAACTTTCACTCCCTGCAATGCAAGCACAGTCCATGGTGGGATAACTGACTGGCTGGGTGGGAAGGAGGGCCGGCTGTCAACCAAATACAACCAATGCAGACCATGTTCACATCCCAACAAATACATAGAAATGCCCAAATAATGCAGGACAATGTGCTACACCAATATCAACCCCTGACTGTGACAACTTAGGACAATGCAATGTACAGGCCCGCACCCAGAGGCACAGTCACAACTGTCAGGTGTGTCAACCATTGATGCCTGCAGAAACATAACATACATTGTGTGTCTCCCAAAAACAGGTGATGATGGGGACACAGCAGCAGACGCTGAGGAGTCCCAGTCCCAGGCTTAAGAGGATACAGAGCTCACTGGTGTCGTACAGCCTCTGCCCTCCTCGGACGAAGAAGACCAACCTGGCACCTCCGGTGCAAGTCAACATGCAGCACCAGCAGGACCACCAGCTGCAGCACCAGCAGGACCACCAGCTGCACCCCCTGCACCCACCCCTCCAACGACTGTCACCACAAATACCATCCCTGCCGACATGGACAGAACAAGGAGCACCACCAGCACAGGGACCCTGGACCAACGTGGGGCCATGGACACCACCACCACCACCAACCCCCAAGGGGGACCAGGGTCATCTGTGCGTGCCACTGCACGCACTGCACATGTCGGCAGGGGTGGTGGGAGGGGTGGGAGACAGAGGTCGCCGCTTGCAGAGGTGTCTGGTGTGCATGACGACCCACAACTGGTACGCATAGCCGATGCGTACCAGTCCAGCACCGGAGATCTCAGCCAGGTAGTGGTGCTCCTCAGAGACATGAAACAGCAGCAGGCTGCCCATCATGCCCGCTTGGACTCTCACATGTCCCGCGTGGAGTCCAAGTGGGACGCACTGCAAGAGATGACGGCGGTGCACAGGGACACATTACAATGCCTCCGCCAGATGAACAGTAACCAGTCTACACCTCCCTGTGTGCCAACAACATCTGGTGCTGAACAAACTGCAACTGCCACAGGGAGGGAGGATGACTCTGGCGGAGAGTCCCCTGCACCGCAGCAGCCTGTACTTGAGGGCCCCCCCCAAAGAAGAGGGGTCGTCTGAGGAGGGGCAAGTGAGAGGCCGATGGCCAAGTGCAACCCCCAGGAAGCCTGAACCTGTTCTGGATGTTCACCTTTGTGCACAGACTGTTCACCCTGTTGACGGCAACACAACTCCCACACATGACATGGGGAGTACAAGTTGGACCAATGTCTCAGACAACTGTGGCCCCGATACTGGGGATTTTGTCTACCAGGACTTTCAATTCACCTAGGAACTTCTGATTGCAATATAAATGTACAGCACTAACAATCCTATGCACTATTCACACAAATGTATCACAATAAACACACTAATACACCATACTTGCCTCTGTTGTGATTCCAACGTGGGTGCTGTCATGGGGATGATGAACTGCAAAATTACACTGTGTATGCGGACTGCAACAGCAAGTACAACACAGGCATGTGAGTAAAGGCAACGTGACACATATGAGGGAGACACACCACCAGGGCTACACAACACATACACACCTAGGCCATCTGACTCATTGCCTACACTGATGTTGCCAGGGAAGACGGTGCAATGCACAGACACCACACCTATTCCCAGTTGTAGTCAAGTAGCCCACATGTGCAGTAAGCAAATGGCAGTCAAATGTGTGACCACAGACAACGCACATCACAAAGTGAAGCACAGGTTTATTACACAGTTGCAACATGTCGTAACCACTACAGATGCAAGGTAATCCCACCTGGCAGCGGGCACACAGTCAACAACTGTAGAAGGAAGGAAGTCCATGGGTGTGGCGCACATCACCTGTAGGGACACAACAGCTACCACCCTGGAAGTACAATCACGTCGTCGGTGGACACAGTTGACCAAACGAATCTGAAAGTACCCTGTGAAGGACAGAAATGACACACAGTCAAAAGCAATGGAGAACAGGACAGAACAGCAAAACTCATGCACAATACATGTTACAAGATACCCACCCAGAACCAAGTTAGCATGTCAACACTGTTGGGGAGTACAGACCACCTGTAAGCACACATCGCTACACACATCCAGTCAAGTAGCCCATGGACACACTCCAACAGCACCAGAGCACCACCTACACATATCATGCCAACTCACATCATTGACATGACACCTCAGGATACTCACATTCAGCTAAAGAAGTTGGTGATGAGCTGTGTGCAGACATCACCCTCATCATCATCATCATCACTGGCATCATGGTCCAGGCCAGGATCCTCCACAGGTGGCGGATGTTGGTCATTGTCATCCTGGATGAGAGGCAACTCCTTCCGCACTGCCAGGTTGTGGAGCATGCAGCAGACGATGATAATCTTGCACACCTTCGCTGGGGCATATGGGAAGGACCCTCCTGTCTTGTCGAGGCAGCGGAAGCGGCTCTTCAGGAGACCAAATGTCCGCTCAATCACTCTCCTGGTCCGACCATGTGCCTCATTGTAGCGCATCTGGGCTGGTGTCACAGGGTTCCTGAGGGGTGTCAGCAACCACGGCATGTTGGGGTATCCCGAGTCACCTACGGACAGACAAGTGCACATTAGCTGACTTGGAAAAGTGGGCGGAATACTACAGATCAGATCACACACAATGGCACAAAGTCAGTACACACCGACAAGCCAGGCACGCTGGTTCTGCATCTGTGCCATCATCCTGGGGATGCGACTACTCCTCATCACAAAGGCATCGTGTGCTGGACCAGGGAAACGGGCACACACGTGTGTGATGGTCATATCTGCAAGACACACCACCAGTGCATTGACCGAGTGGTAGTGCTTGCGGTTACGGTAGGCCTGCTCCTGGGCCTGTGGTGTTACCAAAGCCACATGTGTCCCATCAATGGAGCCAATGACATGCGGCATCCTCCCCAGGGCATAGAAGTCACTCTTCACGTCAGTGAGTCGTTGCAGTCTAGGGAAATAGATGTACCGGTTCAGGTATAGCAACATTGCCTCCAAAACATCGCGGAGCACACGGCTCAACATGGTCTGTGACATCCCACCAGCAGTCGCCACAGTATGTTGGAAGGTACCGGTGGCAAAGAAGTGTAGGACTGCCATCACCTTCACCTTGGGGGTCAGCGCTGTAGGATACGGCCGGCCAGGCTGCAAATGTGGGGCCAACTGCACTGCCAAATCCTCAATCAGCTGCCTGGTGAAGCGGTACCGTCGGATGCTGTCCCGTTCCACCATCGTTGCCAGGTCTGGGAATGGTCTATGGACAGCAGCAGCCCTGCAGTGCAGAGGAGAAGAAAGCAAGATTGTCAGTCACCCCACATATGCGGCATTGAACACACTCAATATCACATCATACATCATTATGAGGGACAACTACATGAAGTGTGCAGTTCCGTAAGGACATGTATGGTACATACATGGCCAACATCTGTCATCACGGTTCAACAAGTGGCATCAATAAGTCCCAGGTTGGCCCATTGGATATCATGAGGCCGTGTCACAGTTCCCATCTCCTGCTGCCATGTCACAATCACCCCCACAGTGACATGTGAGGACAGATGTGCCCCAGGCATCACAGCTCAATGACAGGTACATTCCCAGGGACCCTGTATTGCCACATGGACACTGGCATTACATGGAGTATCATGTATACACCACAGCAAAACAACCATGACCCCCACAAGTAGTGGTCCCACTTGCCACTGCAGGACAGACATGGACGTCTGTGACACACACACGCACAACATCAAAGTCCATGCACACACAACGTGGATGTGGAGACTGTCTCCCATTGTGCACATGAAATCAGAGACATTGTAAACACTACATGAACACAGACTGTGGAGGACCATCACTATTGTGCCACTGGGACACCCTGGCTCAAACATACCGTCCCACATGGGACTCACAGGGTATGTGACATGACATACACGTACACCACCGTGAAATGTGACCATGGCACATGCACAGATATGAACAGTTGCACATCACAGTGGTCATGTACACGTAACACCCAGGATCCTGTCCCCATGAACACTTGCACAGCCTGGGGGTGGCTGCCCCCAGGTGACACCCACAGGACAACATGTACACCAACATACACACAATAGGAACTGCAGCCTTACATGCCTTATGATACAGTTTGGACAGGCTGTCGTGTTGTAGGTGTGCCCCTCACTCCCTGGGAGCTATCTGTGGCTGGTATATGTTCATCTGAGACAGGCATGGTGACATATGCCAGTCACTTGTACAGGGATGCGTTGAACAGCAATGGACCGATCGGTGCACCCGGCCGGCCCATTGCATTCAATGTGTGCGGGTACGCGTTGTACCCCTGTACGCGTTGAACAGCAATGGACCGATCAGTGCGCCCGGCCAGCCCATTGCATTCAATGTGTGCGGGTACGCGTTGTACCCCTGTACGCGTTGTACCGTAATGGACCGATCGGTGCGCCCGGCCGGCCCATTGCATTCAATGTGTGCGGGTATGCGTTGTACCCCTGTACGCGTTGAACAGCAATGGACCGATCGGTGCGCACCCATTGACAATGGCCTAGCCTGGCAACGGACGCGTTTTCGAAATTCGAATGAGTCGGTTGCTGGAAATTCAGTTGGTCACCCACAACAATGTTGCAAAATCATGTATGTCATGAAGTTGAAGATTTGAAGGATGCTGTGGGCGTGTATTGGTGCTGCTATTCCATGGATTGGCCAGATTCAGAAGATGCAAACGACTTGGACCTATCACTTTGGACACATGGGACAGTATCTGCCTCTGCAGCACATATATATTGCTGGCTGTTCCCCTGAGAGCTCACTTGCCTGCACTACATGCTCCAGGACGACATCTGCCACTGCACTGCTGCTGTCTCTGCCCCCTCTGGACCCTGCAATGGCACGTACTGTGGAGAGAGCCCCAGCCTTCAGCCTTGAGGAGAACCAGGCCCTGCTGGACAGCCTACTTCCACAGTACAGCAAGCTGTATGGGACACCAGGGGAGCAGGTGAGTGTTCTGTGCACTGCCTTTCTGAATGTGCATTTTGTCTGACTAGCAAGGCTGAAAGTCTGCACGCCACTGGCTAGCAGGCTCACTGAGTAGTTGTCACCCCCATAGTGTGTAGTGACATGCACTGGACAGGTATGGTGCAGTGACAGTGCATTTGAACAAGGTTTTACTTCCCATGCAATGATACCATGTAGTGACTTCTGGCAAACTGTCCATGGGCAGCGTTGCACTGCCTGTGTACATCATGTGCCCCTGTGATTGAGACATGTATATACAACTGTGTCATGCACGGATATGTTGCATGTGTAGTTATGGCCTTTTCACTTTGTCATCCTCACAGGTTAATGCCCATCGGAAGCAGGAGATCTGGAAGGACATCGTCCGGGCTGTCCGGTCCATGGGGGTCTACAAGCGCCGGATCCGCAACTGCCAGAAGAGGTGGCAGGACCTTCGGGGCTGGACCCGGAGGATTGCACGGGTCCAGCTGAAGCTGTCGCCTCCTCGCAGGAGGGGCGGAACACGGACCCTGACCCCCCATGCTCCAGATCCTGGCGTTGGTGTTTCCAGACCTGGATGGGCAGCTGAAGGCCAGACAGCAGCAAGGAGGGGTGAGTCAAAGACTGCACTGTGAACTCTGTATTACATGCTATGTGCCCTCCTCTGGCCTGGTTAAACTGCCACAGTACAGCAGTCATGTTGTCCAGGAGCCATGTCCCTCTATTGTGCACTGCCCACTCCTCATCTGATACCCAGGTGTGGCCCTTACATTCAGGGAATTGTGTCACTTGGGACTGTGCCCTTGCAGTTTGCTTCACTCAAGGTGGGGGACAGCATCTGTTTCCCTAACTCTGTTGTGGGCATCATGGGTGGGTCCATTGTTCACACAATGCCTGTGTTTGGACATGTAATCTGCGTGTTGCTTTCATATGCGGTCCACTTGCTGAGCTGAGCCACCACATGTGCCTGGGGTATCTGGCACACACCCATGCAGCGGGTGGGAACAATGTTTGGGCCCCAGGAGTGTGCAGATTACGTGTGTGACACATACATAGCCAGCTATCCACTGTCCAGGGCTCATCCCTCATTCATGTGGGGCAGGACAGTCATGCCTACTCCAGCCCATCCAATACACCTGTACTCCCACTCCCGGGTATCAGCTGACACGTTGTGCGCAGTGATTTGACCCCTCAGGTGTCTGCCTCTGTGTCAGTGTGCTGTGGATTTGTTGCCAGGACTGCTGGGGTGTTTCTAGGTAGGGGCTCAGCATGCCACTGGAGATGTGACCATAGGAGATGATACTTGTGTGTCACATAGGTGTTTGATCAGCTGCCCGTGCAGACTGGGGTATGCAAATGTGAAGTTCAGGCAGCTGTTTCCCATTCACAGCAGATTGTGAGGTGCTCAGGTTCAGAGGGTAGTGTCACAGGTCTCCCATATGTCCAATCGGTATGACCTGGACAGATGAGGGTTAAGATGATGTGTTGTGTGGGGGATGTACATGTGCACTTGTGCAGCTCCAGGACTTGCATTCCCCATGACCTACTATTGTGACACAGTGCAGAGTGTTGTTGTCTGGCTGCCAAGTCATACATCACTGAGACAGTGATGTATGACTTAGCAGTCATGCCTCCGCCATGGCATGTGTCTACTTATTGGTGATCCTGCAGGGGAGTGACATGTGCTACATGCACACCATTGTGGCGATGGCTATCAGGACATGGGTGCATCATGGTGTCTGTCGCTGGTATGCATCACATGCATTTCCTATTTGACTCTGGGCATCCCTTTCATCCGGAAACCTGTACTGACTCAGTGGCAAGAGTTGTGATGTGTGCATGTCCACATGCTACACCGTGTCCTCTGCACTGTCCAACTACTGTGTAGTTGGTGCATGTGTCCACACTGGGGTGTTGCTATCCAACAGACACCAGACAGATGGGTGCAAGGCCATGTGGGATGTGAGTGCCATGGTTGGCATCAGACTGACAATTGGCTTCTCCTGTTCAGTTAGGGCACTTTTAGCAATGTTCAACTAATGATGCCAGGGCTTGCTCTGTAATGTGCTGTGCTCACAGTGGTGTGTGCGTTTGGTGCAGGTGACTGATGTCTGTCTGTTTCCCCATTGTTTGCAGATACATCGACGGCCACGGAAGGGGACAGCTCCACGGACCAGGAGGAGCCGGAGAGCCAGACTGGGTCAACAGCCGAGGAGTGGTCGGAGGGACCCAGTGGCATGGAGGGCGAGGGGAGCCACACCGAGGAGTCCTCAGCAGCATCCACCTCAGCTGAGGACCACAGCGGCTCGGAGGATGACTCCCTTATGGAGGCGGGTGTCAGCAGCCACCACACCCCAGCTAGTGTTGCTGTCCCCGCCACCACCAGCACCACCACCGCCCTCCCATCGGCTCCCATTCCCCAGGTCCGTGGAGGCTCCCATGTTCGGGAGCGTGTCTCCTTTGGGCCAGGCACCGCACCCCCTGCCCCTGTTGCCCTGAGTGAGGAGTCTGTGTACCTCCTTCGCCAGCTCCATGTAGGGCAGACAGCCATGCTGAGTGTCCTCCATGCGCACACCGCTCTGTTGACTCAGCTGGTGTCGTTCATGGAGGGCATCTCATCGGGCATGTCTGACCTACAGAGGGGCAATAGGTCCATGGACTCCTCCCTGACGGCAGCAGTGTCCCTCCTCAGACAGTCCCTCACCCCTCCTGCCTCTGCTCCATCCACACTCCCCAGCACCTTACCCGTCCCAAGCACACACACACCGGCACAGGCACACACCAGCACACACACGTCCAGCACACAGACACACACGCCACAAACAAAACGCACACGCACGCACAGTCAGGGGACTGAAACCAAACTCACCGGGGATGGGGCCCTGGAACACACACACGCATCCACGAGCACTGCGCAGTCCTCAGTTGCCTCTCCCTCCAAAGCACCCTCCCTTGCCTCACCTGCAACCCCAAAGACCCAGCGGCTCTTCCTCAGTGACCTCGGCCTCTTCCCCTCCGATCCAGCTGATACAGCATTCAGGGGGAAGAGAAAGCCCACCCACACGGAGCAGAGTGCCCCTCGCCCCCGGACACCCTCCCCCAGGCGCAGACAGACTGAGGCCCCCACCCGCAAGTCCCCCCGGAGTCATAAGAGCAAGACCCCGCCGCCGCCCTGCAGCTCAGGCACCAGGTCTCCTTCCTCCATCCCTCAGGCCCCCACTCCACAGGTGCCCCCACCACATCCTGCCCCAGGTTCCCCCACCCACAGATATACCATCCCCAAGAGGATCCGGCCTTCTCCCCCTGCCACTTGCTCTCCCGGCACCACACCCCCCGCTGCGCTTGTCTGTGCCACTGATGTGGTGAGGGTGTCCTCCCCCTCTGTCGAACCCACCTTGCCTGTTCCCCATTCTCCTCCCCTGGTGGTAGGCACTGCAGTGGAGTCCACTACCACCCTGTCTGACTTGGGCACTGCAGTGGCGGACCTGTCCACTCCATCTGCAGGGTCCACTGCAGTCGTGCCGGCACCCACAACATCTGAGTCATGCCCCTCAGTTGTGCCGGCACACACCATGTCAGACACCTCCACTGCAGTTGTCAGTGGCTCGCCAGCACCCACCACCCCTTCCCTGCTTCCTCCTGGTGAGCCCTGATCCTGTCCCTGCGGTGCCTGGCCTGCCCCCGGTTGCCCCTCCTAGTGGATTGTCCCTGGTTTTGTGCAGTGCAGGCATGCGTAGGGTGACATCTGCCACTGTCACCCTGTTTGGACTTTGACAATGGACTGGCCATTGGCCTTTGTGTTTATTCTGGACTTTCACTTTTAAACACACATATGCTGAATAAAGCAACTTTCTGTTCTCTAGTGCTTATGCTTCTGATGTACATGTTGTTGATGATGCTAACCATGCCCTTGCTGCAGTGATGGTGATATTTGGTCTCATGATAATGAAGTGTTACTGTGCAGGAACACATGTGGTCCAGGGGAATGTGTCCTATCCTGTGGTGTATCCATGTCATCCATAGCAGCATCTGAGGGTGTCATGTGTTCAGTATTTGGCAATGGGATTTCCTACTTACATTAGCAATTTCACATCTGTGGCTTCCACCCCTGCACATCTGTTGTGCCTGCCATTGTTCAATTCGTCTACTTCCCTGACCGTGTGGCCATCTCTACTGGACATGCAGGTTTGGGCATCAATGGGGAAGGACTCATCTGTGTTGTCAGTGCAACATTGCTATACAAGTGTGTTGGATCTGTGCTGATGATTTCGTGGGCACTTCCATGACCAGCCTGATGTGACAGGAGCCTTCATTTGGTGCTAATTGTTGATTGTGTGACCAAGTGCTCAGCTGACATGATGGGGCCCTACTGAGGCAACATATGGCAGAGCTTTCCTCACACAGGAGTGGAGTCCCCTCATGGCAGTGTGTACTCCTGTGACATAGCCTGCACCCAAGGTGTGTGTTGTATGAGCATGTCTGTGTGTTCACTTCCGTTTTGCTGTGCATGCTGTGATCCCTAGTGTTGTACCTGTTTGTGATGCTTGCTGAGTTGACCTATGTTCCCCCAAAGTCTTCTCCCTGGGTTCTCTGTGATGTGGGTGCATGGCACATTACTGGTCATCAGGGTGTCACCCCTAGGTGTGTTTGCTGTGTGGGCTGAGTTTGTGTGCAGACGCAGATGGGTCACAGTCAGGTTTCCCCTTGGCACTTGTTGTTTGCACCTGTCATGTGATTTCCAGTTTGTGTTATCTTTCAGTGATTGTGACACGTTGTGTGTGTGACTCATGGCACTCCTCAGGGTCCGGGCTGCAATGTTGGTTGTTGGTTGTTGTCGCGCTTATCTGGATCCTGTCATAGCCGTGAGGGGAACGGCTTCCTCGTATTTCTTCTAGCGCCCTGACAGCCGTGAGGGGAACGGCTCGGGGACCACATCTTCCAGCAGGCAGTGCTGGACGCCCGCTGACGCCGTTACCACAGCGCCCGGAGGCGCGACAAAAGGCGAGCCGGCATCCCGCAGCGCGGGACGCGCTTATCTGGATCCTGTCATAGCCGTGAGGGGAACGGCTTCCTCGTATTTCTTCTAGCGCCCTGACAGCCGTGAGGGGAACGACTCGGGGACCACATCTTCCAGCAGGCAGTGCTGGACGCCCGCTGACGCCGTTACCACAGCGCCCGGAGGCGCGACAAAAGGCGAGCCGGCATCCCGCAGCGCGGGACGTGCGCGGGCAAAGCCCGGGCCAAGGGCGGGCCCGTCCACGCCCGTCGGAGCCAGGAGGAGGCTGGGCTGGGCCCACTCCCTAACTTCTCCACTAAGGTAAAGGAACCGGTTGTAATCGGAGGCAATTACGATATTCTATTATTTTGCCATACGGTGTATCTAGTAACTGGCATAATAGGATCTGAACTGGATTGCTACTTAAGATTACTGAGGTCTTTGGCTAGAACATAGACAGTGTTGTTCCTCATATCCAGCGCCATGAGGGGAATGGCTTGACCGGTTCGAACTCTTGCCCCCACAAAAATATCGGTGGGCTCCCACAGCCCGTATCTAGCGCCGACTTCCGCGCCAGGAGGCGCATAAAATCAACGGCGGCACGGGACATTAGTATCTAGCGCTGTGAGGCTTGAACGGCTTGATTGGCTCGAACTCTAGCGCCCACAAAACCAACGGTGGGCAAAGCCCGGGACAAGGGTGGGCTCGTCTGTGCCAGGCTGGGCAGGGCAGGGCAGGGCCTATTCTCTTTTGCTGTTCTCCCGGGTGATTGTGTTTCTGCGGTTAACTTCAGCCTGCAAGGACTTTTCTGACTGATATGGTGAGAGTCATTTGGGGACTTGGTGCTTGACAAATTTTTTTTTTAATTGATTTTCCCCCCTGGTCTTCTCAGCTGTTTCCCGTTAAATTAATATCCGGCGCCGGGCCCCATTTTTGTTCCATCTTTGTTCCTGGCACTACGAGCGTAGTACTCTTTTAAAAAGTAGGGTTGTTTTTTACCTGGACTATAATATTTGTTTTTACATATTGATTGCACTTGGTTTTATTCTTAGTTTCATGTAGTTTTATGCAGTCTGACTCCTGTGGTCCATTTTAACTTTCTCGCTTATCCTTACATGTATTTTACTGTTTGAACGTAACTTGTTTTACCTACCTCAGCATATACATTGCACTTTGGATCTTTTATGGTGTGGGACCAGTTTTTAGATCTTATTGTACTCTGCACTTTTTGCACTTTTGCACTTTTTGCACTATTGGCACTTTGTACTATCTTTGTACTATCTTGCATTGTATAGATGATATAGATTATATTGGCACTTGCACTTTATTAGATCCAAATAAAGTCCAGCTCATTCCCTAATTTAGCAACAGCATGGGGAAGAGGAAAGTGAAGGCCCAATTTTCGGGCCCAGATCAGTTAGTAAATGCTGCATGCCATGAGACTATGGATAGGATTGAATTGATTTTAGCAGATTGCCACACTATTGCAAATTCAGATACTACCATCCCCTTGTCCCCTGGTGGCATTCAAACTGGTAATGATAATGTCATGGGTCCACAGTCCTCTTGCTCCCCCCATCCAACCCAGGCAAAAAAAAGTTATGAAACAGATCCCTCTGATGTTTAGATCTAATAAGAGGCGTAAAGAATTACTTGATGACAAACTTTCGGGCGAGACCTCTTCTGATTCCTCGCCTGTAAACAAATCTGCTAGATTGTCTTTGCGAGCACCTAAAAAGCACCGCTCGGGGCAAAGGAAGGACAAGGGTAAGGCGCCCGATGTATGCGCCAATTCTAATAACCAGGGGCCAATTTCCGAACCCACCACGAGTCATGCACTATTTTCTAGTATTGAATGTTCCAACAGATTCGACCCTCTCTGCCCACCAGTAGTAGAGGGCCGAGAGGAGGTGGGGAGGTCTGATCCTGTAGACACTAGGGGGCAAAGAGTGACATGGGTGGGTCACAGCCACTTATAGACCTAATAGAAGCACTGAGAGCAGAGGTTTGCTCCCTCAAAGATGTAGTTACTTTGCTCCTGGGAAAGGTTGGCTATGCTAAAGGTGAAGTCCCTGAGCCTCAACACAAGATGATCTCAGATTTGAGGGACCCAGTAAGCTCAGAAAAGTGTAGTGCAGGCATTAGTTCAGGAAGGTGTCCTATAGATCCTACTCACACTAGATTGTTAAATCCTCTATTGCCTATGAGTGTTCCCTATCAGCAGTCGTCTACTAGCAAGGCATCACAGGACCCTCCCCTAGCTTTAACATCGGGCAGGGATGTCCATAGAGGTGAAGCCGTTTGTAATGTAGATCTATCCCACATGCGGGCTCAGGGTGAGGTACCAACTAGAGGGTTTGTGCGGGAGGGTGTATATGTGAGACCTGAAGTGGAAGAAAGCCCCTCTCGGATTTTCCTTATGGAAGTCCCCAAATACAATGGCAGAACCCCTGAAAATCAGGAGTCCCTTACAAATAAGATCATACACTGGTTTAGACACACACGCCAATGCTACTCTATAATCAGGGATGACATCAGAATGGCTAAAAGATCATCATTGCCAAATATCCCTTGGGACATGATTGAGGTCACTTTCTATGATGCCGCCACTATCACTGGGTTGCTTTCCATGGAGGCCCGCAGGATCCCTCCCAAGAATTCCAGTATAACTATCAGGTATAGATCACTTTGTGGTGGGTCACCTTGTAGGCCCCCTCTGACGAATAGGGTTGATGGAAATAGTTCCAGTTGACCCCAGGGTTCGATAATGCCATTGTACATGGGTAGGCAAATCCCTTATTGTCCCCCAAAACAAACCCACCAGAGTAATTATGTGGGAAATAGCTCTAGTGTACCCAGATCTCCAACTATAAATTCTCCTTCCCCAGTGTGCGTCTTGGTTGATGACGTGGCTACAAACAATGATCGTGCCCCGGTCACTGGACCTGGGCCCGAGTTGGGCTTGAATGTAGGGGAGCCAAGTAGCAATGAGGATAGGTTAGCAGTGACACTGCAGCCCTCTCCTCTCAAGGTTCTGGTTTGGAATGTGGCAGGGATCAATAAGTTATTGGCAGACTTAGAGTGGTGTACATTCATAGATTCCTTTGATATCATTTTATTTCAAGAAACGTGGAGTCTCTCTTGCCCGTATCGAACAGGTTATGCAACGTATGCAAAAGAAGCTACCAGGAGAGTGAGAGGGAGACCGTCAGGAGGCCTAGCAGTCTGGGTGAACATAGAGCTTGGGTGGAAAGTTAGACAGTTGCAGGTGGAGTCAGAAGACATTGTAGCTCTTGAAGTTAATAACAACAGTGGTATAAGAACGAGAATTTTCAATGTATATAACAGGGTAAAGAAAGGCATGGCTGAAACAGATACACTGCGCATCCTTGACAATGCATTAAACCAGTATTCTCAGAACTCCCAGTTATTGGTCTGAGGGGACTTTAACTGTACATTCGAGCCTCTGGCTTCAGTCCCCGACGACCTAACCAATGAATGGGACTGCGAATGGCAGGTGCCCCAGCTTGATTTGCCTTTGGTTAGGTGGAGTGCAAGAGGAGCGCAGTTGCTGGCACTTACTCTGCAGCATGATCTTAGAGCTACAAATGGTAGGACGCCCTCAGATTCAAAAGGGGACCCCACCTTTAACAGGTTCGCCCAGGAAAGTAGAATTGACTATTGCCTTGTTTCCCTTAACCACTGGCATCTTGTCTTGGACATGGCTGTGGTCAAAAGGGTTGATAGTGACCACAATGCTCTTGTTCTGACCCTTGCAAACCAAGCACCCGGGTGCACTGTTGATCGGGGTTGCCCGGATATTGGTCTCCTCTCAGTTGCCAACAATCAGAGGAGAATCAAGTGGAGCTGGGTTGAGACTCACCCGGAGGCTCTGGGTTCAGTTAAGGGGAAGGTTTCTGCTCTTCTCGAAAAAGCCGCTAGTTCAACCATGGAGCAGGTTGATGATGAGATAGGCACGAGCCATGACCTCCTCTATAGAGAAATCAGGGACCTACTGGGCAGCCAGGGGAAGCCGCAGACAGTGAAAACCAACATACAAAATAAGCAGGGAGCTTGGTACACAAAAGAATGCAGGCTGTCAAAACAGGAACTTTTAAAGGCAGTCAAGCTTAAATCTCGCCCTGATATAATACTTTGCCGCACTAAGTACAAACGAACCATTGAAAAAGCCAAAAAGGAATGGGAGGCTAGCGTCTGGTCATCGCTAAGGAGTGCTCTGTTAGCAAGGGACTCGAAAAAGTTTTGGAGTGTGGCTGCATACTGGCTAAAGGACAATAAGTGCCAGTTGGAACTTACGGTCCAACCGGAAGCCTGGGAAACGCACTTTGGTACCCTATATGCATCAAGAGACGAGATACTTGTGGGACAAGACGTAAGCCTGGTCCTTGAGGCCCTGGATGTAAATGCCCTTCACATCTCGCTTGAGGAGACTCTAGCAGCAATTGCCTCTTGCACTTTAGCACGTGCGCCTGGGCCAGATCGTATCCCCAATGATCTCTATAAGGAGGATGTGGTTTTATGGGGCAGGTATATTAATGTCTTAACAAACTCCATTTTAAGGGGTAGCCCCATACCCACCTCCTGGAAAAATGCAGAGATCGTTCCAATATACAAAAAGGGGACAGAACTAAGCCTTCTAGTTTTAGGCCGATAAGCCTCATCGATTCTTTGCAAAAGATTTTCTGTAAACAGATATCATCCCGACTCCAGGATTGGATTGTAGAGGATGAAATCTTAAGTGATCTCCAGGCAGGTTTTCGTGTTAAAATTAGTACCCTTGATCAAACGTTCCGCTTGTCATGCCTATATTGGAAAGAAGTGCACATTAAAGGGGGGGAACTCTATGTGGCCTTCGTAGACTTGCGGTCCGCTTTTGACCTAGTTCCACGGGCTAAATTATGGAGGGTCCTCAAAGATTTAGGTATGCCACACAACCTTTTAGATATTTTAATCAGACTGCATGCATCTAACACAGCACAGGTTAGGTGGGGGGGGAACAACCAAGTCACGAACAATTTCCCTGTGGACTGTGGTGTGAGACAGGGATGTGTCCTTGCCCCCACACTTTTTATTCTTTTTATAAACTATGTAATAAAATGGCTGGACAGGGATGGGTGCGATGCACTGAAGGTGGGTAGTCGAAGAGTTCCGGCCCTCCTCTTCGCTGATGATACTCTCCTGATTGCAAAATCTCCCCAAGGTCTCCAGCAGCTTTTAAATGATTTTATTTTGTTTTGTGAGGAACGAGGTCTGGTGCTAAATGAAACAAACTAAATATATGATTTTTAGGAAGGGTAGGGCCAATCGAAACAAAAGACAGGTTCTTGCAGGCAGCAGCAAGTTAGAGCGTGTGGAATTCTTTGATTATTTGGGCATTCGCTTAACTCCAACTTTGAGGTGGGACCAACATATTGATAAGGTAAAGCTGCAACTTATTTTCCAAACTGAAAACCTGGCGAACATCACAGAAATACCTTCACTAGGCAGTTGGCGCCAGCATTGGAAATTTACAACATGAAAATTTTAGGGGGTGCACTATATGGAGCAGAACTCTGGGGCTCTGGTAAAATAGCACCGTTGTCATTGGTCGAAAATCGATTCCTTAGATCTCTGACTAATCTCCCAGCAAGTACCCCGTTAGTTCCACTCTGTTTTGATTTGGCACACAGACAGTTGGTCCATAAAATCCATTACAAAGTTTTGATGTTTTGGTATAGATTGTGGACCGTGGAGGAATTGTCCCCATACCGGGAGCTTCTTCGCGAGCTCATGAAATCATCTACCATCAAATCAGTTCCTTGGTTTAGAGCTCTGAGGGCAATTCTAGAGAAGCTAGGGATGTTGAGGTTTTGGTCTGACCCAGGGAGTATGATCACTGTTTCAAGAACAGCATTGAAGGAACAGTACTGGGAAGCCACATCCTTACAAATTGCACTTGACGCTCAGGGCAGTCTGACTATCAATTTCCTAGACTTCAAGTGTGTACCCTGCTTTGAAGACACAGTTGATGAAATTGCTCCTCCCTTGGCCCGGAAGCTGTTTTTTCAGTTTCGTTATAAAACGCTTCCGCTTAAAACATTTTGCAAAAACTGGAGGTCAGGCTTTGAAAATAGCGTTCTTTGCCCCGCTTGCAATGCGAATCCTGAGTCCATTACCCACCTCCTATTTTTTTGCCCATTCTATAAATCACTGAGGGCCAAGTGGATCATTCCGCTCTGTAAAATCATTGGCCCCGGTCACTATTTGGAGGTGCTAAGACTGTTAAGCACGGACACTAGTAGACTCGTGGTCTTTGGTCTATCTAGATTCTGGCACGCGGTATGGCTAAAAAGGTTCAAGTGCTTGAAGTGATGACCATTGCCTAGCACTGGATCAATCTCAATGCACTTTAGTCTGGACATCATTTACGATTCTAAAACTGATTTACTTGATGCTTTGTTTTGATTTCCTTGATCCCTCAATTACATTGATTGCTGCTTTTATTTTTGTAATTTTATTCCCTTTTAATTGTATTATATTTAATCATGTATTTTATATGTGCATTCTATATATATTTTCTTTACTGTGCTGTGTATACTTTTATGACCCTGTGGTCAAAATAAAGTAAAGAAGTAAGTAAGGTTGTTGTCTATGTGTGTTCTTTGTGGGTGACCTTGGCTTCTTCATTGGTGTGTGACTGTGGCTGGGATCCCATTGGTTGGTGTGGTATTGCCGTCATGTCCATGTACAGCGTAGTGTGCAGTGTGTCAGACATTCAGGAGTCTTGTTGAGTGGCCATGTGTGATGTGTTTCTGCATTTTGGTTCCCACCCACCAACCTGGAATTGTCATGGGTGCATGTGCAATGTCACCAGTGCATGTGTGCTTCACTGCTGCACATTGTTGGAGGTCGAGGTGTGTGGTGTTGAGTGTGTGCAGATGAGAGTTGTTGCCCGGCTAGACCCCTGCCTCCATGTTGGCCTTGGCTTACTGGCCGTGCTGATTGATTTGTGCTTGTGTAGGTGTGATGGTAGTTTGTTGCTCAGGACACATGACTGTGGTTCACAGTGTGAACGACATTTAGCTTTGTCATCACAGTGGGATTGTAATGCAGCCCAGGGTCACCACATTGTGGGGGCCCTGGGGGTAGTGCTGTGGTGTGTCTGTGTCTTGCTGTGTCAGTTGCTGTTCCTACGTGCCTGTGTGACATGTGTGATTTGTGCTCCCTCTCATCTGACAATGCCTGATTGCCCACATAGGGGATTTGGATCCATGAGTTACCTTTGTGTGGCACTGTATGCACATCTGTATGATTGGTATTCAGGCCTCCTCATGTGTTGGGTGGTTGCCTGGGGACACTGGCACCCCCCCCCCTCACCTGTTGTGTTTGATGTGCAGTGTGGGTCTGCCTGTTTGTGTTTGTGCATCTGCACCACTGCATTGGCATATCTTAGGTGTGCCATTGGCTGTATGTAGTTTGTTGGGTATCCCCTGCTGTCCCTGGGACTCCTAGGTCATCAGTCAGCACAATGATCATGGTTTGTGTGTCCCATTGCTGCCATGCTATGGTATCTGTTCACCTCACATCTACAGTCTCCACAGGGTATCTGCATTTGTGTGCCCATTGGTGCAAATATGTGGGTCTGCATTCTGATGGTCACTTCTGTCATTGTGTCATTGATGAATGTTGACTGTGTCAGCCCCCATGGGTGTTGTTTGTCTGCACATGGCCAAAGGTATGTCTTATTTGCACTGCAGTATTTGCCTCCCCCAATCTATGTTGCAATGGGACACATGCACTACTTTGCCACTGATGTGTTTTATGTTCTGTGACCAGGAATCATCCATGCAGTTTGGCAGTTGCAGCTTTTTCTTTGTCAACACTTACATTTTGGTCACTGTGATGATGGGGGTTTGGACCCCATTGCCACAATGTTCAAAATGTGCTTCAGCTATGGACCCCACTTACATTTTGGTCACTGTGATGATGGGGGTTTGGACCCCATTGCCACAATGTTCAAAATGTGCTTCAGCTATGGACCCCACACTTACATTTTGGTCACTGTGATGATGGGGGTTTGGACCCCATTGCCACAATGTTCAAAATGTGCTTCAGCTATAGACCCCACACTTACCTTTTGGTCACTGTGATGATGGGGGTTTGGACCCCATTGCCACAATGTTCAAAATGTGCTTCAGATATGGACCCCACACTTACCTTTTGGTCACTGTGATGATGGGGGTTTGGACCCCATTGCCACAATGTTCAAAATGTGCTTCAGCTATGGACCCCACACTTACCTTTTGGTCACTGTGATGATGGGGGTTTGGACCCCATTGCCACAATGTTCGAAATGTGCTTCAGCTAAGGACCCCACACTTACCCTTTGGTCACTGTGATGATGGGGGTTTGGACCCCATTGCCACAATGTTCGAAATGTGCTTCAGATATGGACGCCACACTTACCTTTTGGTCACTGTGATGATGGGGGTTTGGACCCCATTGCCACAATGTTCGAAATGTGATTCAGCTATGGACCCCACACTTACCTTTTGGTCACTGTGATGATGGGGGTTTGGACCCCATTGCCACAATGTTCAAAATGTGCTTCAGCTATGGACCCCACACTTACATTTTGGTCACTGTGATGATGGGGGTTTGGACCCCATTGCCACATTGGTCATGGCCTGCTTGCATTGTGGGGGCCACACACATATGTGTGGCACATGTGATAGGGGGTCACATTGTATGTTCAAAGTCATGTTCAGTGTTGTAGGCATTTGACACAGTCTACACACGCTTGTCATGGTGTTGGGGGGATGTCTTTTTCTTGCATTCCCTAGGTTGTGGTGTGCTGGTTGTGTCATGCATTGTCCATCCTATGAGTGGGGGTGGTGTTGGTGGTAGGCATCCAGCCCCCCATGGGTAGAGGTGATAGTAGTGGTGGGCATCTGGCACCCCCCTGGCTAAGGGTGGTAGTAGTGGTAGGCATCCAGCCCCCCCTGGGTAAGGGTGGTAGTTGTGGTAGGCATCCAGCCCCCTGGGTAAGGGTGGTAGTAGTGGTAGGCATCCAGCCCCCCTGGGTAAGGGTGGTAGTTGTGGTAGGCATCCAGCCCCCTGGGTAAGGGTGGTAGTAGTGGTGGGCATCCGGCACCCCCTGGCTAAGGGTGGTAGTAGTGGTAGGCATCCAGCCCCCTGGCTTAGGGTGATAGTAGTGGTAGGCATCCAGCCCCCCTGGGTAAGGGTGGTAGTGGTGGTGGGCATCTGGCACCCCCTGGGTAAGGGTGGTAGTAGTGGTAGGCATCCAGCCCCCCTGGGTAAGGGTGGTAGTTGTGGTAGGCATCCAGCCCCCTGGGTAAGGGTGATAGTAGTGGTAGGCATCCAGCCCCCTGGGTAAGGGTGGTAGTGGTGGTGGGCATCTGGCACCCCCTGGCTAAGGGTGGTAGTAGTGGTAGGCATCCAGCCCCCTGGGTAAGGGTGGTAGTTGTGGTAGGCATCCAGCCCCCTGGGTAAGGGTGGTAGTAGTGGTGGGCATCCGGCACCCCCTGGCTAAGGGTGGTAGTAGTGGTAGGCATCCAGCCCCCTGGCTTAGGGTGATAGTAGTGGTAGGCATCCAGCCCCCCCTGGGTAAGGGTGGTAGTGGTGGTGGGCATCTGGCACCCCCCTGGGTAAGGGTGGTAGTAGTGGTAGGCATACAGCCCCCCTGGGTAAGGGTGGTAGTTGTGGTAGGCATCCAGCCCCCTGGGTAAGGGTGGTAGTGGTGGTGGGCATCTGGCACCCCTTGGCTAAGGGTGGTAGTAGTGGTAGGCATCCAGCCCCCCTGGGTAAGGGTGGTAGTTGTGGTAGGCATCCAGCCCCCTGGGTAAGGGTGATAGTAGTGGTAGGCATCCAGCCCCCCTGGGTAAGGGTGGTAGTTGTGGTAGGCATCCAGTCCCCCTGGGTAAGGGTGGTAGTAGTGGTAGGCATCCAGCCCCCCCTGGGTAAGGGTGGTAGTTGTGGTAGGCATCCAGCCCCCCTGGGTAAGGGTGATAGTAGTGGTAGGCATCCAGCCCCCCCTGGGTAAGGGTGGTAGTGGTGGTGGGCATCTGGCACCCCCCTGGCTAAGGGTGGTAGTAGTGGTAGGCATCCAGCCCCCCCTGGGTAAGGGTGGTAGTTGTGGTAGGCATCCAGCCCCCCTGGGTAAGGGTGGTAGTAGTGGTGGGCATCCGGCACCCCCCTGGCTAAGGGTGGTAGTAGTGGTAGGCATCCAGCCCCCCCTGGGTAAGGGTGGTAGTAGTGGTAGGCATCCAGCCCCCCTGGGTAAGGGTGGTAGTTGTGGTAGGCATCCAGCCCCCTGGGTAAGGGTGGTAGTGGTGGTGGGCATCTGGCACCCCCTGGCTAAGGGTGGTAGTAGTGGTAGGCATCCAGCCCCCTGGGTAAGGGTGGTAGTTGTGGTAGGCATCCAGCCCCCTGGGTAAGGGTGGTAGTGGTGGTGGGCATCTGGCACCCCCTGGGTAAGGGTGGTAGTAATGGTAGGCATCCAGCCCCCTGGCTTAGGGTGATAGTAGTGGTAGGCATCCAGCCCCCTGGGTAAGGGTGGTAGTTGTGGTAGGCATCCAGCCCCCTGGGTAAGGGTGGTAGTAGTGGTAGGCATCCAGCCCCCCTGGGTAAGGGTGGTAGTTGTGGTAGGCATCCAGCCCCCTGGGTAAGGGTGGTAGTAGTGGTGGGCATCCGGCACCCCCTGGCTAAGGGTGGTAGTAGTGGTAGGCATCCAGTCCCCCTGGCTTAGGGTGATAGTAGTGGTAGGCATCCAGCCCCCCCTGGGTAAGGGTGGTAGTGGTAGTGGGCATCTGGCACCCCCCTGGGTAAGGGTGGTAGTTGTGGTAGGCATCCAGCCCCCCTGGGTAAGGGTGGTAGTAGTGGTAGGCATCCAGCCCCCCTGGGTAAGGGTGGTAGTGGTGGTAGGCATCCAGCCCCCCTGGGTAAGGGTGGTAGTTGTGGTAGGCATCCAGCCCCCCTGGGTAAGGGTGGTAGTAGTGGTGGGCATCTGGCACCCCCCTGGCTAAGGGTGGTAGTAGTGGTAGGCATCCAGCCCCCCTGGGTAAGGGTGGTAGTTGTGGTAGGCATCCAGCCCCCTGGGTAAGGGTGGTAGTGGTGGTGGGCACCTGGCACCCCCTGGGTAAGGGTGGTAGTAGTGGTAGGCATCCAGCCCCCTGGCTTAGGGTGATAGTAGTGGTAGGCATCCAGGCCCCCTGGGTAAGGGTGGTAGTAGTGGTGGGCATCTGGCACCCCCTGGCTAAGGGTGGTAGTAGTGGTAGGCATCCAGCCCCCCTGGGTAAGGGTGGTAGTTGTGGTAGGCATCCAGCCCCCTGGGTAAGGGTGGTAGTAGTGGTAGGCATCCAGCCCCCCTGGGTAAGGGTGGTAGTTGTGGTAGGCATTCAGCCCCCTGGGTAAGGGTGGTAGTAGTGGTGGGCATCCGGCACCCCCTGGCTAAGGGTGGTAGTAGTGGTAGGCATCCAGCCCCCCTGGCTTAGGGTGATAGTAGTGGTAGGCATCCAGCCCCCCCTGGGTAAGGGTGGTAGTGGTGGTGGGCATCTGGCACCCCCCTGGGTAAGGGTGGTAGTAGTGGTAGGCATCCAGCCCCCCCTGGGTAAGGGTGGTAGTTGTGGTAGGCATCCAGCCCCCCTGGGTAAGGGTGGTAGTAGTGGTGGGCATCTGGCACCCCCCTGGCTAAGGGTGGTAGTAGTGGTAGGCATCTGGCACCCCCCTGGCTTAGGGTGATAGTAGTGGTAGGCATCCAGCCCCCCCTGGGTAAGGGTGGTAGTAGTGGTAGGCATCCAGCCCCCCCTGGGTAAGGGTGGTAGTGGTGGTGGGCATCTGGCACCCCCCTGGCTAAGGGTGGTAGTAGTGGTAGGCATCCAGCCCCCCCTGGGTAGGGGTGGTAGTGGTGGTGCGCATCCAGGCCCCTGTGTGCATATGTGGCATTGGTGATGGGCATTCCGCCCCTATGGTGCTGCTGTTGCTGGTGTAAGTAATTTCTGCATCCCTCTGTGTGTGTGTGATGTGTCGTGTACGTGTTGTATGTGTTTTGTGGTTGGTGTCTGACTTACCTTCTGCGCCGTACGCGTCCGTACCTGTTCCGGTGGTAAATGTAGAATATTGGTAGGATCGGGACGAAGGGATTCATGGTTGGTTCGTGTCGTTCGTCTTTCTCGTTGCTTCGCGTCGTCCTCGTCGCTGGCGTGTTCGCCTCGTAGCCGTGGATTGTGTTGTGGCGCGAATCGGAGCTTATGTGCGCCTCTCCCGGAAGCTTTGACGTGCCGGACGTAGCGACGGGTTCGGCGCGTACGGAAAGCGCATCGTACTTGTTCGGCCGGACAGGGCTGCATTTTCCCTTCCGTGCGACTCGATTCTGCGTTTCCGGATTCGCCTCGGTCGGAAAACAGGACCTGGATTGGGTGAGTACGACTCGGCCGGATTCTGTGCTGTTGTGCACATCGTACTTACTCGTTCGGTATGATGTACGGTTCGGTCGGGAAACAGGCATTCGCATGGCTTTTTTCCCGACCGAATGGTATTGGGTGCGCCTCCGACCGAGATCGGAATCGGCCCCTAAGTGTCCAGCACCTTCCCTGAGTTAATATTTACTGTAGTGGGAATAGTAATTTATATATGTTTAATGTCCAGCACCTTCCTTGAGTTAATACTGACTGGAGTGGGAATAGTAATTTATATATGTTTAATGTCCAGCATCTTCCCTGACTTACTATTGACTGGAGTGGGAACAGTAATTTTATATGTTTAGTGTCCAGCATTTTCCCTGACTTAATATTGACTGGAGTGGGAATAGTAATTTTATATGTTTAGTGTCCAGCATCTTCCCTGACTTAATACTTACTGGAGTGGGAATAGTAATTGTTATATGTTTAGTGTCCAGCACCTTCTCTGAATTACTAATTAGTGGAGTGGGAATAGTAATTTTAATTTGTTCAATGTAAAGTAGTTTTTATTATTTAATGTATACTGTATTGGGAATAGTAGATTATATATGGTTAATGTTTTGTATATTTTATTACTAAATTTTAAGTGTAGTGGGAAGAGTAAATTATATATTGTTTAAGTTTACCACCTTCAATGAATATTGTTTAAATGTATTGGGAATAGTTGGTGATGTTTGTTTATGTAGAAATATATTTTTAGAATTATTTATAATTTATATAAAATATTTATATAACAAATATGTTATTTGATGTGTATTTATTTATTTTATATAAAGAGTTGTAGGAAACTTACTGTATGTGTTTTTATATGTGAAGGAATATAAATGTATTTTATTATGTGTAGTGAAAATGAATTTGTCTTGTGTAAGTGATGTATAGTTTATAATTTTCTAGTAAAAAAACCAATGTTAATTAAAATGGTACATTTATCAAATTAATATATTTAAGTAAAATATTAAATAATAAGATATACATATAAAAATAAATTAGACTTTTTTTATTTTCAATTTTTTTTATTTTTGTATAAGTAGATAGAAAGAGAAACAATTTTTTTTTTATTTATACAATGGAATAGACATTATTAAATATACATAAAATATGTCAATTTGTATTGAAGGAACATAAATTATTTTACATACATTTATTCGTTAATTGAATTTTTTAAGGGAAAAAAAATGTTATGTTATTATTTTACAACATTTGTAACATTGTAATATATGTATACAAATTATATAACCATTTTTGGCATATAGATACAGAAAGTAAAGCATTGTATGTTTATTTATTATTTAATATTGTAACATTATAATGTTGTAGTAAATATTGTTTATCATTTACAAATAATTAGCACTTTATTACATGTAAATATATTTTTAATTAATATTATTAGTATATAAAATATTAATAATATTAATTATCACATTGTTGTATTGAATGAAAACATTTTTTTAAACAGGTAAATTTTATTTAACAATTTTACATAATTAATATGTATTTTTTATAATTTTTATCATTACAAATAAAACATATACAATTATAATAATAATAAATATATTTTTATATTAATTATTATTATAACTTTACAAAGTATAATACATTATATAGTAATTTTTAAATATACAGAAAATTGTGTACAACATAAGAAAAATATATGTGAAATTTATACTTTGCTATAATGCTTTTTTTTAACATTATTCATTTTTTAAACCTTTATTTAAGCAGCCATTTTAAGTTTACAGGGACTATTTTGTAACCGCGTACTGTTATTTTGGGTCATTGAGGATCGGAGAAGCTCGCGGTTGGAAGCTGCGTCGCGTCGAGCAAGGTAAGGGAAATTTTACTTATTTTTCTAAGTTAATACTTATGTTTTAGTGTAGTTAGGACCTATATATTGTATTTATAGTTAGGTTATTACGTTTTTGGTGTGCTGTAGTTGTTAGTTATATTTTAGTGAGATGTCGTGAGTTACTGTTTGAGGTGTAGTGTAGACGGACGTTAATATGAGTAAATATGTGTTGTTTTGTTGCTATAAATTCATTTTATTGTATTTAATCAATGTATTTGGGTGTATTTGTGTGGGTGGGTATGCTTTTAATCTTTTTGCAGATTAATTTTAATCGAGTTTACGTTGGAGACAGAGACGCGTTTTTTTAATAAAAGAACTGTGTATTAGTTTGTTAAACTAATATTATTATCACAGTTTCTTTTATTTTTCGGTATTTCCTGGAGCGTTTTTTATATTTTTGTATCTTTTTCGGGTTTTTGAGGGTTTACGTAATTTGGATTTCGGAAGGATGGATTTGTATGGGACGTGTTGTATTTTTGCATTTTTTTGGGGCTTTTTTAAACTTTAACATGGATTAACACATAGATGGAAGGATTATTTCTTTTTGGAATACATTTTCTACAGCTACATAAACCGTAAGTGTATTTTATTTTAATTAATTGGGTGGGAAATGTTTTTAAAATTAATTGTGTTTTATAGTATATTTTGATAATTATTATTTATTTGTAAATATATTTTTTTAATTTAAGAAAATATATATGACAAATAAGTAATATTTGTGAAAATATAATATTAATATATGTGTGTAAAGTTTTTGTTTTATGAACGAAAAAGTATAATACCTGTGGAACTTTTGTTTATAAAATGCTTTTGGCTATTAGGGATAGGTAATCTAGGCCTTTTGTAGATGGGTATAGGGCAACCTGACTTTGCAGTAGCTCAAACATTTTTTAGTTTGTTTAGTTAATTTGGGACATATTTGAGTTACAGATTGTTCCATCCGTAATTCTTGATAGCTTTGTTCTTTTTGTATAGATTGTAGAAGTTTTTGTAGGGTAGGTTTACCTCTGCTTGTTGTTGCTTGGAAGGCATTATGCCATCCTTCAACACTATTATTTGTTTTTGATTCTTTGTTTAAGGTACTTAGGTACACGTTCCACCAAGGAATGTGGAATTTAGGTTGCCTTCTATGCCCTGATCTATGCAATCTTCCCACCCAGGTGTCCTCAAAGTAGTCTAGTAGTGGGCTTATTTTGTCTTCGTTCCTTTTGTAATAGGGGCTTTCTATTAGAATATTGTAGTGTTCTGCTACATCGGTTACAGGTACATATGCTAGTGCTATTAGCTTTTTTATTTGGTAGGCAAAAGTACTGTCTGTAGCATATTGTACACTTAGGGCCCGATTCTGATGCGGGTTGGAAAAGCTTCCCGACCGAGGGCCTGATTCTGATGCGGTTAGGAAGGCCTCCTAACGGCATTTGCTCCTTCCAAATCGGATCGGGAACGTGTCTTCCCGACCGAGGGCCCAATTCTGATGCGGTTAGGAACAAATGTTCCCATTGAAGTCAATGGGAGTTCAACCAAATCGTATCTGGAAGCATCCGGATGCATCCTACTCCGCCGGTCGGACTTTCCCGATCCGAGTGGGTCGGACACCATTTCCCAACCGATTCGGTCGGGAAGCTTTTCCAACCCGCATCAGAATCGGCCCCCTAGGGTTGATTTTTGTAGATGTCTCCAGAGACTCTGATTAAAATGATAATAGCAACCCTGAATTGCTGTGTGTGGATAATTTTTTAGTATAGCATTTATCATGGCTATTTCAAAGTCAATAATTATTTTTGAAGGAAAATAATTATTGCTTTCTTCTTTTATTTTAGTGAGTATATCAATGTAGGTAGTTTGCTGTTTATTTGGTAATAGTGCGTAGATGAATGGAATATTTGAATGTTGGTATAATCCATGTATTGTGTACAGCTGGTAAAATGGTTTTGGACAGACTTTGAAAGTTCCATCCATCATCCAGGTGTCACATTGCTGTAATTTAAGTAAATTGTTTGCAGTAGCAAACATAATTATTCTTTTTCTGGGCATTTGTTATCAAAAAATATAAATGGTTCTTTACTGTGAGTAATGCTTAATTCTGGTGGAATAACTACTTCTGCAAATGTTTTAGGGGCAGGTATAGTAGTTGTGGTAGCTTTTTTGTCTGGCAATTGTTCTTTTTAAAGAAGCTATGGACGGTAATTGTCCTGATGCATGTTGAGGTAATTTTAATAGTTGCTCTTTTAGTATTTGGGTAGTTGGTTTGTCAGTACTAGTGCTTGCTTCTTTTATACTTTCAAGAGCATCTCTAACCTCAATCTCTGTTATGTTTGGGGGTGATTATGTTCTTTTACAGAAATAACAGTAGTTTCCTGAGTAGTAGCTCTTCCATAGCATTTGTTAGAGTAGTATTTGCTACACTTCCAAAATACTTTAAGGCCAATTTGCTTCTCCTGTGTATACACATACCCCATATAACATAATAGCATTTTATTTTTTTGTGACATTACAAATTCTGCACCTTCAGTCATGTTGTTTTGTTTTATGCTAGGGAAAATTCAAAAAGAAAATATTTTAATATAATAAATACAACATGTTTATTAAATACTGTTACATCTCAGTGAATATACTTACAATGTTTAGTTTGATGTAAATGAAATTGGTTAGGAAATGATTTCAAGCTTTCTTTTCTATTTTCTTGATGTAATTTCTGTTGAGAAGAGAAAAAAATATTAATAATTTGATTATATAGGGGCCCATTAGGATGGCGGGCGGAAGCACCACCACCGTGCTGGCGGATGCAAAAACCACCAGTTACCGCCCGCATGCCGCAGCCCACACGCCCGCCAAATTACGATGTGAAAAGGCAGCCAAACACCGCCGGCAAGCCAGCGACGCCGTCCGCCATCAAAGTGCGCCCGCTCACGTAGCGGCGCAGCCCAGTGGAGACACACCGCCAGACGAAATCACGTACCGCCCGGCGTACAAATTACGATGCCGCAAACAAACAGCTCCCACGGCTAAGAGACACCGCACGTGAAAGTGAGGCGGAAACCCGAACGCCGAGCACAGACACCGAAGAGGCGACCCCCCCCGAGCATGAATCCAGCACTGCAGGCCCTCCCCATGCTATACCTGATGCACCACCAAGGAGGCAACATACCGCGGAGACGCAGGTAGGCACACACACAACAAGGGCACGCAAACAGCGCACACAGTGCAAGTGCGGAAAAGGAGGACATGGCACCCCCCCAACACCCCTGCGTGGACAAGACACATCCACCACTGCACCCACAAATGTAACACAGGGCAAATTGCAACATCTCGCAACTATCATGGGGACACCACCTGGGACCAGGAACTAACGACCCCGTCACGGCACCGCAGCACAGCGGCGATGACGCAGCCACACATGCGCACAACTCAGCGCCCAACCATAACGCCATGTATGCGTCGCACACAAACACAGGGACACAACCAAGCACCACACACACCAGCCACACCCAGAACGCACATGACACGTGACAGGCCTGCCACAGTCATGTCCCCAACGCCCAATTCACGGACAACACCCAACGTCACACAACCGACGCCCACATGTCAGTGAAGTCACGCAACATCAGGACACACCCCTGTGTGACAAACATGGCGAAGCACACAGCGGCGGCAACACCACCCAGCAGAACATGGGCCCCGTCGGGAAGAGGTACGCCAGTACCACACAGAAACACCCATACCACCCTGCACCCATGAACCAGACATACAAAACGGAACACCAAAGAGCCCGGGGACCGACAACAGGTGGACCCAAGAATGACACCCACACACAAGGCCCAACGCATAGCGGAAACACAGCCTGCCGCCCACACACGGGAGAGCAGACAGCACTGAATGACCTTCCATTCCAACTCCGAAACCACAACCCGACTAAACAAGCCGGAGAATACAGCCATTGTCCCAAAAAAAGACCAACACAGGCATGCAGAGGAAACCGACCACAGGGCAGATAGCGCATATCACCTAAGAACATACCGAACGGGAAAGAAAAAATATAAAACTCCCCCATGCCGTTCCCATGCAAGTTATCTGAAAGGAGTCACACACCACTGACCTTGAACATTCAGAGAAGCACGTGGGATGAGGGCCCGTGTCCTCCGCACAAGCTAACAGAACACAAGTCCTGCCCCCCTACGACCATCACAGACCTCACAGCAACCTCGGAGCTTGCACACTGCAGACTGCACACACAGCCGGAGCATGCCACCACATCGCCCCGCTGCAAAATGGCACCTACAACACACCTACCCAACTACGCCAGACAGGTCAAGCTGTACAAACACAACCTGATACAGATAATGGGATGCGAACCCCTATCCCTGCTGAACGTAAGTTACCGACTGACTTACCGCATCGCATTGTTCAGCTGCGTCATACCCGTCTTCTACTGTCGGAGGTGTCCCTTCCACCATCCTGTGGAGTTGTGCCTCTCCAACCCGGCATGTCCAAGGGCGGACCTGCTACCACTATTCCACCCTCTGGACGCACACGACAGGGACTGTTCAGCCTATGGGGGCATGGCGTATGTGGCGAACATCGGACCCACACTGCAATGGGACCACTGTGCCTCCACACGACGGATCATGGATCACAGCTACATCGAATGTCACCCAGCATGCCCCATCATGCTCCTACAAGGGACAACTTACGAACAACACCGTGACAGCCACCATCCGCTACATTGGCTGGCAAACATGTATACCACCAATGAAATGGAAGCCCTGCAGGAAGCCATCGCATACCTGTCAACCTGTCAATTCGTAGGACCCCGACGCAATCCCCCAATTGAGCCATGATGTCCGACACTGTACCCATGCTTAGCTTCCGCACGGACTGGCCAGTAACCACTACAACAGCCATACCAAACGACCTGCAACTGATACCACACCATCAACGACACTGCCATGACATCGGATGTGTCCGGGACATGCACTCTGTTCCCCATCACATCCAGGAACTCTGCATGTATCGGAGGAGGCAGTGGCATGGGATATGTGTATCGCACCCACATGGACAGAACTGCACGTACAACTATGCCATGACATGGATCCTGCGCCCATGGACATATGCACCGCACAGTGGACAGGAATCGCCCGGCTGGAGTATGTGAGAGCTGCACCCCTTCTCCCCCTCCCCGGAAATCCCATAACAGGACCTTTGCATGGACGACAAGTGCATACAACAACAACACGACCCCAGTGACTGTGACATGTCCAGTAGCCACCATATGGCAACAACAAGTGGGACGCCGTTGCATGCACGTAAGCCCATGCCCTGATGTCAACTCACACGCACGCGTGCATGAGTAACAACAGCAGCACACCTGTCACATGGAACTGAGATGGACTGTGCCCATGATGCCAAGCGGTCTGGTAGGCTAAATGTATACCGTCTGTGTCAAAGTCCGCAGCACCGCAGCTATTTGCAAATGAACATTAGCACAGCAACGGCCAAGCAGATGTAACTCTGAAGCCCACATCCCACATGCAACAGCTAATCACATGTACCCCTACACCCTTAGCTATGTGTAATCATGCTCAGTATATCCTCCACATGCATTCCGCTGCCAGTAGTGTCCACTATACTGCATCACAGAGGACATAAGTCACAATACATGGTTTGAAGAAAGAAACTGTCTCTGCTGATTCCTTTCACAAGTACGAATGTGAGATGATGAGAGTGTGATGTACACGGCAGTCGTGACATGACTATGTAGTCCACTGTCATTGGATGTTAACGCAAATGAGTAGCACAACTGTGGAAGACACACATGTGTCGTGTGAAGCGGGAGTGACGCTTCGCTCAGGTGGGTGGGTGTGACGGGTAGATGCGCACATACAAAGTTGAAACACGCTGTGTCGGGAGGGGTCCGGAACTGCACATTACCGCTTCCCTGGGCAATGTTAAAGGCCACCTGTCGGGGGGGGGGGATGTGAACACGTGTGCGCACAGCAGCCGGGCACACGAACAATGCGGTATCAGGCGTACACGTCAGCCCACCCTCTGTGGACAAGCTGGATCCTGTTGTGCACCCGCCAGGCCCTTGACAAGGCACACACAGCCCCTGCCGACCAGGTGTATCCCCAACATTGTCAACCTGCACAGGCAATCCAGGGCACGGGATGGCAGTGGAGCATGGTGGGGGAGAGGACTCGGCGCGCTCCTCCGGGACACATCACGCAGGCAAAACATCCTCAATGTGTAGCATGGCACAAGTCATATGGAAGTATTGGGGGGACGCACACATCACGAGCAGGAGTGACGTCACGGAAGGTGGCTCGCACCATCCCACCCATTGCCTACATCTCCACACACATCACATGCCGTTGCAACAGAGAAGCCAGCGCGTGCGCAAGCACCTCCGAGCCCGCCCCAGTGAGGCAAAAGAGTGAATGTGTGGGTCCATCAGCCCCAGATGGACGCGGCATGGGCCGCTAGGGCAGCTACAGCCTCTGTGTGTCGCAGGTGGTGTATCCGGACTGCGGAGACTGCTATGCATTGTCTATGTTGCCCGGGTCTCGAGTCGGGGCACCACGCAGGTGGACGGCGTCCCGCCACACATCATGCCGTGAGACAGACCACTCGTTCAACTGGACCCACACATACACTCCTTGGCCTCTCCGGGGCGAGCTTGGGGCTGCATCTGCATGCGCTAGCCCCACAGGTGCAAATGCATATTGGGGGGAGCGAGGGGAGGTCATGAGGACAGGGACAAAGACGACTGTATTACTGTCAGTGAGTTCAAGGAATGACCCTAATGTGGACAGGAAAAGACGTGCCCCGTGTGTATTGCAACTAGTCGCTAATCCGATCACCCTCCCATGTCCTGCATGTAAGCCCGCACCTAGCCCCGCCCACCCGCCACATTGAAATTAGCACCAGCACAACATCATTCACATTCGAAGCACTGACTGGGGGTGACAACCATTGGACACACTTGTTGAGGCCACCCACGCGTACATGTGGGCCCTCCATGATCCATGTCACCTGCGGCAAAGTGATGACATGCGCAATGACGGAAGTGAGGAGAGCTGTCCGCCCCACGCACAGATGGTGCATCAGCTCCACAGACCCAGCAGCGAGTGCAGCAGGGGTCACATGTGCAGGGGCAGCTGTGCCTGGTGTGAAGGCACATTCAAATTGACAGCACATCGACCAATGTGTAGTCTGCCCACATCTACAGTCCATTATCATGCGGACATAGAAAATGAACATAGGGCAACACATCTGTGTGGGTGCACCCACTGTGACCAACACTGCGCAATCATCGACGTACTCGCCCTGTGCATGGCCCACCACGCAACGGAGGTCACATTCAGTGCCACCATCCCACACACACATCCCTATCACGAGACATGGTGTGTCCAATAGTCAGTACTGAGTTAGCGCCCGTCTGGAGGGTCCTGAACAGGAGACACATGCAACCCACTAGGCAGTCGGTGCTGTCACCTACTGGCATTGTGCAGTCAATGTGCAGGCCAGGCCTGCTGGGACTGAGAGGGGCAGCATGGCCCAGCCTGACATTCACACGAGCAACAAGTGCACTGAGACCTGCATTGGCAATTGCAGACGTTGGCCTGCACCCAGCTGGCCCGGGACGCCTACCTCCATAGTAGAACACGCAGGGTGCAACCGCGAGGGTCATCGGAGTTGGCCGTAATGGCCTGGCCCATGTTGGTGACAGTCCGCTGATGCCATGTGCACCACACAGTATGATGTGCGCACTGCATCTGCAGGTGTGGCCATGATGTGCGTGTGGGTGCAGGTGCACAATGGACGGGGCCACAACATGCCGTGTGCATAGGCAGGGACGGCCAGTGGCCGGCCCCCACATGTCTGTTAGCATGTCATCATCTGCACATTGGCATGGGTGCATGGTATACGCATATGCACACGCATGTCATCTCTCACTATGTACATCTGCCACTTGGCACAAAGCAAGGTTACGTGTCACATGTGATGTGTATTTGCAAGCACACAGCCGTGTTGGCATGGGGCTGTCAATGTGTACACCTGACAATGCTTCTGGAGGTGTGATCCGTACAGTGCTGCACATAGGGTGCAGTGGTGACACCAATGACTGTCTCATATCCCCTCGTGCCACAGGTCCCACTTGTCTTGGCCGCTCAGCCTGTGCCCACATCGTCGTTGGTGTGTGCCATACTCATCCAGCCTCGGAAGCAGTGTGATGCACAGCAGCCAGTCATGTTGCCGTGGTGTTGCCGCTTGCCGAATATGCAGTCAGTCCCCATCAGCACGCCTCACAGGTCATTGAGGCCTGGATCCCCATGTGCATGCACATAGCAATGGTTTGTGTCACTGCCCATTGCTATTGGTGGGAGACCTGTGTAAGTGTATTGTGGCTGTGCTGTCCCTGCATGACAGCTGTTCTGTGACTCATGTTCTTGCTCTGTCATATCAGTTATGTGTATGTGAAAATGCCATGTGGCGTGTTGCTTTGACATGTGTCCACTTCCATCTTTCCTAGGCGGAGACCAAACATTTACCGCCCTTACCAATTGTTGGCGGACATGGAGGATTCTGAGGTCATCCGGAAATTTCGTCTGGACCGACCAACCCTGCATCGACTATGTGCCATGTTGGAACCCCACCTCCGTCCTCGCAGGGTGTATCCGACAGCATTCACCCCCACGGCTAAGGTGATGGCTGCACTGCATTTTTTCGCCACTGGGTCATTCCAGCACACAGTGGGCAGTGGAGGTGGGATGTCCCAGCCGATGTTCAGCATGGTGCTGAGGGATGTACTGGCAGCCATGATGCTGTACAGGAACAGGTACATCCGATTCCCCAGGGCACGTGAGTTGGCGGCAGTGAAGGGTGCATTCTATGCCCTTGGACGGATCCCACACGTTGTTGGTGCCATAGACTGCACCCATGTTGGCCTTGTCCCACCACAGGCCACTGAGCAGCTCTTCCGCAACCGGAAGCACACGCACTCCCTGAATGTGCAAGTGGTGTGCCTTGCGGACATGGTCATTTCCCACGTGTGTGCAAAGTTCCCAGGCTCGGCCCATGACGCGCACATCATGCGCAACAGCATATTACCACGACTGATGACCAATCTGCAACAGGACCGTGGCTGGATTGTCGGTGAGTATGTGGAGTTGTGTAGCGTGCTGGCTTAAGGATGCTGTCTACTGTCCTGTTTGAATTGCAACGGTTCTCTGTGTCCCTCACGCCCAGGTGACTCGGCTTACCCGAATGGGCCCTGGCTGCTCAGTCCATTGCGAAATCCTCGGAGCCCAGCAGATGACCGCTACAATGAGGCACATGGGAGGACCAGACGTGTGGTCGAGCGTACCTTTGGCCTCCTCAAGTCCAGGTTCAGATGCCTGGACCGCACCGGGGGTGCGCTGGCGTAGTCCCCACAGAAGGTGTGCCAGATAGTGGTGGCGTGCTGCATGCTGCACAATCTGGCCATTCGAAAGCAGATCCCCCTAATTGTGGATGACGGAGATCAACCAGGGCCCCAGCCTGCACACCAGGACAGCTCCAGTGAAGAGGACAGTGGAGAGGATGAAGCTGTGAATGTGCGTCAGCAGCTCATCGCCCGCTACTTCACTTGACGGTGAGTGACCATGTACGACGGCTGATGTAGCTGTAGTTGTGCAGGTGTATGTGTGCTCTGTTACTGGGGCCTTTTGTTCACTGAGTGCTGTGTGTCAATGGTCCATGTCCAGGTTGGTATGCCACTGTCAGTGGCTGTAGCATTGTGCCCTGTTGCTCTGTGAGATGTGTGTGCATTGCTTGTAGTTGGTGACAAGTACTGTGTGATGAGTGTGTGACACACTCATTGAATGTACTCTTGTTCTGTTTTTCACCCCTAGGTCCCTGCAGCCTCTCCTGTCCCATCGACATGCCACACAGCAGATGCAATTCTGCTCATGGTGGCGATTGCACATCGTGGAATAAACCCAGGACACATTAAGCCGATTGTGATCAAGGTGTATTTATTAACAGCGGTGACATGTGATTGTGTGCAAGGTGATGACAAATGTGGTGCATGCTGTGACAATGAGTTGACGGTCATGGCTGCGTGATGGTCAAGGTGTACCCATGGAGTTCTATGTCCACAGTCCAACAGACACATGCCATTCACATGGCAGTGTGGGGTAGGATCGTATTACAAGTCAATGCAGTAGGTGGTCAAGGTGGCTGGCTGACTCACTGGCGTTTGGTGCGGGCGAAGTCCTCTCTGGACACCTGTTTCCACTTCGGACGGCCCCTTCCACGTTTGGTAGGGGGTGTTGATGTTCCGCTGGTGGTGGTTGAGGAGTGCTCACTCGCTGTGGACGCAGGGGAACGCGATGCTGCACGAACCTGCGCCACAGCAGGTGGTGGCGGAGGTGGTGTTGCTGGCCTTGCTTGTGCCCTCCCCCACACCACCAGCTGGCCCATGAGGTCCGCGATCTGGGCCATGTGGGCGTCCATGGACCTCAACACCGCAAGGACCTCCCGCGTGTCGCTTGCCGACCTGGCCCATTCGCCTTGGGCCTCTTCATAGGCCCCAAGGACTCTGTCGATTGGCGGCAGGGCTTGGCTCCCAGGCACAGTTGGCGTTGGCCTGGCCCTGCTCCTCCTACCAGTACTGCTGCCACCGACCTGCCCACTAGCCACATTGCTCACCACGGTCCTCGCTGTGGCTCCCAGGGTGGACCCAGTCGGCCGGACCACCACTTGCGCGGCTGGGGCCAGTGATGACGTGGTGGTGGTCGCGGCGGTGGTGGTGGTTGCGGCAGTGGGAGTGGCCGCAACGACCGTGGGAGTGGCCGCCACAACAGTGGTAGTGGCCGCTACGACAGTGGCAGCAGGGGGCTGTGAGTGGTCATCAGCCCTGGATGATGGGTTGGTGGGTAGGAGGGTGCCTGGGGTGCGGTTGGGCCCTGCCACACCAGATGGGCCTGCTGGGTGGTCCGTGTCCGAATAGGAGGACAGATCCTCCACATCCGTGAGTCCTTGTTGGGGGCTTGCAGGCTGGCTGTGCTGGCTGCTGTCTCCATCTCCAGCATCCAGCAGTTCGTCACCTGTGGGGGGAATGAGATATGTTATTGTGTTGCACCTGACAAAGTATGTATAGGTTGTCTGACATCCACAGTTCGTGCACAGTCGTGCACAGGTTTCCCGGAGCCGTGTGTGTGGCTGTGCTATTTGTTGTTGTGTGGGCATGCCAATGGGACTGTGTGCTGTGGACATGTGGCATGGGACGGATTGGCAATGCCGATGGGTGTGTTGCTGTGCTCCTGCTTTTTGTGGCTCTGGTGTATGCGGACTCCAGACCCATCGTGGAGGTTGGTTTGTACTATGCTCTTGGGGTTCAAATCTAACGCTTCGAAACGCAGATGGCAAAATGGGGGTCAGCCCCCTGAAACGCATTTGAGATGAACTATGCTTTGGGGGTTCATATGGAACGCTTAGTAACGCAGATGGCATAATGGGGGTCAGCCCCTGAAACGCATTTGAGATGAACTATGCTTTGGGGGTTCATATGGAACGCTTAGAAACGCAGATGGCATAATGGGGTCAGCCCCTGAAACGCATTTGAGATGAACTATGCTTTTGGGGTACATACTGTGAGCCATGGGTGCAGAACGTGACATGTGTTGTGGCAACATGACAGTGCATGGTCTGAGGTGTGTGTATGTCTGACATACCCTGCATATTTGCTGTCTGTTGTGATTTCTGGCCATGTAATTGGACGCATTGTTATGAGTGAGTGATGGTTGTGTGCCACACGACGTATTGCAGATGGTCCAATTCCTTGGTGTGCGTGCTGCCCTGTGCCATGTGCATCAATGCAGTGCTCGGGGGGTGTGGCCCATGTTATGTGTGTTGTTGCTCACAGTGTGACGTGCGCTTCATTCACTTCTGGCACATGATTTGTCATGGGCATGTTTATTTGCGTGACTACTGTATGTGGACCAGCTGTTCGGATGACATACCTTTCATGTGACTGGGGCTGACGGATGAGATGGATGGTATGTTGTATGTGCATTGTGTGTCTGTGTGTTTGATGGGTCCAGTGGTGTTCGTGTGCATTTATGTTGTTCCACGCTGTTGCGTCTAGTGTGGTATGTCTTACATGGGCGTAGTTGTGGGATGTGTGGTTGACAGGCAGTAGGGGCTACATGGACAGGACTTCGATGGTGTTGCAGTTGTGTGTGATGGGTTGCACTGTGCCTGCCGTGTGGTTCTGTAATCAGTGTGACTTGTGCATGCAGACGTGGCTCCTTGGGTGTTGCTGTGTCTGTGATGGGTCATGTGGGGTGTGACTCTGTGGTTCATGTCCGTGTGCACATTGTTCACATGGTTGTGACAGGGAGCAGTGCTGCGTGTTCCTCTGCTACTTGACATGTCCCATGTGTTAGTCGTAATTCAGTCCTCATGCCTCCAGTCACCCCGCCCTGTCCAGTTTCCCACCTGCAGGTTGTTTTTGAGCGTGCACTGGACTGGATGCAACATGGTTATGGGCGGGGGTGCTCCATGTTGCAGGTCTGTGGGGGTGGGGGCGGTGTTATGGGTCGTGGTGATGGCTGGACACCCACTGACACCGTTTGTCCTGGGGCGGGATGTCTACCTGTCGGCTGCTGGTGTGCACTGCAGTGGCTGCTACGTGGGTGTGGGGTGTGGGCTGTGCTCCTCCTTGCTGTGCTGTGGAACTAGGGGCCTGGTGTGTGTTGTACTTCAGCTGTCCCCCCTCCCACCCACTGCCTTTGTGTTGCGGCTACTTACCTGTTGCTTGTCGGTTGGTGCAGCTACGGCTGCCACATGGGTGTGGGGGGTGCCCGTTGTGGCGCTTCTGGAGTACTAGGGGACCTGTTGGTAGTTACGTGGCTGGCTGGGTGTACACATGCCCCCATGGTTTTGTTAGTTGATATGTTTGGGCTGTGTGTGTGGTGGTGCCTGTTGCATGTGTGAGTGATGTGTTGTGTATTGTGTACTGGACATGGGGGTGTTTGTCCCTCGGAGCTATGGCATGGTGGTAGTGCATGTGAGTACATAGCGGTGTGCTGGTATACATTTGTTTGTACTTACCAGCCTCCACTCCCCCTGGTAATCCGGTGAGGATCTCCGGATGGATGATGACTCGCACCTTCTCCTCCCACGCTTTGAAGGTCTTGTAATGCGCGGGATTCCCTCCGCCAGTCGTGGCAGCCAGCTCTCGATTTTTGCTCTCCTTCTTCTTGACCAGGCTTTTGATGTTGTTCCACCGTTTGTTTATCTCTCCTCTGTTTCTGGGTACGGTCCCGACTGCATTGACCTGGTCTACAATTCTGTTCCACATTCTGTTTCTGGTGGCTAGTGGTGTGTGCTGGACCTGGTTGCGATAGATTTGTGTGTGCACCTTGACGATCTCGTCGACCATGACCGTCAGCTCAGTGGAAGTGAACTTGGGCATTCTGTGTGATGCCATGGTGTTTGTGGTGCTGGTGCGGTGTGTGATGTGTGATGTGCAGGGGTTTGTGGTGCCGGTGTTTGGTGGTGGTGGGTGGTGATGTGTGCGTATCTGTGGTGTGCTGCTGTCCTTGCTGTGTCACTGTGTCCTCTCCTCTCTGCTTTGCAATGTTGCAAGGGGTTGTGGTCTGTGGAGGGGCTGCTTTTGTACTTACCTATGTGGGTGTGTCCTGATGGTCTGTTGTTTTCAGGTGTGTTGTGGCTGGTGTTCTGGGCTTTGTAGTTTATTTGTTTGTCCAGGGGTGGTGTGTTTTCGGGATGTGTACTTTGTCTGTGTATTTGTGCGTGGGTTGCTGTGTGGACTTGTTTGCCATGTTGTGTGTGTTTGTTTGAGTCCGCGGCTGTTTCTGTGCAGGGACGTGGCCGCCATGGCTTCTGCCGTGTCCATTTTCTTCAGTGTTGTTTACGCTGGCGGGCGGTGTATTTGTTGTTTTTCCGCGCTCATGTCGGTGCGATCGTAATTTCACGTGCGGTGTCTCGACCGTGAGGGCGGGCGGTTTTGTGTTGTCGTGCGTCTTTCCGTCTGTGGCGGGCGGTTTGACTCCGACTCGGGCAAGGGCGGGCGGTATTTTGTGTGTTTTTTCCGCCGCTGGCGGTTTTCGGTTCGAGGCATCATGATTGCTGGGTCGGTATTCAGACGGTGTAGGCGGGCGGATTTTTGCCGCTTTCATGGGTGGCGGATTTTTTTACGCCCGGTATCGTAATGTGCCTTTTTGTTTGTAGATGATAGGCATTTTAGGGGTAAAGGGTTATTTGGGTGGGTATTTAACGTTGTTTAATAATGGAAAATGATATACTTACTTTTTAGTTGTCTTTATTTTGTTAGTAGTTGTAGAATTATTTTGGAAGCTTTTGCTGTTGGCTGTAGAGGAGATAGATAAAAAGAAAATATATATTAGTGAATAACGTTTTGAAAATATTTTTAGGTCGGTTTGGTAAAAATAGAATATACTTACATTTATTGTTCTTTTATTGGTGAGTATTTTTGAAATAATTTTCTGGCTTTGTAGGATATCTGTAGAGGTGATATAAAAGTAAGGAATGAAAGAATAGTCAATTAGGTTTTAGAAATAATTTTTGTTGCAGGTTAGTAGTATTGTTATATTTTAAAAACAGTTTTACTTACTTAGTGCAGTTTTAAATCTCTTTTTAGTAATGAAAGTTTTCTTTCAGGAAACAGTTGGGCACAGTTTCACCTTCTTCTTTATTGTAGTTTTTAAGTGTAAAAGAGATGTATGTCTTTGATGTTTATATAGTGTTTATTTAATTGGTTGCTTTATGTTATTGGTGAATTTTGAAATGTAAGCATTTTATTGGTTGAAGTTAATTGTTTTTATTCTTTTGGCACTTTCTTTCCATATAAGGGAAACGCTAATTAAGAAACTGTTAGTAGAAAGTAAATATTTTATCTTTTTACTTTTTGTAAATAATTTAAATGTTGTTTTTAATGTGAAATAATGCAAGTATTATATATTTTACAGTTTATATTTTATTATTGTAATACGTTTGTTTAGCCAAAATATTTTGTTTTATATATTGATGTGTTTGCAAATTATTTTATTATGTTGTTTAAGTATTTTATATTGTTTTATAATGTGAATTTATATTTGGTGCTAAAGATATATTTAATTGAGCAGTTTTTATATAGTCGATATTTGTAAAAAGTCGATATTATTGATGTCTATATTTTGGTATTCGATATTTTTGTAATGTTGTATGTTATAAAAATTTAAACGATATTTAATTTAATGTTATTTAGCATTTCGATATTGTGGTGAACGATATTTTTCATATACGATATTGTGTACTCGATATTTTTGTATTTTTATAAATAAGTATTGGTAGTAGATATTATTGTAGTCGATATTCTGACGCCGATATTTTGTATATTCGATATTATGTCAGTGATCCGTCCTGAAGGCCCTCATCTGTGATGCAGTATGTGAGTGAGCATGACATGCAATACAGTGCTAATGAAGTGCAGTGGCAGACTCACTGTGTCCACCACTACACACCCCTCAATGCCCTTGGCCTGTGAATGGCTCAATGCATTTTCCAGGAAACATACTGGGACATAATCTGAATTATCACGCCCTTCTCACAATGTTAAGTCCTCTATTGTGCAATTCTCAGGACTATGATGGCTCAGTGAGTATTAGGTGTGTGGACTAAACACATGTTTGACTCAGTCCAGTTAGGCATGGCTCAGAGTAACATTGGACAGTGTCTGTGCAGGCCAGAGGAACTCACACTGCGGTTCAACATGGTCCCTCAGATAAATCACATGGATGTACAGCATGAGAGGGTGAAAAGTGCCAACACATGCGAGACTGAACACATGTTCAAATCAATGTAAGGATGACATCTACTACTTACATTGATGTGAAGTGTCATAGTTGCATTAACATCAAGTGGGTTCCACTCATGCATTGGACTATTGTGCATGATGCTCACATCAACATAGTGCACTTAAGAAATATACAACACACATAAGTCATTGGTCCATTCCAATATACATTTCAACAGTCACATATGAGGTTGTGAAGAGTGAGTGGACAGTTACATCACATGGCACAGTAAAAATTAGTCCCGACTTGTACTGTTTCAAAACACCATTGTATCTGTGTGGCTGTTTAAACAATGCATGTCTCCCCCTACCTTCAATCAACTTATGTATGTGTGGAAATAAGCCTACAGACACCATTGACATGAAGTTAGCATGCATGGCAGTGTAACACACATTTACATCACCTAGTCTCAGACCAACATGTTTATTATGTTTGTGCAAGAATGGCTGTAGGAGTGTCCATTTTCTACACATAATCAAATGCAATTTCCACAGAACATGTATGGAGCATGCCATGGTAACTATTAGGATGCCTGTACATCGACTTGCACTCACAGGCACATACTACTGCACAGCAACATCATGGTATCATTGTGATCACTCTCACACTTGGAATCAGGAACACTTACCAGTACATCTGGCGCACCAAAAGCCTCCCATACTGTGCAAGGACCTCGTCCACCAGAAGCTCCAGCTCCTCTGTAGTGAAGGGACGGGCCCTGACATTCTCTGTTCTCGCCATCACTGGGTCCAGGATACTGAAAAATATGCAGTTGTAGAGGAATGGCAGTCAGCAGTGTCTGAATGCATGTGAAATGTGTGGCTCTCCCACAGAGATTTATAGGCCCCTGGGTTGGTATCAGTGGCAGTCAGCTGCTGCAATTGGTCCACCTGGCTGGCATCTTTCAAGTGTGGCCAATGAGCGGACCCGCGGTGGCGGTGCACGCCTACCGCGGTTTTCAAAGTAGCATTTCACTACCGCGATCGCGGTTCCCATTGTCTGCAATGGCATTGGTGGTGTCACACCGCAGAGGCCAGGCGGTCGCTTCCGCTATGCTGCATCTTTCAAGTGTAGCCAATGAGCGGACCCGCAGTGGCGGTGCACACCTACCGCACATATGGACACATTATGCACTAGCAATGGCAATAGTCAAATTTAACAATTGAACACTATGCCTCCATAGTGTCTTACTGCACTTGTTTTGTACAATGAATGCTAGTGTGACATTCAACTCACTGATGCCTACACATGCCATGTCTGTGGAAAATGTGACATGCATTGCCATGCACTTACTCACGTCACCTATGATATGTGTGTGGATGTACATCTATTGGTTGTATGATGTTGTCTCAGGTTTGAAATCAACTCAATGTGTGAGATGGCTAATCAAACAACAGTAAAGATTGCCTGACCACATAATGGTGGTATTTTACTGTGCCCATAGCTGATTTAAGTAGGATATGTGATCAGCTTACACACACTGTGCACATTGTGATGATAACTAGTGGTCTGTGCAACTTAAGCAAGAAGGTGTGGCAGGTAAAGCAGCTACATATGAGTCAGCAGTGTTGCTGTCTCATACATCTGCTGTGTCACCTACTCCTAGGCCTGGGGACACCAGATGTATTGGTGTACCATTCACAACCTCTGATTATGTTTTTGGGGTAGTCAGTATGTACAACATGACCACTTGTAAAAACACATGTGGTGAAAGTGTCTCTGCATCGGAGTTGTGGATTAAGCAATTGTTGGAGTACATTCATTGTTTCTGCTGCGTGAGTCAAGATGTGAGAAGTCGGACACATCTCATTGTGTAATTTGAATAACATTAGTCCTCTTCCATTTCATGTAGGCGACGACCAAATGTGCACCGGCCTTTCACAGTCCTGGCGGACATGGAGGATGTGGACATCATCCGGAAATTTCGTCTGGATCGCGTTACACTGCAAGAGCTGTGTGCTCAGTCGGAGCCCCATCTGAGGCCTCAACGAACATATCCAACTGCCCTATCCCCAAAAGTGAAGATCATGGCGGCGCTGCATTTTGTTTGCTACGGGCTCTTTCCAATACACGGTGGCCAGCGCCGGTGGGATGTCGCAAGCCACATTCATCATGGTGCTCTGGGATGTGGTGTCCGCAATGATGCTATACAAGGACCAATACATACGATTCCCAAATACAGCAGAATTGCCTGCTGTGAAGGCTGGTTTTTATGTCCTTGGCCACATTCCTCAAGTAGTTGGTTCCATTGACGGCACACACATTGCCCTTGTCCCACCACAGGCACGTGAGCAGGTGTATAGGAACAGGAAGCACTACCATTCCATAAATGTGCAGGTGGTATGCCAAGCTGATATGATCATCAGCCATGTTTGTGCGTGATTTGCTGGCTCCACCCATGACTCCTACATCCTGCGGAACAGCATTGTACCCCGGCTGATGGAAAATCTACATCCAGAGCGTGCATGGCTTGTAGGTGAGTACACTGAGTCAAGTAGTGTGCTGTGTGTGACATGCTGTTCTCGTCAACTGTTTGTATCACAACATTTCTCTGTGTATGTCACACCTAGGTGACTCAGCGTATCCCAACAGGCCGTGGTTGCTGAGCCCACTGCGGAATCCAAGTACCCTGGGTGAAGTCAGCTACAACGAGGCACATGGTAGGACACGACGTGTGGTGGAGCGCACTTTTGGTCTCCTGAAGTCCCGATTCTGGGGCCTGATTCACAGAACTAACTTACGTCAAAAACGTAAAGTTAGTACTTTTAGGTATTCACAGAATACACTTACTCATTTTGGTATTCACAGAATGAACTTACTCATTTCGGTATTCACAGAAGTTAGTAGTCCTAACTTTAGGACTCCTAAATGCCTTCTGTGAATACCGAAAGTCTTAAAGTTAGGATTTTTCTCAGTTTAGGAGTAGTAAAGTTAGGAGCTAACTTTAGGACTCCTAAACTGAGAAAAATCCTAACTTTAAGACTTTTGGTATTCACAGAAGGCATTTAGGAGTCCTAAAGTTAGGACTACTAACTTCTGTGAATACCGAAATGAGTAAGTTCATTCTGTGAATACCAAAATGAGTAAGTGTATTCTGTGAATACCAAAAAGTACTAACTTTACGTTTTTGACGTAAGTTAGTTCTGTGAATCAGGCCCCTGGTGCCTGGACAAGAGCGGAGGTGCACTGTTGTATTCCCCACAAAAGGTGTGCCGGATAGTTGTAGCATGCTGCATGCTACACAACCTTGCCTTGCGCAAAGCCGTTCCGCTGATCCTGGATGACGATGAGCAGCAGATGCCCCCTCCTGCACACCCACACACTTCCAGTGCGGACGATAGTGGTGAAGAGGAAGGTGTTGACCTGCGTCAACAGCTCATTGCCAACTAATTCCCTTGAATGTAAGTGACTTTGTAGAACAGTGATATTGTGTGTTTGCTTGGATGTTAGTATCAAGGCATAGAGAATTTTAACTGCTGACTGTCGTTGTGTGTGTGATAAGGGCTGTTGTGTGTGGCACAGGGTATTTGTATCCAGGTACATCATGTGTATGTTGAGGTTGTTGATCATTGCTATGTGTGCTTGTTTTTGTACCTTGATGCCTAGTGTTGTGTTTCAGCTGTAATGGCGTCACCTGATAAGTAAATGTCATTCTCTTGTGTCTTTCTAGGTTCATTCACCCTCTCAATGCCTCCTCTCCTTCAGAGCTGTTGGAACATTGAAATCTGATTTGTCATTGTACATACTGGAATAAACATGTAGCTCACACAGGCATAGGTATGTGAAGAGTGTTTATTTAAAATTAGTTTTTGTGCAAGTGAAGAAGGGAATATGTACATAACTGTGAACAGTGAATAAATGAGTTGTCAGTCATGGTAGATGAGACAAATAGTGTAGTCACCATAAAGCTGAAGTCACACAGTCCAACAGACTCAGGCCATCAACATGGCAATGTGGGCAAGGATAGTCAACATAGTCACTGCAAAGGGGAACAACAAGATACCATCATGGCTGGCTCTGTGAGTGCCGTTGGTATGGTGGCCTGCCACCAAATCCTCCCCTGTGGATTCTCGGACGGCCCCTGGTGCGTTTGGGAGGGGGGCATCTGCTGCAGGGTCAGTGGTGTCTGAGGACTCACTCTCCTCCTGCACACCCCTCTCTGTGGCTGCAGCGGGAATGGTGGGCTGCACAGCAGGCAATCCACTGGAGGGGGGTTGAGGTGCACTTGGGGCTGGGAGTCTGTCCCTCAGAACACCAACTAGCTGGCCAACAAGGTCGACAAGTTGGCCCATCCGTGTGTCCATGGACTGCTGCAGCAGGCGGATCTCATGCATGTCTTCAGCAAGCTGGCCCATTACTCCATGGTTCTCTTGGTAGGCACCAAGGACTCTTGCAATGGTGGCCAGGGATTCAGGGTCATTGTCCTCCTGTGTCTCTGTCCCAGTTGTACTCCCACCTGCCCTCCTGACACGGACCTGTGGCATAGTCCCCCGACGCACTGGCACACTCTCCCTGGCATGCTGTGATTGTGTGGTGGTGTTGGTAACCACCGTGGCAGGGCGTGTGTTGCAGGCAGCAGTGGTGATGGTGGTGGTGGAGGCCACACAGGTCGTAGTGGCAGGGGGCAGCACAGTTGTTCTTGCCGTGGTGGTGGTGGAGGCCACACAGCTCGTAGTGGATGGGGGCAGCACAGTTGTTCTTGCCGTGGTGGTGGGGACAATGAGGGCTTGAGACATGTTAGTCCCTGCCACACCAGAGGGGCCAGCTTGAGAATCCTCGTCCGAGAATGTTGGGGAATCTGCTTCCGAGAGTTCACGTTCTGGGGGGGGGGGGGGAGACTGGCTCCTCATGTTGGTGTCATCCTCTGCAGTTAGTTGTTGATCTCCTGTTGAACAGAGGTCATATGGTAATTGAGTTGCACGCAACAAGCTTGATGTTAGACAATTGTTTGAGACGTTTGATACAACAAACACTTTACAATGCAATGACTTTGTATGCCTGCTATATACTGTGCACCATGACATGACGTTGAGGTACATACCTTAGTAGTCCATGGTGTCCGTTGTGAATTGAAACTTGGTGCAGTGTACAGATAGTGTAACTACACGGACATGTCCTCATCTACCTAATTGCGTGACATCAACTTTCTGTTGTGCGTCTTTTCATTTAGCTGTTCATGTAATCTATTTCAACAGAGCTAGAAGGAACCATTGTCATGTTATACATAGCTTTGGAATCACATGTACTTTCCTTTTTTTTCATGTAGACCATGCATGTTTGGTGTTGAGATGGGCCTTCATGCTCAGACACCATGGCACTTCCACATTGCATTCTCTGCTGTGCATGATTGTGGGATGCATTTGTTTCACTTGTGACTTGGTGAGTATGAGTTCAAAATATGTGACAGTTACGTGCATTTAGATGTCTGCACACTGGATGTGGCATTTAAAACTATGCCAAGTTGGCTGACATGTTAGTGCTGATGTGGTTATGTGGCTACATGCATTTAGAAAAGGATGGCGGTGTGCATGCAATCACTACCTAAGTGTAAGTTTTGGGAGAGCAATGCGATAGCTGCCCCATGTTTGGGGGTGTGGGGAATGCTCCATCCTGCTCAGCTGTGGGACAAGGGGGCCTGTTGGGAGCTGTAGTGCAGATTTCCCAGCCACAAAGACCCCTCCCTGTTGAGATGGCTACCTACCTGTAAGGTTACACATTGGAGGGAAATGGCTGCCCCATGCTTGTGGGTGTGGGGAATGCTCTATCCTGCTCAGCTGTGGGACAAGGGGGCCTGTTGGGAGTTATAATGCAGACTTCCCAGCCACAAAGACCCCTCCCTGTTGAGATGGCTACCTACCTGTAAGGTTACACATTGGAGGGAAATGGCTGCCCCATGCTTGGGTGTGTGGGGAATGCTCTATCCTGCTGAGCTGTGGGACAAGGGGGCCTGTTGGGAGTTGTAGTGCAGACTTCCCAGCCACAAAGACCCCCTCCCTGTTGAGATGGCTACCTACCTGTAAGGTTACACATTGGAGGGAAATGGCTGCCCCATGCTTGGGGGTGTGGGGAATGCTCCATCCTGCTCAGCTGTGGGACAAGGGGGCCTGTTGGGAGTTGTATTGCAGACTTCCCAGCCACAAAGACCCCTCCCTGTTGAGATGGCTATCTACCTGCAAGGTTACACATTGGAGGGAAATGGCTGCCCCATGCTTGGGGGTGTGGGGAATGCTCCATCCTGCTCAGCTGTGGGACAAGCGGGCCTGTTGGGAGTTATAGTGCTGGCTGCCTGTACATGTGCCCCCATGCAAATATTGTTATGTACCTTTGTGGTGAATGAGAGGGAGTTATTGTGGGATCTGTGAGACATGTTTGGGGGGAGTGTGGTGGACATGAATACATTTGGGCCTAGGAGGTGTTGCTTTTTAGTTGTGCAAGCTACTACATAGCAGTGTTATGGCAGACTTTTGTTGGTACTTACCAGCCTCCATTCCCCCCTCAATTCCAGTGCAACTCCCTGGGTGCAGTATGCCAAGCACCTTCTTCTCCCATGCGTTGAATGTTCTTGGTGGAATGGGAGGGCCACTGCCAGTCCGGTTTGCCAGCTCACGGTTCTTGCTGTTCTTCTCCTTGACCTTGCTCTTGAGGTCAGTCCACCTCTTCCTGATCTCCTTCCTGTTGCGTGGAACTTGCCCTTCAGCATTGACTCTGTCAACTATCCTTTGCCACATTTGATTTTGCCTGGCTGCTGGGGTCTGTTGGACCCTGCTTCCTAAAATATATGGCTCAACTCTTATAATCTCATCCACCAGGACTGACAACTCACCATCAGTGAATTTGGGCATCTTCTGTGCCATGGTGTGTGATGTGCTGAGTGGTTAAGAGTGCAGGTGTGAAGGTGGTGGTGGTGGTGGTGATGTGTGTGGTGTGTGTGTGTTTGTGATGGTGTGATGTGTGCAGGGTTGCCTATCCTTTGTGTGGTATTGTTGGGCCCTTCAGTTCTGGAGTTGTGCAAAGAATTGTGGTCATGCAGGGGCTGGTTTTATGCTCTGCTATGTGGGTGGGTCCAAACGGAGTATTCATGTCAGGTGTGTTGTCTGTGTTGAGCTGGGATTTGTAGTTTTTATTTGCATGGGGCATGTGTCAATGGGGTGTGTTAGCTGTTTTTATTGGCTGAGCCAGATACACAGCCACATTTGGTAGTTTTGTGGTGTAGTTGCTTTCGACCGCCATTACTATTTCTGCGCGACCGCTGCGGTCGGACTGCAATAGTCCTTCCTACGGCTCTCCCATTCATCATTGATGACAATCGCGGCTGTCGGAAACAAGCGGTCGTACCGCAGGCACCGCGGTAACATCATAATTGCACTCGTGGAAATTCCGCTTGTGTATCGGCAGTTTGTGAGCTTTCCGCAGTGAATCCGACCGCCGTGGACGGAATTTCGCCTTTTCCGCACGTCCCCGGTGGTGTTTCTTGGAATCCGACCGCGGCGGTCGGATTTTTCCGGCAGTGCATCGTAATGTGATCGGCGGTGGTGCCGCAGGCCATGCGGGCGGTCTTTTCCCATTGCCACGGCGGTCGGAATGGTTTTCCGACCGCCATCGTAATCGGCCCCTAAGTGTCATCAGCATAAAAGGATATGCAATGATTGGTTGTGTGAGGGAGGAGGCAAGTGGTACCATTAAAAGAATGAAAAAGTGGGAGAGTAAATTTAACCTTGAGGAAAAATGTGTTGGAGCGCAGATGGGTTGGAGAGAGAGTTAGCCAGTTTTATGTGTTGGCATTCATTCTCAAGGTTTGATCAGAACCAGCTAAGAACTGCTTCTCTCAGTCCTATTCTATCAATATGAATTTCAAGAAAAGTGTCTTCCTGTCCTCTGAGGACAGTCACATTTTATCTAGGCGAGTTGCTTAGTACAAAGGCAGATTCAATTATGCAGCCCCCGCTCTTCATTTGGGGGAGGTGTTCAGAGCATCAATTCTGTTCTACATTAAAACCTGCACCAACTCTTGTTCCCAAAGAGGTGCTCGATGTAACATATAAAATCAACCATACAGCAGAATGTATCCTATAGGAGTGTCTGGTATAGACAGCTCTCTGTATGCATTTCCTGCAGAAACGGATCCAACCACACAATGCTCGGTGTATGAGCCCACTTAACCAGTGTTTCCCAAACTGAGCCCATTTTTGGTGGGTCTAGAAAGTCCAAGCAATACTTAACTATGCCTTTAAATTTTATATTTATCTTGTCACATTTGCTGCGTTTCAAAGACAGGTCAAGTGTCAGACTATGGGACAGGTCAAGTGTCAGACTATGGGGTCGATTCCGATTCGGGCCAGAAAAAGCACCGACCGACTCTGAGCCGGAATTAATTCCGACCGACACGTACCTGTGGCGCCCGACACGCCAAGTACGATGCAAAGCGTGCAAAATCCGACCGACACGTACGGAACCCAAGCCGAACGACCGAGCCGCACGGAAAACAGCAATCCGGCCGGAAAAACACGCGAATCGAACCGACCGACACGCACCCGGAACAAATCCGACCGAAACGTACCCGCGAACTCCAAACCGCAAACTACGATGCAAGGCGCGAAAACCACGACCGAGTCGTACGGAGGACAAGCCATACGACCGACACGCATACAAAACTGCGAGCCGAAGTAACACAAAACACCGCGACCGACGCGTACGCAGCATAGAAAATTACACAAACACAGCGTGAACGAAATGGAGAAGACCATACGAGACAACTGCAGGGTCCGACTCGGTCACAAGAACGTTTGCAACATGCACAGAAAGTACTAAGGGAAAATACACAAAAAAAAGGCCAAACAAGCAATTACAAAGCCAATAAATACTGGGGGGTGGGGACAGAGAACAAAGACACACCCACAACTCCACCCATATAAAGGACACAAATCCCAACCATGATCCTTTGCAAATGCTATTCACCTGCCAGCACTCAACAGACAGCAACCACACACCCACAGCTCATCCCTCACACAAGCCACACACCATCAGCACACCAACAAATAGCTACCTCACATACACCCAGCAAAACACACACTCACACACCTTCACCTGCACACCAACACACACATCACTCCACCATCACCATGCCCCCAAAGAAGAATCACAAGTTCCTAGATTGTGAATTGGAAGTCCTGGTAGACGAGATCCTCAGGGTAGAGCCACAGCTGTTTGGCGCACTGGTCCAACAGACACCCATCTCCCAGAAAACAAAGATGTGGGAGAGGATCATCAACAGGGTGAACGCACAATCACCATGTCTGCGCACAAAGTCTGACATCCAGAACAGGTGGTATGACGTGCGCAGGAGGGTGCAGGGAGCTGCTGAAGAAGTACTACCTCCTGAGCCAATACACCGGCAGTGGCCCTCCTGCCAAGCCAGTATACCTCAGGCCCTGGGAGGAGAAGGGGCGGGCCATCCTTCCGCCAGTGAGCGTCTATGGACTAGAAAACATCCCAGAGCCTGGTGAGTACACAACAAATGTACACAATATTCTGCCACAATACACACACATCACTGTCAAGGGGAGAGTCAAACCATGCACTCTTAGCAATTACACAGCAACCAGAACAGAATCATCCCAAAATGTGTATGTCAGTCAGATAAACACAACACATGCCATCTCAAAGTTACATTTAACCGTGTCATCACATGTACAAACACAACTACAACTACAGCTAGGCAGTGGCACAAATATAACTAACAAACACATCCAGACATGTAGCCACCACTACAACACCAACACACAGTGAAGACCACTGAAATAAAGGAATTCTGTGTATGCTGGGCAAGTCAGTGTAGCCAATAGCATCATGGGAGTCGTAGTCACAGATATTGCTCACCCCCACAACTGTCCCATCAACACCACCATGAACCATGCGCACATCACAGGGAGTGGAAAAGGACTTACAAGATGGCTGACACTGGCTACTGCTGGGGGGAGCACAAGGCCCTGCTGGCAACTGTGCAACAACCAACAGCAGGACACCACTGACTGACATCTTGAAAGACAACTTCCACTCCCTGCAATGCAAGCACGTTCCATGGTGGGATATCTGGCTGGGTGGGAAGGAGGACTTGCAGCACTGACCACAGTCACAAGCACCTCCCCTCACACACCCCTCAACACAAACTCCACATAACCCACCTGGGAGAATGCAATGCCTCACATCCTAACTCAAGATCCCACAAAGAACCACCACCCTGGGTTATGTTGTGTGAAGCACAGGGACACTCTTGGGACTTTTAGCCAAACAACTGCCAGGACAACACTCCCAGCCATCCCGTCAGCACAGGCAGCCCACCCCACAGGGAAGCAGAGTCAAAAGGAAGGAAGCATGGGCATGCTGGGAAGGGGGTGGAGGCAATAACATGATGGGAGTAGTAGGCACAGATATTGCTCAGCCTCACAACTGGCCCATCAACACCACTCACAACCATGCTCACATCACAGGGAGTGGAAAAGGACTCACAAGATGGCTGACACTGGCTACTGCTGTGGGGAGCACAAGGCCCTGCTGGCAACTGTGCAACAACCAACAGCAGGACACCACTGACTGACATCTTGAAAGACAACTTCCACTCCCTGCAATGCAAGCACGTTCCATGGTGGGATATCTGGCTGGGTGGGAAGGAGGACTTGCAGCACTGACCATAGTCACAAGCACCTCCCCTCACACACCCCCTCAACACAAACTCCACATAACCCACCTGGGAGAATGCAATGCCTCACATCCTAACTCAAGATCCCACAAAGAACCACCACCCTGGGTTATGTTGTGTGAAGCACAGGGACACTCTTGGGACTTTTAGCCAAACAACTGCCAGGACAACACTCCCAGCCATCCCGTCAGCACAGGCAGCCCACCCCACAGGGAAGCAGAGTCAAAAGGAAGGAAGCATGGGCATGCTGGGAAGGAGGGTGGAGGCAATAGCATGATGGGAGTAGTAGGCACAGATATTGCTCAGCCTCACAACTGGCCCATCAACACCACTCACAACCATGCCCACATCACAGGGAGTGGAAAAGGACTCACAAGATGGCTGACACTGGCTACTGCTGTGGGGAGCACAAGGCCCTGCTGGCAACTGTGCAACAACCAACAGCAGGACACCACTGACTGACATCTTGAAAGACAACTTCCACTCCCTGCAATGCAAGCACGTTCCATGGTGGGATATCTGGCTGGGTGGGAAGGAGGACTTGCAGCACTGACCATAGTCACAAGCACCTCCCCTCACACACCCCTCAACACAAACTCCACATAACCCACCTGGGAGAATGCAATGCCTCACATCCTAACTCAAGATCCCACAAAGAACCACCACCCTGGGTTATGTTGTGTGAAGCACAGGGACACTCGTGGGACTTTTAGCCAAACAACTGCCAGGACAACACTCCCAGCCATCCCGTCAGCACAGGCAGCCCACCCCACAGGGAAGCAGAGTCAAAAGGAAGGAAGCATGGGCATGCTGGGAAGGGGGGTGGAGGCAATAGCATGATGGGAGTAGTAGGCACAGATATTGCTCAGCCTCACAACTGGCCCATCAACACCACTCACAACCATGCCCACATCACAGGGAGTGGAAAAGGACTCACAAGATGGCTGACACTGGCTACTGCTGTGGGGAGCACAAGGCCCTGCTGGCAACTGTGCAACAACCAACAGCAGGACACCACTGAATGACATCTTGAAAGACAACTTCCACTCCCTCAATGCAAGCACAGTCCATGGTGGGATAACTGACTGGCTGGGTGGGAAGGAGGGCCGGCTGTCAACAAAATACAACCAATGCAGACCATGTTCACACCCCAACAAATACATAGAAATGCCCAAATAATGCAGGACAATGTGCTACACCAATATCAACCCCTGACTGTGACAACTTAGGACAATGCAATGTACTGGCCCGCACCCAGAGGCACAGTCACAACTGTCAGGTGTGTCAACCATTGATGCCTGCAGAAACATAACATACATTGTGTGTGTCTCCCAAAAACAGGTGATGATGGGGACACAGCAGCAGACGCTGAGGAGTCCCAGTCCCAGGCTCAAGAGGATACGGAGCTCACTGGTGTCGAACAGCCTCTGCCCTCCTCGGATGAAGAAGACCAACCTGGCACCTCCGGTGCAAGTCAACATGCAGCACCAGCAGGACCACCAGCTGCAGCACCAGCAGGACCACCAGCTGCACCCCCTGCACCCACCCCTCCAACGACTGTCACCACAAATACCATCCCTGCCGACATGGACAGAACAAGGAGCACCACCAGCACAGGGACCCTGGACCAACGTGGGGCCATGGACACCACCACCACCACCAACCCCCAAGGGGGACCAGGGTCATCTGTGCGTGCCACTGCACGCACTGCACATGTCGGCAGGGGTGGTGGGAGGGGTGGGAGACAGAGGTCGCTGCTTGCAGAGGTGTCTGGTGTGCATGATGACCCACAACTGGCACGCATAGCCGATGCGTACCAGTCCAGCACCGGAGATCTCAGCCAGGTAGTGGGGCTCCTCATGGACATTAAACAGCAGCAGGCTGCCCATCATGCCCGCTTGGACTCACACATGTCCCGCGTGGAGTCCAAGTGGGACACACTGCAAGAGATGACGGCGGTGCACAGGGACATATTACAATGCCTCCGCCAGATGAACAGCAACCAGTCTACACCTCCCTGTGTGCCAACAACATCTGGAGCCGAAACAACTGCAACTGCCACAGGGAGGGAGGATGACTCTGGCGGAGAGTCCCCTGCACCGCAGCAGCCTGTACTTGAGGGGCCCCCCCCAAAGAAGAGGGGTCGTCCGAGGAGGGTCAAGTGAGAGGCCGATGGCCAAGTGCAACCCCCAGGAAGCCTGAACCTGTTCTGGATGTTCACCTTTGTGCACAAACTGTTCACCCTGTTGACGGCAACACAACTCCCACACATGACATGGGGAGTACAAGTTGGACCAATGTCTCAGACAACTGTGGCCCCGATACTGGGGATTTTGTCTACCAGGACTTTCAATTCATCTAGGAACTTCTGATTGCAATATAAATGTACAGCACTAACCATCCTATGCACTATTCACACAAATGTATCACAATAAACACACTAATACACCATACTTGCCTCTGTTGTGATTCCAACGTGGGTGCTGTCATGGGGATGATGAACTGCAAAATTACACTGTGTATGCGAACTGCAACAGCAAGTACAACACAGGCATGTGAGTAATGGCAACGTGACACATATGAGGGAGACACACCACCAGGGCTACACAACACATACACACCTAGGCCATCTGACTCATTGCCTACACTGATGTTGCCAGGAAAGATGGGGCAATGCACAGACACCACACCTATTCCCAGTTGTAGTCAAGTAGCCCACAGGTGCAGTAAGCAAATGGCAGTCAAATGTGTGACCACAGACAACGCACATCACAAAGTGAAGCACAGGTTTATTACACAGTTGCAACATGTCGTAACCACTACAGATGCAAGGTAATCCCACCTGGCAGCGGGCACACAGTCAACAACTGTAGAAGGAAGGAAGTCCATGGGTGTGGCGCACATCACCTGTAGGGACACAACAGCTACCACCCTGGAAGTACAATGACGTCGTCGGTGGACACAGTTGACCAAACGAATCTGAAAGTACCCTGTGAAGGACAGAAATGACACACAGTCAAAAGGAATGGAGAACAGTACAGAACAGCAAAACTCATGCACAATACATGTTACAAGATACCCACCCAGAACCAAGTTAGCATGTCAACACTGTTGGGGAGTACAGACCACCTGTAAGCACACATCGCTACACACATCCAGTCAAGTAGCCCATGGACACACTCCAACAGCACCAGAGCACCACCTACACATATCATGCCAACTCACATCATTGACATGACACCTCAGGATACTCACATTCAGCTAAAGAAGTTGGTGATGAACTGTGTGCGGACATCACCATCATCATCATCATCACTGGCGTCGTGATCCAGGCCAGGATCCTCCACAGGTGGCGGATGTTGGTCATTGTCATCCTGGATGAGAGGCAACTCCTTCCGCACTGCCAGGTTGTGGAGCATGCAGCAGACGATGATAATCTTGCACACCTTCGCTGGGGCATATGGGAGGGACCCTCCTGTCTTGTCGAGGCAGCGGAAGCGGCTCTTCAGGAGACCAAATGTCCGCTCAATCACTCTCCTGGTCCGACCATGTGCCTCATTGTAGCGCATCTGGGCTGGTGTCACAGGGTTCCTGAGGGGTGTCAGCAACCACGGCATGTTGGGGTATCCCGAGTCACCTACGGACAGACAAGTGCACATTAGCTGACTTGGAAAAGTGGGCGGAATACTACAGATCAGATCACACACAATGGCACAAAGTCAGTACACACCGACAAGCCAGGCACGCTGGTTCTTCATCTGTGCCATCATCCTGGGGATGCGACTACTCCTCATCACAAAGGCATCGTGTGCTGAACCAGGGAAACGGGCACACACGTGTGAGATGGTCATATCTGCAAGACACACCACCAGTGCATTGACCGAGTGGTAGTGCTTGCGGTTACGGTAGGCCTGCTCCTGGGCCTGTGGTGGTACCAAAGCCACATGTGTCCCATCAATGGAGCCAATGACATGCGGCATCCTCCCCAGGGCATAGAAGTCACTCTTCACGTCAGTGAGTCGTTGCAGTCTAGGGAAATAGATGTACCGGTTCAGGTATAGCAACATTGCCTCCAAAATATCGCGGAGCATACGGCTGAACATGGTCTGTGACATCCCACCAGCAGTCGCCACAGTATGTTGAAAGGTACCGGTGGCAAAGAAGTGTAGGGCTGCCATCACCTTCACCTTGGGGGTCAGCGCTGTAGGCTACGGCCGGCCAGGCTGCAAATGTGGGGCCAACTGCACTGCCAAATCCTCAATCAGCTGCCTGGTGAAGCGGTACCGTCGGATGCTGTCCCGTTCCACCATCGTTGCCAGGTCTGGGAATGGTCTATGGACAGCAGGAGCCCTGCAGTGCAGAGGAGAAGAAAGCAAGATTGTCAGTCACCCCACATATGCGGCATTGAACACACTCAATATCACATCATACATCATTATGAGGCACAACTACATGAAGTGTGCAGTTCCGTAAGGACATGTATGGTACATACATGGCCAACATCTGTCATCACGGTTCAACAAGTGGCATCAATAAGTCCCAGGTTGGCCCATTGGATATCATGAGGCCGTGTCACAGTTCCCATCTCCTGCTGCCATGTCACAATCACCCCCCACAGTGACATGTGAGGACAGATGTGCCCCAGGCATCACAGCTCAATGACAGGTACATTCCCAGGGACCCTGTATTGCCACATGGACACTGGCATTACATGGAGTATCATGTATACACCACAGCAAAACAACCATGACCCCCACAGGTAGTGGTTCCACTTGCCTCTGCAGGACAGACATGGACGTCTGTGACACACACACGCACAACATCAAAGTCCATGCACACACAACGTGGATGTGGAGACTGTCTCCCATTGTGCACATGAAATCAGAGACATTGTAAACACTACATGCACACAGACTGTGGAGGACCATCACTATTGTGCCACTGGGTCACCCTGGCTCAAACATACCGTCCCACATGGGACTCACGGGGTATGTGACATGACATACACATACACCACCGTGAAATGTGACCATGGCACATGCTCAGATATGAACAGTTGCACATCACAGTGGTCATGTACATGTAACACCCAGGATCCTGTCCCCATGAACACGTGCACAGCCTGGGGGTGGCTGCCCCAGGTGACACCCACAGGACAACATGTACATCAACATACACACAATAGGAAATGCAGCCTTACATGCCTTATGATACAGTTTGGACAGGCTGTGGTGTTGTAGGTGTGTCCCTCACTCCCTGGGAGCTATTTGTGGCTGGCATATGTTCATCTGAGACAGGCATGGTGACATATGCCAGTCACTTGTACAGGGATGCGTTGAACAGCAATGGACCGATCGGTGCGCCCGGCCGGCCCATTGCATTCAATGTGTGCGGGTACGCGTTGTACCCCTGTATGCGTTGTACCGCAATGGACCGATCGGTGCGCCCGGCCGGCCCATTGCATTCAATGTGTCGGGTACGCGTTGTACCCCTGTACGCGTTGTACCGCAATGGACCGATCGGTGCACCCGGCCGGCCCATTGCATTCAATGTTTGCGGATACGCGTTGTACCCCTGTACGCGTTGAACAGCAATGGACCGATCGGTGTGCCCGGCCGGCCCATTGCATTCAATGTGTGCGGGTACGCGTTGTACCCCTGTACGCGTTGTACCGCAATGGACCGATCGGTGCACCCGGCCGGCCCATTGCATTCAATGTGTGCGGGTACGCGTTGTACGCCTGTACGCGTTGAACAGCAATGGACCGATCGGTGCGCACCCATTGTCAATGGCCTAGCCTGGCAACGGACGCGTTTTCGAAATTCGAACGAGTCGGTTGCTGGAAATTCAGTTGGTCACCCACAACAATGTTGCAAAATCATGTATGTCATGAAGTTGAAGATTTGAAGGATGCTGTGGGCGTGTATTGGTGCTGCTATTCCATGGATTGGCCAGATTCAGAAGATGCAAACGACTTGGACCTATCACTTTGGACACATGGGACAGTATCTGCCTCTGCAGCACATATATATTGCTGGCTGTTCCCCTGAGAGCTCACTTGCCTGCACTACATGCTCCAGGACGACATCTGCCACTGCACTGCTGCTGTCTCTGCCCCCTCTGGACCCTGCAATGGCACGTACTGTGGAGAGAGCCCCAGCCTTCAGCCTTGAGGAGAACCAGGCCCTGCTGGACAGCCTACTTCCACAGTACAGCAAGCTGTATGGGACACCAGGGGAGCAGGTGAGTGTTCTGTGCACTGCCTTTCTGAATGTGCATTTTGTCTGACTAGCAAGGCTGAAAGTCTGCACGCCACTGGCTAGCAGGCTCACTGAGTAGTTGTCACCCCCCATAGTGTGTAGTGACATGCACTGGACAGGTATGGTGCAGTGACAGTGCATTTGAACAAGGTTTAACTTCCCATGCAATAATACCATGTAGTGACTTCTGGCAAACTGTCCATGGGCAGCGTTGCACTGCCTGTGTACATCATGTGCCCCTGTGATTGAGACATGTATATACAACTGTGTCATGCACGGATATGTTGCATGTGTAGTAATGGCCTTTTCACTTTGTCATCCTCACAGGTTAATGCCCATCGGTAGCAGGAGATCTGGAAGGACATCGTCCGGGCTGTCCGGTCCGTGGGGGTCTACAAGCGCCGGATCCGCAACTGCCAGAAGAGGTGGCAGGACCTTCGGGGCTGGACCCGGAGGATTGCACGGGTCCAGCTGAAGCTGTCGCCTCCTCGCAGGAGGGGCGGAACACGGACCCTGACCCTCCACATGCTCCAGATCCTGGCGGTGGTGTTTCCAGACCTGGATGGGCAGCTGAAGGCCAGACAGCAGCAAGGAGGGGGTGAGTCAAAGACTGCACTGTGAACTCTGTATTACATGCTATGTGCCCTCCTCTGGCCTGGTTAAACTGCCACAGTACAGCAGTCATGTTGTCCAGGAGCCATGTCCCTCTATTGTGCACTGCCCACTCCTCATCTGATACCCAGGTGTGGCCCTTACAGTCAGGGAATTGTGTCACTTGGGACTGTGTCCTTGCAGTTTGCTTCACTCAAGGTGGGGGACAGCATCTGTTTCCCTAACTCTGTTGTGGGCATCATGGGTGGGTCCATTGTTCACACAATGTCTGTGTTCGGACATGTAATCTGCGTGTTGCTTTGATATGCGGTCCACTTGCTGAGCTGAGCCACCACATGTGCCTGGGGTATCTGGCACACACCCATGCAGCGGGTGGGAACAATGTTTGGGCCCCAGGAGTGTGCAGATTACGTGTGTCACACATACATAGCCAGCTATCCACTGTCCAGGGCTCATCCCTCATTCATGTGGGGCAGGACAGTCATGCCTACTCCAGCCCATCCAATACACCTGTACTCCCACTCCCGTGTATCAGCTGACACGTTGTGCGCAGTGATTTGACCCCTCAGGTGTCTGCCTCTGTGTCAGTGTGCTGTGGATTTGTTGCCAGGACTGCTGGGGTGTTTCTCGGTAGGGGCTCAGCATGCCACTGGAGATGTGACCATAGGAGACGATACTTGTGTGTCACATAGGTGTTTGATCAGCTGCCCGTGCAGACTGGGGTATGCGAATGTGAAGTTCAGGCAGCTGTTTCCCATTCACAGCAGATTGTGAGGGGCTCAGGTTCAGAGGGTAGTGTCACAGGTCTCCCATATGTCCAATCGGTATGACCTGGACAGATGAGGGTTAAGATGATGTGTTGTGTGGGGGATGTACATGTGCACTTGTGCAGCTCCAGGACTTGCATTCCCCATGACCTACTATTGTGACACAGTGCAGAGTGTTGTTGTCTGGCTGCCAAGTCATACATCACTGAGACAGTGATGTATGACTTAGCAGTCATGCCTCCGCCATGGCATGTGTCTACTTATTGGTGATCCTGCAGGGGAGTGACATGTGCTACATGCACACCATTGTGGCGATGGCTATCAGGACATGGGTGCATCATGGTGTCTGTCGCTGGTATGCATCACATGCATTTCCTATTTGACTCTGGGCATTCCTTTCATCCGGAAACCTGTACTGACTCAGTGGCAGGAGTTGTGATGTGTGCATGTCCACATGCTACACCGTGTCCTCTGCACTGTCCAACTACTGTGTAGGTGGTGCATGTGTCCACACTGGGGTGTTGCTATCCAACAGACACCAGACAGATGGGTGCAAGGCCATGTGGGATGTGAGTGCCATGGTTGGCATCAGACTGACAATTGGCTTCTCCTGTTCAGTTAGGGCACTTTTAGCAATGTTCAACTAATGATGCCAGGGCTGGCTCTGTAATGTGCTGTGCTCACAGTGGTGTGTGCGTTTGGTGCAGGTGACTGATGTCTGTCTGTTTCCCCATTGTTTGCAGATACATCCACGGCCACGGAAGGGGACAGCTCCACGGACCAGGAGGAGCCGGAGAGCCAGACTGGGTCAGCAGCCGAGGAGTGGTCGGAGGGACCCAGTGGCACGGAGGGCGAGGGAGCCACACCGAGGAGTCCTCAGCAGCATCCACCTCAGCTGAGGACCACAGCGGCTCGGAGGATGACTCCCTTATGGAGGCGGGTGTCAGCAGCCACCACACCCCAGCTAGTGTTGCTGTCCCCGCCACCACCAGCACCACCACCGCCCTCCCATCGGCTCCCATTCCCCAGGTCCGTGGAGGCTCCCATGTTCGGGAGCGTGTCTCCTTCGGGCCAGGCACCGCACCCCCTGCCCCTGTGTCCCCTGCTGCCCTGAGTGAGGAGTCTGTGTGCCATCTTCGCCAGCTCCATGTAGGGCAGACAGCCATGCTGAGTGTCCTCCAGGCGCACACCGCTCTGTTGACTCAACTGGTGTCGTTCATGGAGGGCATCTCATCGGGCATGTCTGACCTACAGAGGGGCAATAGGTCCATGGACTCCTCCCTGACGGCAGCAGTGTCCCTCCTCAGACAGTCCCTCACCCCTCCTGCCTCTGCTCCATCCACACTCCCCAGCACCTTACCCGTCCCAAGCACACACACACCAGCACAGGCACACACCAGCACACACACGTCCAGCACACAGACACACACGCCACAAACAAAACGCACACGCACGCACAGTCAGGGGACTGAAACCAGACTCACAGGGGATGGGGCCCTGGAACACACACACGCATCCACAAGCACTGCGCAGTCCTCAGTTGCCTCTCCCTCCAAAGCACCCTCCCTTGCCTCACCTGCAACCCCAAAGTCACAGCGGCTCTTCCTCTGTGACCTCGGCCTCATCCCCTACGATCCAGCTGCTCCAGCATCCAGGGGGAAGAGGAAGCCCACCCACACGGAGCAGAGTGCCCCTCGCCCCCGGACACCCTCCCCCAGGCGCAGACAGACTGAGGCCCCCACCCGCAAGTCCCCCGGAGTCGTAAGAGCAAGACCCCGCCGCCGCCCTGCAGCTCAGGCACCAGGTCTCCTTCCTCCATCCCTCAGGCCCCCACTCCACAGGTGCCCCCACCACACCCTGCCCCAGGTTCCCCCACCCACAGATATACCATCCCCAAGAGGATCCGGCCTTCTCCCCCTGCCACTTGCTCTCCCGGCACCACACCCCCGCTGCGCTTGTCTGTGCCACTGATGTGGTGAGGGTGTCCTCCCCCTCTGTCCAGCCCACCTTGCCTGTTCCCCATTCTCCTCCCCTGGAGGTAGGCACTGCAGTGGAGTCCACTACCACCCTGTCTGACTTGGGCACTGCAGTGGTGGACCTGTCCACTCCATCTGCAGGGTCCACTGCAGTCGTGCCGGCACCCACAACATCTGAGTCATGCCCCCCAGTTGTGCCGGCACACACCATGTCAGACACCTCCACTGCAGTTGTCAGTGGATCTCCAGCACCCAGCACCCCTTCCCTGCCTCCTCCTGGTGAGCCCTGATCCTGTCCCTGCGGTGCCTGGCCTGCCCCCCGGTTGCCCCTCCTAGTGGATTGTCCCTGGTTTTGTGCAGTGCAGGCATGCGTAGGGTGACATCTGCCACTGTCACCCTGTATTGACTTACTTGATGGACTGGCCATTGGCCTTTGTTGGAGCATTACTGTTCTCTGAGTTTTTGGACACACATATGCTGAATAAAGCAACTTTCTGTTCTCTAGTGCTTGTGCTTCTGATGTACATGTTGTTGATGATGCTAACCATGCCCTTGCTGCAGTGATGGTGATATTTGGTCTCATGATAATGAAGTGTTACTGTGCAGGAACACATGTGGTCCAGGGGGAATGTGTCCTATCCTGTGGTGTATCCATGTCATCCTTAGCAGCATCTGAGGGTGTCATGTGTTCAGTATTTGGCAATGGGATTTCCTACTTACATTAGCAATTTTACATCTGTGGCTTCCACCCCTGCACATCTGTTGTGCCTGCCATTGTTCAATTCGTCTACTTCCCTGACCGTGTGGCCATCTCCACTGGACATGCAGGTTTGGGCATCAATGGGGAAGAACTCATCTGTGTTGTCAGTGCAACATTGCTATACAAGTGTGTTGGATCTGTGCTGATGATTTCGTTGGCACTCCCATGACCAGGCTGATGTGACGGGAGCCTTCATTTGGTGCTAATTGTTGATTGTGTGACCAAGTGCTCAGCTGACATGATGGGGCCCTACTGAGGCAACATATGGCACAGCTTTCCTCACACAGGAGTGGAGTCCCCTCATGGCAGTGTGTACTCCTGTGACATTGCCTGCGCCCAAGGTGTGTGTTGTATGAGCATGTCTGTGTGTTCACTTCCGTTTTGCTGTGCATGCTGGGATCCCTAGTGTTGTACCTGTTTGTGATGCTTGCTGAGTTGACCTATGTTCCCCCAAAGTCTTCTCCCTGGGTTCTCTGTGATGTGGGTGCATGGCACATTACTGGTCATCAGGGTGTCACCCATAGGTGTGTTTGCTGTCAGGGCTGAGTTTGTGTGCAGACGCAGATGGGTCACAGTCAGGTTTCCCCTTGGCACTTGTTGTTTACACCTGTCATGTGATTTCCAGTTTGTGTTATCTTTCAGTGATTGTGACACGTTGTGTGTGTGACTGCTATCACTCCTCAGGGTCCGGGCTGCAATGTTGGTTGTTGTCTATGTGTGTTCTTTGTGGGTGACCTTGGCTTCTTCATTGGTGTGTGACTGTGGCTGGGATCCCATTGGTTGGTGTGGTATTGCCGTCATGTCCATGTACAGCGTAGTGTGCAGTGTGTCAGACATTCAGGAGTCTTGTTGAGTGGGCATGTGTGATGTGTTTCTGCACCTTGGTTCCCACCCACCACCCTGGGATTGTCATGGGTGCATGTGCAATGTCACCAGTGCATGTGTGCTTCACTGCTGCACATTGTTGGAGGTCGAGGTGTGTGGTGTTGAGTGTGTGCAGATGAGAGTTGTTGCCCAGCTAGACCCCTGCCTCCATGTTGGCCTTGGCTTACTGGCCGTGCTGATTGATTTGTGCTTGTGTAGGTGTGATGGTAGTTTGTTGCTCAGGACACATGACTGTGGTTCACAGTGTGAACGACATTTAGCTTTGTCATCACAGTGGGATTGTAATGCAGCCCAGGGTCACCACATTGTGGGGGCCCTGGGGGTAGTGCTGTGGTGTGTCTGTGTCTTGCTGTGTCAGTTGCTGTTCCTACATGCTTGTGTGACATGTGTGATTTGTGCTCCCTCTCATCTGACAATGCCTGATTGCCCACATAGGGGATTTGGATCCATGAGTTACCTTTGTGTGGCACTGTATGCACATCTGTGTAATTGGTATTCAGGCCTCCTCATGTGTTGTGTGGTTGCCTGGGGACACTGGCACCCCCCCTCACCTGTTGTGTTTGATGTGCAGTGTGGGTCTGCCTGTTTGTGTTTGTGCATCTGCACCACTGCATTGGCATATCTTAGGTGTGCCATTGGCTGTATGTTGTTTGGTGGGTTTCCCCTGCTGTCCCTGGGACTCCTAGGTCATCGGCCAGCACAATGATCATGGTTTGTGTGTCCCATTGCTGCCATGGTATGGTATCTGTTCACCTCACATCTACAGTCTCCACAGGGTATCTGCATTTGTGTGCCCATTGGTGCAAATATGTGGGTCTGCATTCTGATGGTCACTTCTGTCATTGTGTCATTGATGAATGTTGACAGTGTCAGCCCCCATGGGTGTTGTTTGTCTGCACATGGCCAAAGGTATGTCTTATTTGCACTGCAGTATTTGCCTCCCCCAATTTATGTTGCATGGGACACATGCACTACTTTGCCACTGATGGGTTTTATGTTCTGTGACCAGGAATCATCCATGGAGTTTGGCAGTAGCAGCTTTTTCTTTGACAACACTTGCATTTTGGTCACAGTGATGATGGGGGTTTGGACCCCATTGCCACAATGTTCAAAATGTGCTTCAGCTATGGACCCCACACTTACATTTTGGTCACTGTGATGATGGGGGTTTGGACCCCATTGCCACAATGTTCAAAATGTGCTTCAGCTATGGACCCCACACTTACCTTTTGGTCACTGTGATGATGGGGGTTTGGACCCCATTGCCACAATGTTCAAAATGTGCTTCAGCTATGGACCCCACACTTACATTTTGGTCACTGTGATGATGGGGGTTTGGACCCCATTGCCACAATGTTCAAAATGTGCTTCAGCTATGGACCCCACACTTACCTTTTGGTCACTGTGATGATGGGGGTTTGGACCCCATTGCCACAATGTTCAAAATGTGCTTCAGCTATGGACCCCACACTTACCTTTTGGTCACTGTGATGATGGGGGTTTGGACCCCATTGCCACAATGTTCAAAATGTGCTTCAGCTATGGACCCCACACTTACCTTTTGGTCACTGTGATGATGGGGTTTTGGACCCCATTGCCACAATGGTCATGGCCTGCTTGCATTGTGGGGGCCAAACACATATATGTGTGGCACATGTGATAGGGGGTCACATTGTATGTTCAAAGTCATGTTCAGTGTTGTAGGCATTTGACACAGTCTACACACGCTTGTCATGGTGTTGGGGGGATGTCTTTTTCTTGCATTCCCTAGGTTGTGGTGTGCTGGTTGTGTCATGCATTGTCCATCCTATGAGTGGGGGTGGTGTTGGTGGTAGGCATCCAGCCCCCATGGGTAGAGGTGGTAGTAGTGACAGGCATCCAGCCCCCATGGGTAGAGGTGGTAGTAGTGGTAGGCATCTGGCACCCCCTGGGTAAGGGTCGTAGTAGTGGTGGGCATCTGGCACCCCCCTGGCTAAGGGTGGTAGTGGTGGTGGGCATGTGGCACCCCTGGGTAAGGGTGGTAGTGGTGGTGGGCATCTGGCACCCCCATGGCTAAGGGTGGTAGTAGTGGTAGGCATCCAGCCCCCTAGCTAAGGGTGGTAGTTGTGGTAGGCATCCAGCCCCCTGGCTAAGGGTGGTAGTAGTGGTGGGCATCTGGCACCCCCTGGCTAAGGGTGGTAGTAGTGGTAGGCATCCAGCCCCCTGGCTAAGGGTGGTAGTAGTGGTAGGCATCCAGCCCCCTGGCTAAGGGTGGTAGTAGTGGTGGGCATCTGGCACCCCCTGGCTAAGGGTGGTAGTGGTGGTGGGCATGTGGCACCCCCTGGGTAAGGGTGGTAGTGGTGGTGGGCATCTGGCACCCCCATGGCTAAGGGTGGTAGTAGTGGTAGGCATCCAGCCCCCTGGCTAAGGGTGGTAGTAGTGGTGGGCATCGCACCCCCCTGGCTAAGGGTGGTAGTAGTGGTGGGCATGTGGCACCCCCTGGGTAAGGGTGGTAGTGGTGGTGGGCATCTGGCACCCCCATGGCTAAGGGTGGTAGTAGTGGTAGGCATCCAGCCCCACAGGCTAAGGGTGGTAGTAGTGGTAGGCATCCAGCCCCCCTGGGTAAGGGTGGTAGTAGTGGTAGGCATCCAGCCCCCTGGCTAAGGGTGGTAGTAGTGGTAGGCATCCAGCCCCCTGGCTAAGGGTGGTAGTAGTGGTGGGCATCTGGCACCCCCCCTGGCTAAGGGTGGTAGTAGTGGTGGGCATCTGGCACCCCCTGGGTAAGGGTGGTAGTGGGCATCTGGCACCCCCATGGCTAAGGGTGGTAGTAGTGGTAGGCATCCAGCCCCCCCTGGGTAAGGGTGGTAGTAGTGGTAGGCATCCAGCCCCCCTGGCTAAGGGTGGTAGTAGTGGTAGGCATCCAGCCCCCCTGGCTAAGGGTGGTAGTAGTGGTGGGCATGTGGCACCCCCTGGGTAAGGGTGGTAGTGGTGGTGGGCATCTGGCACCCCCATGGCTAAGGGTGGTAGTAGTGGTAGGCATCCAGCCCCACAGGCTAAGGGTGGTAGTAGTGGTAGGCATCCAGCCCCCTGGGTAAGGGTGGTAGTAGTGTTGGGCATCTGGCACCCCCTGGCTAAGGGTGGTTGTAGTGGTAGGCATCCAGCCCCCTGGGTAGGGGTGGTAGTGGTGGTGCGCATCCAGGCCCCTGTGTGCATATGTGGCATTGGTGATGGGCATCCCGCCCCTATGGTGCTGCTGTTGCTGGTGTAAGTAAATTCTGCATCCCTCTGTGTGTGTGTGATGTGTCGTGTACGTGTTGTATGTTTTTGTGGTTGGTGTCTGACTTACCTTCTGCGCCGTACGCGTCCGTGCCTGTTCCGGTAGTAAATGTAGAATATTGGTAGGATCGGAACGAAGGGATTCATGGTTGGTTCGTCTCGTTCGTCTTTCTCGTTGCTTCGCGTCGTCCTCGTCGCTGGCGTGTTCGCCTCGTAGCCGTGGATCGTGTTGTGGCGCGAATCGGAGCATATGTGCGCCTCTCCCGGATGCTTTGACGTGCCGTGCGTAGCGACGGGTTCGGCGCGTACGGAAAGCGCATCGTACTTGTCCGGCCGGACAGGGCTGCATTTTCCCTTCCGTGCGACTCGATTCGGCGTTTCCGGATTCGCCTCGGTCGGAGAACAGGACCTGGATTGGGTGAGTACGACTCGGCCGGATTCTATGCTGTTGTACGCATCGTACTTACTCGTTCGGGATGATGTACGGATCGGTCGGGAAACAGGCATTCGCATGGCTTTTTTCCCGACCGAATGGTATTGGGTGCGCCTCCGACCAAGATCGGAATCGGCCCATGTCTTCTGTCAAATTGCTGCTTATTTTATAACACGGGATTGGAGTTGTCAAAAAATGAAAGTACAGTGCATTATGTGACAAACTTGCTGAGATACAGGGAGTGTGAATGGAAAGGCCTTAGGATGTCACACAGCAAAATGTAAATACCTCTAAAAGAACTGTACACATTCAGTAGTTATGTAAGCAAAAATGAATGACATTTTTTGTAATTCTGAAGTGTGATGGAAACAAAGATTGTATCAGGATCAAAACAAATCAAGACACTACTTGGTGATGCACAAATCATAAATATTTACTAAAACCCAATTTTCACACATCATTTGTGTGCAGTATAGTTTTATCAGTAAAACCGTACGTTTGTGCAAATTTAAAGACCATTTAAATGGAAAATGTGCTGTCTGTAAATGAGAGTGCTCTACCACACAATGCTTTAGTTACATTAAAGAATCACCCGCCTCATGTGCATTAAAAGCTAAGAGGGATCACAAACGTTTGTCCTAAAAATTGGGTTGTGGTTCTAAAAAGTTTGGGAAGCTGTTATGGTTTGTGGATTCCAGGTAAATGTCCATCTATGACCACAAAGTAGAATGCAGAACTCCTCCGCATTTTGTGGGGGAGTCCAGGATTCCATGTAGGACACTTGCCCCCTGGAAGCCTTGGCTGATGGTGGTGCCATCCTGCTGTAGTATGTACTTGGAAGAATAAAGCCTATTTATGGACATTTGCTGCATCTTGCTATTCCTTGACCAACAACTTAACAGAAGCAATGCACTAAACCAAGGAATATCTCTTTATCCAGAATACGCAAAGCGCCGGGCTGTGCTGTACCTTTGGGTATATTTTTATTTAGAATTATGCTAACCCTGCAGAGACGTGCAGGCACTGCCCATTTAAAACCACAGAATACCTAGTGAGAAATAACAGTACTCTCCTATGAAAGGTATGCATTTATTCCTGGGACATTATGTCGTTTCTAAATATAAGTAGAGCATCCCCACTGAAACCCTCAGTACTTTCCCATGTAGCTCATATCTCCCTGCAACTTATTTGCACAGCAGCTATAAGATTTTTACAATATTAAGGACTACAAGGCCGGTTCTAAGCAATCCCAATTCGAAACGGAGCCCCAGGAAATAAGATCAGACTCACTCAGGCTGAACAAATGTGGACGCAGAGGTCAAAGTGGGCAGCATGTGAGGGGCACAATTTGCCCATAGTTTTTTAATTTGACAAAAACAGTTCCCATGCTTTTACTTTACAAGACAACTGTCGGGAGCCCACCCACCCCTACAGACCATGCTCGGAACCTCGGCATCATCCTTGACTCCTCCCTCTCCATGAAACGCCAGGTCAACGCCGTCGCCTCCACTAGGTTCAACTGCCTTCGCATCATCCGTAAGACCTTCAAGTGGATCCCACCCGACTGCAGAAGGACCGTCACCCACGCACTCATTACTAGCCGACTGGACTACGGCAACGCCCTCTACACCAGAATGAACAAAACTCTCCTGCACAGACTCCAGACCATCCAGAACGCCGCAGCCAGACTCGTCCTCGGGACACCGCGCCATGAGCACTTGACCCAACACCTACGAGGCCTCCACTGGCTCCCCGTCGAGAAGAGGGTCACCTTCAGACTCCTCACCCACGCCTAAAAATCCCTCCACAACATCGGACCCAAATACCTCAACGAGAGAGTATCCTTCCACGTACCCAAGAGGAACCTCCGCTCCGCCGACCTCGCCCTGGCAGAGGTTCCCCGCATCCGCAGACACAGAAACGGCGGGAGAGCTTTCTCCTACATCGCAGCCAAAACCTGGAACGAGCTACCGGTGATCATCAGACGCTCCCCGACCCTGCACACATTCAGGAAGGACCTCAAGACCTGGCTCTTCAACTGATCCAGAGCCACCCCCCCCAGCGCCTTGAGACCCTCACGGGTGAGTAGCGCGCTATATAAACACCTGATTGATTGATTGATTGACTGTCCCCGGAGGGTTAATTCTGACATTTGAGATACCTCAGCGGAAGTGTAGGGGAGAGAGTCTCCTGTGCTGTGAAGCCGAGGGAGGGACAGACAGCGGAACAAGAAACAAGCTTCTTGCCAGGGTGTCTGCTGCCTGAAAGAAATGTAATTATTCACATTTGGTTAATCTGCAAATGTAAAGGGTGCTAGGAAGCTAGTTTTAGCTTTAATTAGGCTATCCTGTTTTAGGTTTAAACCTATAATAACTGATAAAACCCCACCAAAAGGAAGATAGCCCTCATCAGTGTTAACATATAAAAACTGAAAAAACACTTTCACAACCACAAACTGAATGCCATTCAAAGAAAGGAAAAAGTGAGTGAAAGAGTCATCTTTATTTCTTCCTGAAGGGGCCAATACAATTTAACTTTGTAATACAAGGCAGCAGTAAGAAAGACTGGGCTAACATTATTCTGCTTGAGTTTTGTTGTTTAGAGATGTCACTAAAATATTGTTTCTTCTTCCTTTTGCTTTTTTCAGTTTTGTAGTCTTTGGTCTAAAGATGCAGGGTTTAGAAGCATGGTTTAGGTCTTATTTAATTATTTTATATTAACTGTAGAGAATCAGGGAATATAAAAATCATATTTGATATTTTGGCTACGTTTGATTCTTTCACTGAGATGTAAAATGGCTAGTTTCATTAGAATCTTTCCCAATAAGCACCATCACATTTCCCCACAGACAGAGAATGGGTGAAATCCTTTGCTACATCAACCCCCTTTTCTAGAGAGTCAGTATTGATAGTAGGTGAATTGCTAAACACCCCAGGCTTTAAACATTCAATTCAAGGTGTAGTGTCAGTTATATGTGAAAAGAGTGCTGTCACCAAGCACCTGGGATAGTGGTGAACAGAACACCAGACGTTTGGAAAACATGGAACACAGTGTCATTTGGAATGCTGCTGCAAAAAGTTCTTACCAAGTTCAACAAAATTGGAGCGATATTGTTTGTATTTGCAGTAATTCAGCCACGTATATGAAAAAGTTTTGTCAAGAACTGTCAAAATCGATACCTGAGCTGAATGCTTCTCTGTAAGAAATCCTTGCCACTTGCTAGATGGTATGCTGAAAGCATCTTTACAATCTTAAGAGTTAATGAAGAATGCTATTGACAGTGTAGTCCATTCTGGTACACTGTTTCGTTATGCGTGGGAACTAAATGCAAATATTTCTCATTTTGTGCTTTGTGTGGCATCAAAGAAAGAGTCATCACAACTGTGTCATTTAGCCTGTAGTTCTCAGTCCTAGAAGCTGTGAATGCTATATTATCCATGTGGGGACCATTTACAGAATTTTTGCTCAGTGATGATGCCAAAGGCAAGAAGTGTGAGGATCTTTGGTTGCATATTGATAGTGATGTGAAAAAAAGTACACTCTACTGTATTCTTAGATTTTTCCAGGAAAACATGACTGCTGTAGTGGACATGATCAAATTTTAAAGTCTGAAAACACCCTTGTCTACCAAGTGTTCAGCGTAATTGGTGTAGATGTGAAACATCTCCTTGAGAGTAGGCTGGGCGACACTTTTAGTGACTTTGGCACTGCGACATGTTCCATTTTAGAATTCTTGCCACTTGGTAAGCAAAGAAATGTTGAGGAGCAATTCAGGAAATTTTATTTTACAGTGCACGAGAAATGGCTTGCAATGATGCATAGAAATGTCCCTTCACCAACCATGGCATTTTAAGTCAATGAAGCCTCACTGATGTACTCTGCACAAGTTCTTAAAGTTTCGTAAACGGGAATTTTCTCCGGACTTTGAAAAGTACTGCTTCATTTTTGACCGCTTCAATAACTGAGGGCATATGCGCCCAGTTCAATGCATATGTTGCAGAACCTGTCCCAGAGAATCGCAATCTTCAGGTGCACCAGTATTGGCATGGAAAGTTATGTCGGTGGCCAGAGTTAGCAAATTGTGTATTGGCTGTTTTGGCGTTGCCCATTTCAAGTGCCAATGTTGAGAGGGCCTTTTCACAGATAAACGTTTACATGGGAAAGAAAGAGCGAGCATGCATGACCAAAGACTCACTAAAGAAGTATTGTATGATGTACTATAATAAGTTTGATATGTAAAAATGTATTTGTACCTCATATACCCTGTACGCACACTGTCTATACACATGCAATATCAGTTCAGAAAGCAAGCAATAATAAAAGCAAAACATTCCATAAACACCGGAAAAACACTGTTTCTGTTGTTTTTAATGGCACAAGGATGTGTAACCACTGATAACCACCGTTTTTTAAGGTATTGAAAACACTGAAAAAACTCCACCAGAATTTACCAAAAATAGAAACTGAAAACAGGAAAGCCTTGCTTTAATTGATAGAGTCACTTGAAGAGTATTCTTTTTGAGAGGTACTGTAAGGTGACCTGTTGAGCTATGGAGTGCTGTGTTATTAATAGACAGTTATAAAAAATATCTGCACTAGGCCCAGTATGCATATTACGCAGATCTATATTTGGAAGCACGTTTTCTATCTTAAACCTAAATGTGTGCACTTTGTGGCAGCCTATCTTTTACTGTGTATAATGCAAATCTCAAAATAATGATTTACATATTCACAGTGCTATCACAGGTTGGTACCTCGTAACACTAAAAACCACAAGTTACTATTCCCCATTGCATCAATCAGGATTCAATTACATGGTACTCTGTTTTCACTCACAGATATCTGCAGTGAATGCATTAACCAATAGAGGTTTCATAATGTAAAATAGTGCATCTACTGACTAGTTTAACTTGCATTTCTCATTCATTTAGGGTGCATGTTATGTTATATGCAGTCACTTGAAGCTGAAAGACCAACACAATAGTTACAGAAAATGTTGTCCTTTTAGCTACGCCTTTGATCCTACCCCCACACCCAATTACCCCGCTCCATTGTACTCAGGATTAGAGTTCCCTTACTTTTTTGTATGCACTTCCTCCGCTTTGTGGAAGCTAGGATGTTTAACCCTGAAGTGGTCTGGATTCAATGCTGACAAAGTAGCTACAACACCGTGCAAGCATTCTGGCCTCTCACACACTATCATGAACACAACAAATCTTCATATTCAGGCAGAATAATTGTTTTAATTATTGGGACTAATAAAAGGAAGCGAACAGTTCGATTCTTGTTGAGCTTTGAAAGTCTTTGCATGATATACTTTTGGTAATCAGTGGACTGTGTTACTTTTTAATAACCATAACCTACTCCTTCCTGTGTCCCTCTGTAGGGACTCTCAGCATTGCTCTCTAGCAGTGCTTCGAATTGGATGAAAAAGGTGGCAGGATCTCCAAAAGGGGCGTGGCCAAAGAAGTGTAACTAGTAATCATTTAAAAGAGGCATGGCCTATATTGGTAAGTGCGTGACTTGAAACATGTACAGTAAAATGTTGTGCTCCAAGCAACACAGGCAAAGATACTAGATTAAGACCCTTGTTGTGAGCAGGATGGTTAATTGAGACACGTGTGATTGATACAAATGTTGTGCAGGTAATTTTCTCCCTGGCAAAGTAGATCCAAATATTCTCAGCCTCTCTGAGAGTCAAGCGCAAAGGGAGAAACACGGGGGAGAGACAGAAATGTGGCATGCAGGGGGAGGTGACGGACTCAAAAAGGACGGGGGAGGGATGCAACAGGAGGGCGGGAAGAAGCAATACAGAGGGTGGGGAGAAAGCAACATGGAGGATGTAGGGAGGGAAGCAACAGAGGCATAACAAAACCCTAGGACCCCCCCTAGAAGGAATGGTGAGGGGGGCCCTACAATGTCCATACCCTCGCATTCGCCAAACACCTGCTAGAAGGATTACATTTTGCTGCCAGCATCCACATAACATCAGCAGGAGTTTTCATGATACGTTTAGAGTCAAAGAGCATGTGGGATGAGAATGCTTTCATACATGCACACTGAGTTGTGTTCATATTTTTTATTTAAAGCTATTATCGGTTTTATTAACATAATTGAACTTTAGGGGCTGAGTGTATGTTTCCTTCATTGACACTTAAATAATGGAGTAGGTTTGTAAGAGGTGTGCAGATGCAAATTAAATCTAATCACAAAAGGATGAAGAGTAAGCGGGTCATTCATATTCTGGCAGAGCGAGTTAACATGACATACATTTGTGAAGTTAAGAATTCTTAAACAATTGAGGGGGCGATCTGAATAGCACATTACACTTAGTTCAAGTACTGTTAAAGTGATTTATTCTTATTCAAGGGGGGCGATCTGAATAGCACGTTGCACTTTAAACTTTTGTACTGTAAAAGTGATTTACTCTAATCTCGGGGGGGTGGAGTCGATCTGAATTGCAGGTTGCACTTTAGTTTAAAATTCTGGAAACTCATACTGTTTTTTTTTTTTTGCTGAAGTTGTTGCACTCAAATAGAAATATAGCACGTTTTTAAATCTTTTATACCTTTTATATCACTGGAATTACAAAACAATCTTTGGACTCTTCACTTCCCGGTTGTCGCTTAGAGATATCATTTTGAACGGGTAGCACTCTAGTGGTTAAACCACGAAACAGGTGCAGATGCTCAAGCGAATGAGCCATGCCCTTAAAAACACGGTCGTAGCGTGGACGCACAGAATTCTTTAACAATTGAGGGGGCGATCTGAATTGCAGGTTGCACTTTAGTTTAAAATTTTGGAGAATGCTTATACTGTTTTTCTCTACTGAATCTGTTGCACTCGAATAGAAATATAGCTCGTTTTAAAATCTTTTATACCTTTTATATCAGTGGACTTACAAAACGATCTTTGGTACTATTCAATTTCGGGTTGTCACATAGAGACGCCATTTTGAGGGGGTAGCGCTATAGCAGTTAAACCTGGAAACAGGTGCAGACTCTCAAGTCAATGAGCCCTGCCCTTAAGAACACAGCCGCTGCACAGACACGCAGCAGGCGAGCGCAGTGGGTGGGCCATGGCGCGCCAATGGCAAGCCCGTTTGTGCCTGGACTGCGCCAGGCACCAGGGATGCTGTCCGTTCCATGTCAGAACCATCCCAGATCTCTACTCTTGAGATCAGCTGATTGCGCTACATCCTATAGGTAAGCCCACAGACTGCCTTATGTTCTCTCCTGACAATACGACACACCCTGCAGCACATTTAATCAGAGTGACAGACACTGTGATGTGGCCACTAAGAGGGTGAATGTCACTCTGGACATAGCAGGTGCACTTATCAAAGTGCTTTTGCTGATTAAAAAAAGACACAAAGTTATTGATTTGATCCAAAATCTAGACCTAGACTGTCTTTTTATCACGGAAACTTGGGCAGAAGAAGACTCAGGTCCAGATCAAGTGGATGCAGTACCAAAAGGTTATACGATCTCTCGACTAGATCGACCTCGCGGGGCTGGCGGCGGATTAACTCTAATTAGTAAAGAATCCCTAAACTGTACACTTGATCAAATAGCAAATCTGCCTTATGAGGTTTGTGAAGCAGCACATTTTAGACTCACACCTCATGCTAAGGCCACTTTTGCAGGCCTCCTAATTTATCACCCATTAGGTTCAAGGATGAAGTTCCTCACAGCGTGGGGGCAGATTCTGGAACCTCTCATCACGCACCCCAATGTTACCATTTTAGATGACTTAAACTTGCCTCTGCAGGATTCCTCCAATAAAGACTCCACCAGGTTGTTGGAGCTTATGGCCAATTGTGGTTTCACGCAATTGGTTGACATCGCTACCCATAGTGGAGGCCACACCTTAGACAGCATTTTTACCAACTCAATTGACTTTCATGTGAAGAACACACTCCTCCTTAGCTGGTCTGACCTTTCCCCATGACTATTAATATGAAACAGCCACAACATGGGCCTCAAGCCTATAGAAATTGGAATAAGATTAATCCAGAAGAGCTTCAATTAGCTCTCAGCTCCTTAGCAGGATGTGTAGACTTCCACTCGGATCAACCGGCAGAAGCTGTCACCGACTGGCTCAAGGCTGCCTTAGATAAGGTAACACCTATGAGGGTCAAGCCCTCCAAGAAGAGGAAAGAGTCAGCCCATGGTTCTCCAGTGAACTCAGAAAGCTGAGGCAGCACTGTCGTAGGCAAGAGATGAAGTGGTGCACTAATTTAGACACTAATGAGAAGGATAAGCACAAATACTTACTAGCCACATATAAGTTGCTGATTTTTTTTGGCTAAATCCACTTATTATACATCGAAAGCTAGGCTAGTCAAGAACTCCACCAATGAGCTTTTTAAAGTAGTCAAGAGCTTATCTAATCCCTACAGTAAGCAACAGACCCGTCCCTCCCAAGCCTTCTGTGATAACCTGGCAACATTTTTCATGGATAAAATTCCATTGAGATACATGAGGAGTTGTACCTTGCTCAGGATATACCCTCAGCAGCCTCCTTGCTGTTGACGTTCCTGCCAATCACAGCATACCAGGTCAAAGATATTTTGGTGCGTGTTAATTTGGGCTCTCCCACTGACCCGTGTCCTCCTAAAATTCTACAGCAGGTCCCTGACCCATTAGCTGAGTTTTTGGGAAAAATTGTCAACCACATCTTGTTAACTGGAGTCTTCCCCGAGAGCTAGAAGGAAGCTATTATCATCCCACTTCCTAAAAAGCCCAATGCAGATCTTGAAGAGTTGAAGAACTATCGTCTGATCTCCCTACTTCCTACCCCTGCAAAAATTCTCGAGAATTATCTGACCAAAGAGTTAGTTAGGTTCATTACCGAACATGACATTCTGGCACCCCCGCTCAAAATGGCTTCAGAAGTGGCCACATTATGAAGTCAGCACTCATCGCTGCCACCGACTCCATTAGAATGCAAGTAGATCAGGGCGGGATTGCTGCCCTTGACCTGTTGGACTTGTGGGCAGCATTTGATACTGTCTTGCCCTCACACATGGTCAAACTGCTACAACAAGCAGGGGTGGGCCCTAGAGCACCAGAATTGCTTCATTCTTTTTAGGTGAGGAGGCGTCAGATTGTATGTTGCAGTCAGTTTAGGGCCAAGGCCTTCAGTCTAACATGTGGGGTGCCGCAGGTCTCCACACTCTGCTCCAGACTTTTTAACTCGAACGACTCTGCACTGGCAGCCTGTGTGAGATCCTTTGAATTCCAGGTGCTTTCGTATGTCGACGGCACACAAATTATTGTGTCCCTCACTGACAACCTACTTGAGACAGGCGAGAAATGTAAACTCTGCATGCCTGGTGTGAGTAGCTGAATAAAGATTAACTTTCTTTAAAAAAATAAATTAAAAAAATGTATAACTCTTTTTATTGATGCAGGCATGTCAAGTACAAAATACAAAAACAAATCGTATATTGATACATTCAAGGTAGCAAGACAATTATAACACAGGATTATCAGCTTTGGTCTCATAACATATAGGTCCTTTCTCGTCACATTAATCAATTTACAATAGATGGTTACAGTATGCTGTGATCTCATTCCTCTATACTGGGGGCATTGGTATTCACAGGCGGACAAAGCAAACCTCTCGCCAGATTTCATTTTTCCCATATCCTAGTCCACTTATGTGGGCAACCACTACTCTCATAAACCACCCTCTCGGCCTGCATACACCAGTCCATATCAATTTTCCAGTCTCTCAAGGTTGGCTCCACCTCTGCCCTCCATTTCCTCGCAATATTGTGCTTCACCACTGTAAAGCCCAGTGTAACCCAAATTTTTTCTCCTGCTGTCAGGTCTGTCTTAACCCAAACATTTAATAAACACCATTGGGGTGTCTTCTCCATCTGTTTCGCACACACCTTAAGCATACATGTAGTGACCTTGCCCCAGTATTCTTGTATCTTCGGGCAGTCCCACCATAGATGTAGGAACGTGCCTTCCTGTCCACATTGTCTCGGACATTGCGTCGAGTTAATTCTACCCATTTTAACCAACGTGATGGGTGTGTAATATGTTCTGTGGAGAATCTTTAGCTGGACCAACTTAAATCGGGAGCGTATGGCCACCTCTCGCGGTGATGCGAGCGCCTCCATCCACTCTTCATCATTAAAAGATCCCACGTCCTCCTCCCACTTTGTCCGTATTTTCTGTAGGGTGTCTGGCGAATTATAGAGCAATTTCCGGTATGTCAATGAGATCACCTTATCCTTCAGGTAGTCACCGAGGAGTCGGTCCTCCAATGGGGAGGACTCTGGGAGAGCAGTCCCGAGCAGGATTTCTCTTAATAGGGCATGTCGTATCAGAAGGTAACGATAGGACTCTGTCTGGGACATCTCATATTCCCTCTGAAGGCCTGCAAAGGGCTCGATTTTCCCTCCCTTCCGTAGGTCACCCACCATCGAGAGACCGATGCAGTCCCACTTATCAAAACCTGGCTGGTGCACCAGTAATCCCAGTCGCACTGAGTCCCATAAAGGGGTAGCAAGAGTAACTTTATCTTTCCAGCCCAGTGACGCTAGCGCTCTGTGCCAGAGCTTAATCGTAGTTGACGTCGGGGTATATATCGGTTCATTTTTCTTCCCCCCATAAAGGGCTCTAAGGAAACCTCCAGGCATCATATTGCGCCTATCCAGTCTGTACGCAGGCTCATTTTGTTCCACATGGGCCCATCTATTGACCACTATTAACTGCGATGCCCAATAGTAATATTGGAGTGCTGGGAGGGCAATCCCGCCGTCATACCAGCCTTTGACCAGCTTATTTTGCGCTATTCGGGGGACTCCTCCATCCCAAAGGAGCATCCGTACCTCCGCCTCAACAGCACGAAAATAGTTTGGAGGCACCAAATAGGGTGTATTTTTCAAAATGTAAACAAAGCGGGAAGTGCCATCATTTTATATAGGGAAGCTCTGCCCAGTAGCGAGAAAGGCAAGGACCTCCAATGTTTAACATCTTCCCGTAGCCGACGTAAAGGCGGGTCCAAATTACGGTCATAAAAGACCGCTGGATCCGTGGTAACATAGATCCCTAGATAGCGAAATCCCTCCATGGTGATTTGTACAAAGGATAACTTTCTTAAGCTTAATGCTGATAAAACCAAAGTTATGGGCTTTGGAGCCCAGCACTCTATCTGGTCAGAGATATGGTGGCCGGAATCCTGTGGGCACCTCCCTACCCCTGTGGAGTCAGTAAAGAACCTTGGAGTTCTGCTTGACACCTTCCTCAACTTCAATCTGCAGGTAAATAGAACCATGAGCAGCTGCTTTTTTTTATCATTCGAGCCCTTAGGAAGATCTTCCCTTTTATTACTGAGGAAATCAGTGGCTATCACATTGATCACCTCGCAGTTAGACTACGGTAACGTTCTGTCTTAACAACAACAGCTTCTCCCAGACAAAACTCCAGATGGTGCAAAATGCAGCCACAAGTCTCATTCGCAACACTCCAAAATATCTTTTAGTGTGAGAAGGCTTTCGAAATCTTCACTGGCTTCCAGCCAGGAAGCGGAGTGTTTTTAAGGCGCTTAGCACAACCCACCTAGCTCTACATGGCAAGGGCTCACTGGCCATCAGGTCATCCTTTCATCTGTACAGGCCAATCCGTCACTTAAGATCAGCTTTTAGCAGGAAATTTAATGTTCCTAAATTTCGAAAGTCGAGATGGGACGCATGCTCCTTTTCTGCGGCAGCTGCCAAATTATGAAACACCCTGCCAAGTTACATCGCTGAGATCTCTTTTCGAAAACACTTTAAAAGTTGGCTCTTTTCTTCTTAATTTAGACCTTCATGGTCTCTCAGATTACAGGATCATCTTGTCTTCTTCACCCTTGTTCGAGCTGGGTTTTCGTCATTCTTTTTCTTTTCACTCTTCTAGGTTGGGTTTCTCATGAGAGGGTTTTGGAATTCCTGGACACAGCACCTTGATACCTTCAGGTTTAGAGCGCTTTATACATTTTTTTCATTTCATTTCAAGTAGCCATTCTATAAGACTGGCAGTCCCCCTTTCTATTTAAGTCCTTATTCTGAGTGCCTGGTTCTAGCTCTGGTAATTCCAGTAATTCCAAATCCCAGAGTTACTAATATAATTGTTACCAGTAAATCTGGACGGCAAAGTTAATGGTTACTAAAAGTGGAGCCTTAGTCTGCCAACAGTCTATCATAGGTGGTGATCTATCCACTACAGGGGCCCCACTGTCAGTACCTGTGCATCATACAGGAACCTTTCAAGGCCTGTGCATCAAAGACACTTGAAGAAATCTCCCTTGGAGTGAAGGAGTCACTCGCATGCATTCACAGGCACCGTAACTAGGTCGACTGGCCTGCTGATCCTGAGCTCCTCCAGACTCCAAAAGGTTCTGCAACATAGGTGGTGGTTTTCCACAGCTCCCGAGGCCTGCCCTGCCCTCTCACCAAGTTTGAGGCCAGTATCCCTTGTGGGGGTTGCAATAACCTAACCCGTATGCACCATGTCAACTTGCAGTTGCAAAGGCTTGTTGCCTTCTTTCCAAGAAGATCTTCGGACTCCAAGTAGCCCCACCTTGAGCAGTGACCAGAATCTTCAGCCACACCGCATCGTGTGCATCGTGGCCTGCATCTTTTGGTGAGCTGCTTGAGGTCCTCTCGCGACTCCAGTACCTCCGGCCTGTGGGTCCATTTGAGGGACACCTTTGCTTTTCTTGGGCTCCCCTGATTGCTCAGGGCCTGCCCTGACTCCCCTGCCTTTGGTGAGTCCCCTGGACCTTGCTGGTCCCTACATTGCTCCTTCTTTAATGCCTGCGTTGTTTGCCTTTGCCAAGGCTTGTTGGTGGTCCCGCCGGACACCGATCCCTCAGCACTCGACATCCTTCGTGGAACTGCTCATGCACAGCTCCTGGTCCTCCTCAGCATCGCCTGGTCCTCACAGCTGCAGAGTCAAGGTCATCATCATCCATCCTGCAACACCCGACATCGGAGGGCATTCGTCTTCCAAGTCTCCTCGTCACTCCTGAGTGATATAGACCCTGTCCCCTCTGCTTGCAGGTACCTCTCATCAAGAATCCATCTTCAGATTCCACCGGGCACTTACTTCTCTTCCAGCAGCGGCACTTTCCTGAATTCCTCCATTGGGTTTGACGGCGGTTTCCGACACCACTTCACACGTATGCACCCGGCTTCCCTGGTGTAGGTAACGTGGGTACTAGGGTATCCACGGGTGGAGTGGCTCTCCAACCTTCTGTCTTCCACGGGGTTTCTTCAGGGTCCACTGGGAAGGGTCCTTAATCTTTAAAAATCCAACTGCGACTTACACGTAGAGTGGTACGGAGCACGCGGTCGTGTTCCCACACTGCACACGCTCTCCTTGGGGTCCCTATCTACTCACCTTGGGTGGTTCCTTGGGGTCCCAGCACTTCTACGTCCTCACAACCTTGTCTTGATCCGAGTCGTGGTTCTTATACCACTTTCTTAGTATATGGTTTGGTCCCCGCCCTGGAGCCACTGTGTATTTCGTGCTATTTACTGTGTTTCTTTAATGAAGTATTTTGAGCATTGTGGATATCTCCGGGTAGGAGATATTTCTGTGTTAGAGAGTATTATATAATCAATACATATTTTTATAAATACTTTGTGTGGTTCTTTTTCACTTAATCTATACTATAGGATTGCATTATGGTAAAACAAGCTGCTTTACACTCCTTCTGGACTAAGCCCAAAGGCTTCTCTCCACAGCTACCACTTAGAGAGCTTTATAAGGCTGTCGAAGACCTCTTAAATCACCATAAGGGTTGTCTGGACTGGTGCAAGGTGCCCACTTACATTAGTGGACATCACATACCCGGCCAGCTTCTCACAGGTCTGCCCTAATTTAGGTGGGTTTCCTGATGCAGACCCTGTCAGGGTCTGCCATGCCAGGCAGGGAAAATCAACACTTTTCTCTACTTTCAGGAAAAAACCTCCCTTTGTGTGGAGGGCATTGTTTTTTTGGTTTTCAGAAACAAGTGGATGTCTATTTTGGTCACTGCCTGGGGAGGCGCAGCCAACATTGATGACAACCCCATTCTGTACTGAATGGGAAAGGACGGGGTTAAGGAGCAGGTATTCTTTGTGATTGATCTAGAGCTGCCTGAGGAGACAGGAGGAATAGACCAGACAGTTTGTGACTGGGATATCAGGGGCAACAATTGAACGACATCAATTAATATTTAAAAAATATTATTGTTCAACTTTTCCTTCAATATTTACTATTTACTTATTCTTGAGCGAACAATCGTGTTCTTAGTCAATATCACTGGCACCACACAGCTCAGATGCTTCAAGGATAGGCTCCTGAATTGCACTTATGGGGATTGTGGTGGTAGGACAATCTACCATGTGGGCACTTTACAGAAATATTTTTAAATATTATTTGAATACTTCCAACAAAGCGGCCTTTATAGCAATGTATTCTTTTATCCTTCCCAATCTCACTTATCTCTAAGGATTCTAAAGTAATTGACTATACACTATTAGATGGCACAGTTATATCGTCACTCGCTGATGAGGAATGATTTAAGAGTCTAGCATTACCAGCTGTCTGTAGACCTGGGGCAGTGCTGGAGAAGCCAAGTATGTTGATGGGGAAGTCTGGCATATCTCGAAGTTTGGTGGTATGAATGCTGTTAGTACCTGTTTTCTGCACTGTCTTGGAGCACTGCTGGTGACTCTCCAATAGGTTTCGTGTGCATTGGCAGAGTTGGTGTCTCAAAAATGCTGCAAAGGGCTGGGGCAGAATAAGTTATGTGTAGGAACATTTTACAAGACATGACTGACTCGACTCGACTCCAACACTACTGGCCTTTCTGAGATAACAGCATGTTCTGAAAAACTTCTGTATTTCCATAAATGTCAGTCCGCCTCGGATGAAAGTGGTCTCGCTGCTACTGATTCCAAGGACTTCCCTGTCGAATATTCCATGTTTTGCCTATTTCGTTCACACTAAAGCCTCAGACTGGGAGACGGTGATTCTTTTGGCGCCTTAACACATTGCCCAGGGACCTAATGCCTATAAACCAGGTAGGGAGGGGCATGGTAGGCCTTAGGAGTGATGCTAGGTATAACGAAAGATGCAGGTAGAGCGCAAGGCACACTGTGTGTCCAATACACTCTGGAACACACACCCTGCATGTTCATCCTACAGGCCGAGCTTGTCATCTATATATTCTGTTTTTCCTCTTCCATACTGTTCCTATTGTTCCATTATGGTTTTCCGATCTCCTTTGCCCTATTTCTCTTGCCGTCTCTACTCTTCCTTTATGCCATCACGTTTGCATCCCCTTGGTCTATTTTCATCACTTCCTCCATTCATTTCCTACTTTTTTCTCTCCTCTTTCTCTCCACCCTCTATTCTCTATTACCTTTCCAGTAATCCTTGTCCTTATAACACCTCATTCCCTATTTCCTTTTGCATCTATCCTCTTCGAAATTTGTAGGCGTTTTTCTTTTCTTTCCCACAACTGCTTCGTTTTTCCTCCTCTATCACCCTAAATTTTCCATCTTTTCTCTAAAAAAAAGATCATCTTTCTGCCTTTTTCATGCCGAGCCCTATTTATTCAGACTCTGAAGGTTTGCTCAGCTATGCTCTTCTTTCTGGCTTTTCCCGTGGTGACGTGAGGCAATGTCTGTCTCGCTCTCCATGACTGTCTTCCGCTTGCCCCACAGAAGGAGTCAACAGAGCCAAGAAGGAGACAACCACAAGTAAAAAAAGCATTCTGAATGGGAAGGATGGTCTCTTAAATAAATTACAACTTTGTAGTAGTCTTGTCCCACATGTTCAGGTGATAAAGTAGACGCTGTAGACGTGGCCAGGTAAATGTAGAAGATGTTTATTAAGTTCTTAGGAAGTAGTTACATCAAGCTGGAACAAGCCCCACCAGGAGCAGCCTCCTAGCTGCTCAGCCCATCTTCCCAACTGTCTCACCCACACACACAGGCACCCAAGCATTCCACTCACACTAACATTCTACGCGGAACACTCACACTGGCTGAGCAGCTAGGTACAGGATGAAAGGGAACATAATAACATGAACAGAGGATACTACACATCCTCTCCCTTTTACACTGAAAATAAAATATATACAAACTAAAATGAAAACAACTATACACAGTAAAGTACAAAAGGTGAAAGCAGTCCATAGACCCAGGGATGCATAATAGGACACATCGCGAGAGGGAAAACAGACAAGCAAAAAGGAGGAAAGAAGGATGAAAGGATAAAAACACACACTAACACCAAAAGGTGAAAGCAGTCCATAGACCCAGGGATGCATAATAGGACACATCGCGAGAGGGAAAACAGACAAGCAAAAAGGAGGAAAGAAGGATGAAAGGATAAAAACACACACTAACACCATCCTCCTCCTTTAACAGTGAACAAGGAAAAATGTAAGAAGACCAAGAAGAGCTCACATACAACAAGTGAGCAAAACACACATGACAGAAGAAAAGGGTAAACTTAACCCAGACTAGAATACAATGGGTGGAACAACACCCAAGGAAATGCACCTCACGTGAGGAGACTGTGGCGAAAACACCATACGCCACCCCTCATGTGAGGGACACTGTGGGACTAAAACCCCAGTGAAAAAAACCGATGATTGGGACTGACACCCCAAATGTACAGATTACATCACATGGGACTAACCCCCAAGGACTTGTGCAGCATGGGAATACAGATGCGGCACTGTGTGGCATCACAAGAGGGCTACCCACACACATGAAAAACGTACAAGGAAATGAAGGGACTGACACCCAACACCAAAATAACAAAGGTGGGACTAACACCCCCTTTAAACTAAGTAAATAGGACTAACACCCATTACTACTGACATAGGTGGGACAATAACACCCTATAAACTGCGTAAATAAAACACCCTATAACCCACAACATGCGGGTTGACCACGAAGGTGTGGAGACTAATAACCAGGAAAAGGGGCTGAAACCCATCCCAAATGTAAGTAACTGTGAACATGGGGTCATGGGACGAAAACCCAAGGACATGTACAGCATCATTCAATAACCCAATGCAGTACAGTGTGGCACACGCACACACAAGGTACAGAGACCAATAACTGAGTAAATGGGATTGACGCCCCCTAAAAACTGAATATATGGGACTAAACCCCATTATTAGAAACGTAGGTGGGACTAACACCCCTAAACATTGAGTATATGGGACTAAAACCCATTACTAATTACATAGGTGGGACTGACACCCCTATACTCAGAGATATGAAAGACACCACCTGTAAACAGAGATATGAGTCACAGCGTGACTAACACTCACAATAGAAGACCACGTGCAGCACAAATTAACACACATACATAAGAAACATAACTAGATTGCATTAAATGTGACTAAAAGTGGCTTCACAAACTGTTATACTGCTTTCAGAAACACAAATGCATATTATAATAAACAGATAATGTAAGCATGTAGACCCTCGCCGGTGAGCCTCCTCTCACCCGAGATGTGCATCAACATACTAAAATATGCACCCAACTTTCCAGTTGTCTGACACAGCGGTAATAATGAATGCCTGTAACAGTTTTTTCAGTAGAGTGTCCACTGGAGAGAAGTAATGCGGAAACCACATTTAAAGAAAAATACTCGTATGTACCTTTAGTTGAAAATATTAGCTAGCGTGCAGCTTCCTACAAACTATTAAAGGCTGGACCAAACTTTGCCCCAAATCATTTGACATCCGCATTAAAACTGCTTACATTGTCACCAAAATGGCAAAAGTCACCATGGCTCCAAACGCGGCACAAACCTTATGCTCCATAACACTTTACTCTCGAAGGACGATTACAAAACACCCACACACACAGGCACCCAAGCATTCCACTCACACTAACATTCTACGCGGAACACTCACACTGGCTGAGCAGCTAGGTACAGGATGAAAGGGAACATAATAACATGAACAGAGGATACTACAAACTTGTGCAATACACTTTGCACACCCCTCTAGCCCTCTGCAGCAGCTGCACCACTGATACATTTTCACCTGGATTAAAGGTGCCAGTGCTTTCCAATCTAGCATTATGTTCTCCCTTCATCTGGTGCAGGCTGGGTCGATGGGTGAAAATCCTGGCTTTCCAGTACTGCTGGACCTACAGCTGTATTGTGGCCTATAAATGATACGGAGCCTGGATCCCTCATCTTGAGCTCTCATTACCCTTCTTTCCCCTGCTACTCACCCTGAACCCCCAAGGTCTCTTCATTGGCGACTCCAGAGGGGCCAGATGGGGTCCATGCCTCAGTGGTAGTTTTCCTGCCCTCCCTTGTGCCCATCACCACAGCTTTTGAACATACCAGGAGATGACCTAAAAAAGCAAACACTGCACCTTGGTGCACACATTAATTTGTTCAACTACCTTTCTTTGTAAATCAGCGTTGTTTGGTGTTAGAAATGGGATTTCTGGTTGGCTAGGGCATGCGCCTAAGCCAGGCAGAAACCACCACTCTAGTCAGGGCAAGGGAGTTACACACCGAAGATAACCCCTGCTCACCCCTTTGGTAGCTTGGCAGAGCAGTCAGGCTTATCCCAGAGGCAATGTGGAAAGCGTTTGCGCAACACACTCACACAGCTGCGACACACTAGGCACACCACAAAAGAAACTCCACACAAGGTTATGTAAAAATAGCCTTTGTATTACTCATAAAACACATTAGAATGCAATCACATATATACACTGTGCCACCTGGCACTAGGTATTACTTTACAGGGGATTATATACATTACAGGGCCAATCGGGCCACTGTCATCACCATTAGAACAGGTAAGTAATAAAACAACCAGTAACTACTGTTAAAGGCACCTAGCATAAACACGTTATGCATCAATCACATTAGGCATAAACCACCTTTAGGCATAAACCACATTATGCATCAATCATGAGCACGAACATCATTAATACATCAGGCCCCTCTTAGGCATAACCATCACAGTTGATGAGACCAACCAGTCACTACTGGCAATAGGGTACCTTCAGCGACATCATACCCAGCAGTGTGCCTTAGCAAACACTAATAACAGGCCCACCCTATAAATGCATGAGGCCTTAGGCATTGCGTCATAAACATCATCACTGCACCATAGGACATTTTTATCAGAATGCCCATATCATAAGTGCATCATGCTGTCAGGATATGTCAGCAGCGCCAAAACAAATAATGCCACTAACCTTTAGAACCACCAGCGGGAACGATGGAGTGTAGAGTAGTTCCCCTATTCTCCTGAGCGCAACCCCACACAGAGTAGAGGTACACTACTATGTGAGGAAGTACCCCAGGGAAAAGGGGAAGGGACAAAATAATAAACTCTGCTGCTGTACTGGTATCTTCTCACACCTTAGGTCTGGTTTACGTCTTACTCTCGCACATGAACTGCAGTGGAAAGATAAGAGAAGATTAGAGAGATGGCTCAAGGAATATCATTCATACCAAGGTAAGTATTGTACACATAGGTTCATGTACTCACAATGCGACAGGCAGCAATGCTCTTAATGAAAGTTCCAAAATACACAATTCAAAAAGGCTCCACACTGAGAGATAAAGAGCAGGAAATGCAGAATGTATAACTCTCAGGTACCACAGGATTAATTGTAAGGCAGAAATAAAGTCACGCAAATCACTGCGTCAATGCTCCATAATGTTCCTTTTAAATGAGCACCAGAACGCTGTTAAAAAGGCACAGCGCAGTAGTAGAGAAGGACGGATACTTATGTACACAAAAAAACCAAATGCAACCTGCTGTTTCCACACACAGCCTGAAACGAAGACAGAAAGCTGCTACGAGAGAATTAATTGCTAAAACTCTCTCGAGTAAGAAAAGCACTTAATCACAGTGTCTGACATGGGAGGAGCGCTCCAGCGCTTCTCTCTTGTTTGTTTAAAAATGAAATACCTTTAAATCCCAGAAGTTTGTCGGAAACAGAGACTGCTTCACCCTGACAAGCTCCGTAACCTCCAAAAAATCAGAGAGGTCTCACGAAGGCGGGAAAAGCAATTAACCAGCTGCATTCACTTCCCAGTGAGGCCGGGCATATGCATAAAGTTCCTCTGCACGGTTGAGCAAAAACTGCAGCTGAAATCCAGGCGAAAACAGGAACTCCAGCGGGGAATACCTTCCGCTTGCTTGATAGTAGATTCTGGCAAGATTGTCAAGCCCCGACCCTAGGAAGGGGAGGGGCTTTATAGGGACGAAAATCCTGGCGTTGATTCATCCTTAGACCAGGCAGGCGACCCAAGGGATTCTGGGTCATGTAGTCCAATGGGCGCACGCTGTTCTAATATCTAGTATCATGCATTCGGGGAAGAAGTGCCCTACGTGTAGATGCAGGGAAACCCGTCTTTCCTGACCTACACTGGATAAGCATGACAGAACCCCCTCCCAAGGACCGCCGTCTCGGTGGTCGGCCTGGTTTACCTGGATACAGAGTGTGAAAGCGTTCCAAAAGAAGAGGGCAATGGAGGTTGTTTACTGGTTCCCAAGTTCTATCCTCGACCCCATAACCTTTCCAATCCACCAAATACTGCACTCGTCCCCTCACCATTCGCACCAAATACTGCACTCGTCCCCTCACCATTCGAGAATCTAAGATTTCCTGTACTTCATATTCTTCCTGACCATCTATCTCTAGGGGTAAAGGTCTTGTCTGTAATCTTGTGTTCACAGGACAGGGATGGAGCAGGGAGACGTGAAAGACCGGGTGTATATGCCATGAGCGGGGTAAGGACAATTTCATGGCTACAGGATTAATTACTTTCTCAATACTATAGGGGCCTATATACTTGGGTTTCAATTTGGTTACTCCCTTGAGATGAAGATTTTTAGTGGCCAACCACACCTTATCTCCCTCTTTGTACACGGGTTCCGGGGCTCTCTTTCTGTCAGCGAACTGCTTCTGCGTTACTTGTGCTGCCGCCAAATGCTGTTTAGCATCAATTAACACTGCTCTAAGATGGGCATGGTGTTCATGTATGGAGGGATGTTTGGAGACTATTGGCCATTCAAAAGGAAGCATGTTTGGGTGATGTCCCGTTAAACAGAAGAAAGGGGAGCAACCTAGTGTTGAATGTTCTGCATTATTATAGGCGAATTCCGCCATCCAAAGTAATGTGTACCAGTCCATGGAATTCTGCAGGGTGAAACAGCGAAGGTATTGTTCCAATGTCTGGTTAAGACGTTCTGTCTTTCCATCTGTCTGGGGATGGTAACTGGTGGACAACTTGACTTCTACTCTCATGGTTTCGCATAAAGCCGTCCAAAAACGAGAGGTGAACTGCGTTCCACGGTCTGTGATAAGAACATTAGGAATTCCGTGGGCTCTGACTACGTGCTGGAGAAAGACGATAGCCAATTCCGAAGAGGAGGGCAGATGTTTTAATGGGACGAAGTGTCCCATTTTAGTTAAATGATCTACGACAACCAGAATGGTGGTGTACCCATCACAAGGAGGCATTTCTACAATAAAATCCATTGATACAGTGTGCCAAGGCCGAGGAGGAATGGGTAATGGACGTAGTAATCCTGCAGGTTTTGAGTGGCCGGATTTCCCTTGTGCACATATGGCGCAATTACTTAGATATTCTCGGGTATCTTTTCAGTAACGTGGGCCACCAGAAGGAACGTTCGATGCAGGAAATGGTTTTATATTCCCCCAGATGTCCTCCTAACATTGAATCATGTGCCCAAGCCAGTACACGTAGTTGCAGGACAGGATCAGGAATATACAAAGCATGATAGTGATATAACAAATTTCCGGTTTCAGTTCGGTGTTCTGGATCTTCCTGTTTCCATGCCTGAGCATCCACATCTGCTACAGACACTTTTAGGTCTTCTAAGAAGTCTTGTGATGTAATCAATGCAAGTGTATTACATTGAAATGCTGTTTTTGGGAGGATTGAGGGTGGTTCGGTAATATCATCTTTGGTGCTCTTTTCTGGTTCTTCGATACGAGAAAGGGCATCTGCTTTACCGTTTTGAGGCCCTGGTCGATACTTGATAATGAAATCGAAATCAGAGAAAAAGAGAGACCACCGTAGTTGACGTGGAGTTAAAGCTCTGGCTGTTTTTAAAAACAGCAGATTGCGATGGTCTGTGTATATTTCGACTGTGTGATGTGCTCCTAATAAGTAATGCCTCCATTCCTCACAGGCTCTTTTTATGGCTAACAATTCTTTGTCGGTAATGGAATAGTTCACTTCACATGGGGTGAGTTTCTTTGAGAAGTAAGCCACGGGATGTAGCTGTCCTGTGTCTGGATGTCTTTGGGATAACACTCCTCCGATGGCGTACTGAGAGGCATCTGTTTCTACTACAAAGGGTAATTGAGAGTCAGGATGCCGCAAGATAGGAGCCTGGGTGAATCGACTTTTTAGTGTTTGGAACGAGTGGTCTGCTTCTTTGCTCCACACAAAAGGAGTGTTTTTTCTCAACAAACTGGATATAGGGTGTATGATCTTTGAGAAATCCTTGATGAAACGCCGGTAAAAGTTAGCAAAACCCAGGAAGCTCTGTACAGATTTAACGTGATGAGGAGCTTTCCACTGCGTAATTGCTTCTACTTTGCCCATATCCATCTGGAATCCCTGAGCGTTGATAATGTAACCCAAGAAGGCAACTTCTTCAACATGGAAAAGGCACTTCTCCAGTTTTGCAAATAATGCATGTTGTCGGAGTCTATCCAGGACCGCCTTCACATGGGTAACATGTTCTTGGGGTGTTGATGAATAGATAAGGATATCATCAATGTAAACAATACAGAATGTTTCTAAAAACCCCGAAGTACTTCATCCATGAAATACTGGAAGGCCGCTGGGGCGTTACATAGCCCAAAGGGCATCACTTGATACTCGTAGAGTCCAAATTTGGTTCGGAAAGCTGTCTTCCATTCGTCGCCAGCTTTTACTCTCACCAAATGGTAGGCACCTCGTAAATCTAATTTCGTGAAGATACGAGCACCTTTGAGCTGGTCCAGAAGCACTGGTATGAGTGGGAGGGGATATCGATTTTTTATGGTGATCCTGTTGATCGCTCTGTAATCGATACAGGTCCTAAGATCGTCACAATCTTTTTCGGAATGAAGAAGAGAGGGGACGAGGCTGGAGACGAGGAATGTCGGATGAAACCAGAGGCTAGGTTCTCGTCCAGATAGTTTTTAAGTATTGTGTTTCTGGTTCGGTAAGGGCATACACTCTGCTACAGGGAATAGCTGCTCCAGGTACCAATTCTATGCGACAATCGTATGTTCGGTGAGGAGGTAATTGAGTAGCCTTCTGTTTATCGAATACTGGTTGATATTCCTCATAGACGTTAGGTAGTGTAGTGGAACAGCAATACTGAGTGTCTTCGCATCCAATGGCCAAAAGACCTGCCTGGGTTTTGCACTTCTTCTTCTGGTGAATGTATTGCTTGGTGCAATGCTCTCTGCAATATTCGGAATTCAAGGTAACGGTGCGCGCTGCCCATCCAATGACAGGATCATGTAGCGTTAACCATGGCATCCCTAGGATAAGACGGAAATGTGGTGCATCTATGAGGTCAAACTGGATGGTCTCGAAGTGGTCAGGGCCGAATTGCATTGTTATGGGAATAGTATGGTATCTTACTGGTCCTGACGTCAGGGCCGTCCCATCTACGGCTTTCACATGTTCAGGGGACATTTTTTTCTCACACGGTACCCTAATATTTTGAGCGTACTTCCGGTCGATAAAATTCCCTGTTGCTCCGGAGTCCAGCAAGGCAGACACCTTTAGTGGTGTTTCTTCGGTAATCCATAGAGTAATGCATACGTTCAAATGCGCCACTGAGGATTGTATGGTGTTGGCTATCACTGAAGAGATCTTTTCTCGTTCTCCACCTGTACCAGAGATCTCATCCTGGCTCAGGCTCTCCAGTTTTCCGCCACCTCAATCCTCTCGGATTGCTGAGATACCGCGGCTTGTGTCCGTTGCGTGTTTGGTTTTTCCGGATATTTAGTTCTAGCGCGGCACTCCTTAATGAAGTGTCCACTCTTCCCACAATAAAGACACAATTTCAGCTTCCGTCTTTTTTCTTTTTCCTCCGTTGTGAGGGGTCCTCGAATGCCGCCAATCTGCATGGGCTCGGTTCCTTCTATTCCTTTAGTATGTTCTTCTGTTAAAGGTTTTGATCTGGGAATAAAGAAACGGTTCTCTCCTCTAGTCCTGTCCCCTTTTCTTTCTTGTAATCGGTGGTCCAGTTGCACTGTGAGATCTATCATTTCTTCACAAGTCTGGGGTAATTGCACCACTTGAGACAAGACGTCTTTTAATTCTCCTCGCAATCCCTGGTAAAACAGAGTGGTGCGTTTTTCTTGGGGCCAATCAGTTTCCACCACAAGACGATTAAACGTGGTTATATATGTCAGTAAATCCTGAGTGCCTTGTTTAAGGGTTATGAGCTCTCTATCTAGAGTCATCATGTGGGATTTACGGTCAAACAATTTTCTCATTTCCAAACAAAAATTCGTGAAATTGTGTAGAATGGGGTCATTTCGCTCCATCAACGGGATAGTCCAACTAGCAGCGTTGCCCCCATGTATGACATCATGAAGGCTGTTTTAGCCGGTTCATCTTGAAAAACCGCTGGCTTACATAGAAAGTGTAACCTACATTGGTTCAAAAATGTTTCAAATTTCTTTGGGTCCCCAAAAAGCGTTCAGGAGGAGCCAATGGAATCCCTGTGTTTTGTAATATATGGACCGTGGGACTTGACTCAGAAGAATGTGTAGATGTTTGTGGCGCGGAAAAGAACCCTGTTCCCTGCGTCTGCCCTGGAGGAGGTGGGTGATGGGCATGTATGGGTGGAGGAAGAGTCCAATCTTTTATATAGGTTCCTGCCCCTGTACTTTCGGGTTTACTCTTCCTGGTTAGACCTGCCACTTCCCTACGTAACGTGCCCATTTCCTTCCTCAATTCCTGGTTTTCTGATCGGGAAGTTTGTACCTCCTGTTGTAGAGACGATAGGCTCTCCAAGAGGGAGGTCAAAACGGCGTTTGTATCCATCGTCCAGGCTAGGCTACAGTCTTGGGCTTGACAATCTGTCAGGATATGTCAGCAGCGCCAAAACAAATAATGCCACTAACCTTTAGAACCACCAGCGGGAACGATGGAGTGTAGAGTAGTTCCCCTATTCTCCTGAGCGCAACCCCACACAGAGTAGAGGTACACTACTATGTGAGGAAGTACCCCAGGGAAAAGGGGAAGGGACAAAATAATAAACTCTGCTGCTGTACTGGTATCTTCTCACACCTTAGGTCTGGTTTACGTCTTACTCTCGCACATGAACTGCAGTGGAAAGATAAGAGAAGATTAGAGAGATGGCTCAAGGAATATCATTCATACCAAGGTAAGTATTGTACACATAGGTTCATGTACTCACAATGCGACAGGCAGCAATGCTCTTAATGAAAGTTCCAAAATACACAATTCAAAAAAGGCTCCACACTGAGAGATAAAGAGCAGGAAATGCAGAATGTATAACTCTCAGGTACCACAGGATTAATTGTAAGGCAGAAATAAAGTCACGCAAATCACTGCGTCAATGCTCCATAATGTTCCTTTTAAATGAGCACCAGAACGCTGTTAAAAAGGCACAGCGCAGTAGTAGAGAAGGACGGATACTTATGTACACAAAAAAACCAAATGCAACCTGCTGTTTCCACACACAGCCTGAAACGAAGACAGAAAGCTGCTACGAGAGAATTAATTGCTAAAACTCTCTCGAGTAAGAAAAGCACTTAATCACAGTGTCTGACATGGGAGGAGCGCTCCAGCGCTTCTCTCTTGTTTGTTTAAAAATGAAATACCTTTAAATCCCAGAAGTTTGTCGGAAACAGAGACTGCTTCACCCTGACAAGCTCCGTAACCTCCAAAAAATCAGAGAGGTCTCACGAAGGCGGGAAAAGCAATTAACCAGCTGCATTCACTTCCCAGTGAGGCCGGGCATATGCATAAAGTTCCTCTGCACGGTTGAGCAAAAACTGCAGCTGAAATCCAGGCGAAAACAGGAACTCCAGCGGGGAATACCTTCCGCTTGCTTGATAGTAGATTCTGGCAAGATTGTCAAGCCCCGACCCTAGGAAGGGGAGGGGCTTTATAGGGACGAAAATCCTGGCGTTGATTCATCCTTAGACCAGGCAGGCGACCCAAGGGATTCTGGGTCATGTAGTCCAATGGGCGCACGCTGTTCTAATATCTAGTATCATGCATTCGGGGAAGAAGTGCCCTACGTGTAGATGCAGGGAAACCCGTCTTTCCTGACCTACACTGGATAAGCATGACACATGCCCATAACTGTAGTTATCTAACTTCCTCAACTGGCAGTGTACCTACAACCTTATTGCATCAGGGCATAACACAGCTCCTAGGTTAGGACAACCATGAGAGCGGCCCCAGCGCTCCTACGTTAAGGCCAGCAGCGTGTACACGTACAGTCACTACCATTTAACAGGAACCCTCCTGGGCGTGTCCTGCCAAACAATGCCCCCAAAAATAAGTGGCAGTTGCCCGCGACGTGGGGCGCAGCCACTGAGAACAAGGCAGAGGGGCTCAGTCAGGGGGAGCAATCCGGGCACCCGTAACCACTCTTTTACTAAAGTAATGTCCCCTAAAAAGTCCCCACTGGGACCGTGGCCCGCCGAAGTGGGCTCCACTATTGCCGCAGGTGCAGTGGCAAACGGGGGGGGGGCGTCGTGCCCTGCCCACCTCTGTAGACCCAAACTCACTGGGGCCTTCCTGCACGCCGATTCACCATGGGGCTGCACGCAGCACACAGTGCAGCTCCGGTCACCCAGTGCTCATCCGCTTCCGCTCCTGAGGGCAGCGTGGGGGGAAGCCTCCTCTGCACTCCAGCGACCACTCCCAGGGCCCGCGGGGGCTGCAGCATGGAGACCAGGCGCGGCCGCCAGGCTCTGGCTCCCCTGTCCTCCGGTCCGGGTTGGCTGCTAGCCCCGCCCACAACCAGGCGCCGTCACGCCTGACTTCCTTTCCGAGACAGCAAAAGCCCGCGAGGCTCCGTCTCTCCTGCCGACTGGCCCCACCCACAGTCAGGGTCTTCATGACTTCCGCCTGCTTCCAATTTGCGGGGAATCACGGGGCGAGGTCTCCGTCGATCTTGGGGAAACGGCGTGACTTCTGGTTGTGTGCCCGCCGCACTCAAAGTCGGAGCCCCCTCCTTGGGCTCCGGCAATCGGATGACAGCGCTCACCATGCGCTTCCACGGTAGCCCAAATTCCAAAATAATGTTGCAGCGCTCTGCAGGTAAAATGAGGCAGCGCTCCCACCACGCCTTTAGCGGCCGGACACTGCAAGGTCCCTGCGCCAACGGGACACAGGAAAGCACCTAATTAGGAGATCCCACTGCAAGCAGGCAGCCGCGCTCACCACACGCTACTGCAGCACGAGCCCACGCCAGGGGCTCAAGTGCACAAGAAACCTGCAGCGCTTCCAAGCCCAGGTCCAGGGCTAAGCACCCCAAGCACCAAAGCACAGGAGTCTGCCCAGTCTAGGGGCACAGCAGCACTCCTGGAAGGGAGCTGGGGGGGCACGCAGGCAGGGAGCAGCCAGGCAGGCCAGCACCAGGGGCATCAGTACAGGGGGGGGGGCTGTACTTCTCCAAACCCCCCAGAATAGTCCAGCCCCTAGGCAGTTCGTCCTGGCAGTCCGGCAGCCTGCCGGCTTTACGTTTCAAGTCAGCACCAAAAGCACACTCACATGGGGTCACAGCCCCAATATTTATACCATGATTGTCTTTGTTCTTCCCCTGCACAGGGCTCTGCGCCCGGTCCAAACCAGTTCTGGGGGCACCTACACATGTGAACAACACCCTCCTTTGTCAGTGTAGGTCCTGACCCCAGACACACCACAGGGGGGTGGAGCCAGCATTGTGTGAGGCAGGCTCTGTCCTATTCAGGCCCAGGTGCTACTCCTCCCACCATTTCAAATGCAGATTGGCCAATTCAGCCTAGTGCTGACTCACCCAGCCCCTGTCACTCCAGAGCCAGACGTGCAATACACAACAGGCAGGCACAAAGACACATAGCACACAGAAATGCCCACTTCTAAAAGTGGCATTTCTAAAATAGTGATAATAAATCTGCGAACACCATTGTGCAGCATTTATTACCACATTTATTACCGCATTTATTACCACATACCAAATTTGACCACTCTACTCCTCTCAGATCAGGAATTACCACTGAAACATTTATCAGGGAATCCCCAAATCATTCCTATGAGAGGGCAGCCTCACAGTAGTGAGAAACCAAAATGGCTGTTTGTCACTACCAGGACATGCCACACAGTTAAGGCACATGTCCTACCTTTTACCTACAATGCACCCTGCCCATAGGGCTAGCTAGGGCCTAACTTAGGGGTGACTGATATGTAGTAAAAGGGGAGCCAGAGACGTGGCACCCATTTTATGTGCCACGTCACAGCGGCAGTAAACTGCGCGCGCAGGCCCTGCAATGGCAGAGGCCTGAGTCAGGTTTGAAAGGCTACTTTGGTGGGTGGCGCAATCAGCGCTGCAAGCCCACCAGTAGCATTTAATTTACTGGCCCTGGGTATCTGGGATACCGCTTTACAAGGGACTGACAGGTAAATTAAATTAGCCAAACCGGTGTAGATCAATCTTACCACGTTTTACCATAGAGAGCACATGCACATTACACTGGACAGCAGTGCTAAAGTGCCCAGAGTCCTAAAACCACCAACACCATGTCAGAAAAAAGGCTAGGAGGAAGGCAAAAAGTTCAGGGATGACCCTGCAAAAGGGCCAAGACCAACATTTGGTTAAAATGTTTAAACCTGACTTTGTATGTCTGTATTGATATCTAATATACATGTATAGATATATACATGCAAAGGCAGATTTAAACATTTTAAGCAGGCATGTAGCTTGTATGTATGTTTTTGTCTCTCTCTCATGTATTTGGTATAAGAAGTTGGCTATCCATTTGTTTAATCTAGCAACCTTCAATGCTTTTGTTGTATTCAAAGATTGTTCTTCCAATTCGAATATGACCTTTGTTCAGTTTTAGCAGTCTGTGATAGGCAGCCTTGTAGTGGAACAGACATGTTCCTAGAGTTGGAGTGGTGGAGAATGTGGCTATATTGAAAGATCGACACTTTCCTGATTACATTCCTCCTGCGCCTCAAAAAAACTTTCCCAGTAGGAGGTGTAGAGTCTGTATCCAAAGAGGCATGCGGAAGGAGAGTCGTACATACTGCCCGCAGTGTCCTCCTAATCCTGGGCTATGTGTGCCCACATGTTTTAAATTGTACCACATGCAACTGAGTTTTTGGGAGCGACTGTGAATGTAAAAGTGAACTGACTGACCTGCATTGTTTTATATTTTTGCTTCCGATTTCATGGTTGGTATTAGCGTGATGTATTTAGTTAGAGTTGCTGTGTTTGTAGGTATAGTTTTGCATCTACTTCCAATTGGTTTGTGTTTTCTTTTTTGTTAAAAAAATTTGATGGCGGTATGCGTGGACTGGCACTTGGCTGGCAGTGTGAGTGAACTGGTGCTTCACTTCTGGTGTGGGTGGACTGGCGCTTGGCTGACGGTGTGTGTGAACTGGCTCTTGGCTGGCGGTGTGCGGGGACTGGCACTTGGCTGGCGGTGTGCATGAACTGGCACTTGGCTGGCGGTTTGCGTGGACTGGTACTTGGCTGGTGGTGTGCGTGGACTGCCACTTTGCTGGTGGTGTGCGTGAGCTGGCATTTGGCTGGCGGTGTGTGAGTAATGACTTGCTGCTGGTCACTGCACACACTGCTAGCCAAACGACAGTCCACACACTGCGTCAGCCGCGAGCCAATGTAATTGCTGTGTCAGTTATGTGGGCATATGAAACTGATGGGGCCTTAAATGGCGCTGTCTTTTGATGTGAGTGTTATAATGTGCTAGGCCCGCGGCTGGTGGTGTGAATAATCTTGTGTGGGTCACGCATGAAAGGTGTGTGAATGGCCTGTAAGGAGGTTGGTGCCTTGACACAGCTTTACCGCCCACAAGCTGTGAGTCATTGGTTCAGTTTTTTGACCTTTCAATTATCAACAGTGTATTTTATTTTTGTGAAATCTCTTGTTAATAAAATTTACATTTTTAACTTTTCACTCGCCCTCATGCCAAATCCAACCGATATTTGTGTGTACTTGAGGAATAGATGATTGTGAAGTATTTTTTGCCTTTTCCGCGTCAGGGTGACATTATCTGTAGGGAAAATCTACCAACTCTAGATATTTTCATAAACTAGACATACAGGGGTGGTGTGCCTCTTGTGGATCCCATCAAGTTTTTTACCCACAATGCCCTGCAAACCTCAAAATGTGACTAAAATCAAACATTTTCCTTGCAGAATTAGAAGGAAACAACAAATTTCCTACCACCCAGCGTTCCCCTCTTTCGCCTGATAAAAATGATATCTCACTTGTGTGGTTGCCCAAAGCAGAGTCAGCCTAAAAACGTATTAAAAAACCTGCCCTCTTCGACACGCAATCTTTAAAGGTTTTTGGCCCTTCCATGTCTCAGACACTAGGCCCACCCACACAGGTGAGATATCATTTTTATCGGGAAACCGAGGGAAATGCTGGGTGGTAGGAAATGTGTACCTGTGCGGTGATCCCACACAGAAATTAGAGGAAATTGTGATTCTTTTAGATAAATTTGAGGTTAGCAGGGGATTCTGGTAAGAAAATGTTGGCGGATCCACGCAAGAGACATCTCCCTTGACTCCCCCAGGGGTCTAGTTTTCAGTAATGTCTGGGTTATGTAGGTTTTTCTAGATGGCCGCCGAGCTCGGACCAAAAAACCCCGATGCCCCCCTTGCAAAACCAGGTGGTTTGTGATAGGCAATTTTGATGTCTCACAATACCTTTTGGGCACTTGGCCCACCCACACAAGTGAGGTAGCATTATTATCGGAAGACCTGGGGGGAAACTGGGTGGTAGTAAATTTGTGCCTGACTGCAGATTCCAGGACTTATCCTCTTGGAAATGCAAGTAAAATGTGTTTATTTAAGGGAAAGCTGGAGATCTGCAGGGGACTCTGGGTTAAAAAAATCTGGTGAGAGCCATGCAAGTCCCCCCACCCTGGACTCCCCCGGGCCTCTAGCTTTTAAAAATCTGCAGTTTTGGAAGGTTTAACTGACAAGGGCATTAAGTCTACCCACACAAATGAGGTACCATTTTTATCGGGAGATTTGGGGGAATGCCACTTGGACAGAAGTTTGTGGCTCTGCGCAGATTCCAGAACTTTCCATCACAGAAATGTGAGGAAAATGTGCTTTTTTAGTCAAAGTTTGAGGTTTGCAAGAGATTCTGGGTAAAAAAACGTGGTGAGAGCCACAGAAGTCAGCCCCCCCCGAATACCTCTAGGTGTCTAGTTTTCAAAAATGTAGAGGTTGCCTAGGTTTCCATAGGTGCCGACTGAGTTAGGTTCCAAAACCTAGAGCTACCCACATTGGAAAAAAAGGCTCCATTTTTGGTGGAAAAATGCGATGCGTCCATGTTGCATTTTGGGCTGTTTCGTGTCACAGGCACTAAGCCTATCCACACAAGTGAGGTTCATTTTTTTTTTTTTTGGCAACTTTATTTTAATTTTATTTTACCATATACATACAGGAGTCATTTCCTGGCAGGAAAATAGAAAGAATGCATCATCATTGTACATAAAGTGAAATAACAAATATAGTCAACCATAACAATCCTAAAGACACCACAGATTCATTTGCAAGGGGGTGGAGGTATGGCCTTAAACCACAGTTCTGCGGATCACAAGCAAATATAGTTTGTCTGCTCTCACATGTTGTTAACAAAGTTTCCAATGGCGATCAATTAGTCTCCAGGGGGTCTAGTGTCAGGAGACAGCTCCTTAGTGGCTGCCAGATGTCTTTCGGTCTGGATGTGGGTGGCTGAAGAGAGGCATAGAGTTTGCTGTTAGTGTCACAATACATAAGACTCTTAATCCATGCCGCTTTCGTAGGTGGGTGTTTACTCCCCCCAGTGGATAGCTATTTCACGTTTGGCAAGGAGCAATGCGATTGTGACATATCAGCGCAGAGATTTAGGTATATCTCACACATATCTCAGTAGTGCTAATAAGGGGGAGAGTGCTATCGTTAAATGGGTCATAAGAGTAAGGGCGTTGAATACTTCCCTCCACTATGGTGCAATTTTCCTGCATGTCCATGTCATGTGTGCATAGTTGGCCGTTAAGTTGCAGCATTTTGGGCAGTCAGGAGAACGGGTAGGGTCCAGTCAGGCCAATTTAGTAGGTGTTACATATGCCCTGCGTAAGAATTTGTAATGAATAAGTTTATGTCTATGATTAAAGGAAACAAGGTGTGTCTGTGTGCAGCAGACGTACCACATCTCGTCAGTCAAGGGCTGACCTAAATCGGGCTCCCAAGCAGTCCGAACCTTGGAGTTTCGGGGCAGAATAAGGTTGAAACTAGTGTGGTACAATTTGGAAATCAGTCCGTTCCCGTCCGTGTCAGATATTACCAATGTCAGGGGTAGAAATTCATCGGGTGCCAGTGGGTAGGATTGGATCTGCGCTCGTAGTGCGCTCTGGAGGCGTTGCAGTATAAAATGATCCATGTAAGGGGCATTCTGAAACTTTATGTCTGCCGTTCGGGAGAATACATGTCCATCAGGAAAAGATCACCAAAGGTGTGTAAGTCGTATTTTGACAATATGCGTTGGACTAAAGGTTCATGTGTGAGAGGGAGCCAAGGATTGTCGGCTAGAGGAATAGCCAGGGAATATAGCAACCGACCATCAAGCAAACAAGCTAGTCTCCTCCAGGCCCAGCTAGTCGTAGATAATGTCTGTATGTCATGAGGGTCGAACAGAAGACCCACAGGTAATAACATTTCCAGTGGTGCTGGGGCCGCAAGATCCATTTTGAGTTTGGAGTATGGTATACATACATGCATCTGGATGATACCAGTGTCGAGCAAAGCTACACTGCGCCACCAAGTAATATAAGTGCATATGAGGAACCCCAAGCCCTCCGCGCTCGTATGGAAGTATCAAGGTGTTCCAACCAATTCGAGGGTGCCTGCCCCAATAAATTTCGTTAAGGTGCTACGCAACGTCGCAAAAAATGAGTTGGTTAATGGAATGGGGATATTCTGAAAAAGATATAAAAATTAGCGGAAGTACCCCTATTTTCAAAATTGGTATGCGGCCCGCCATTGATACAAGGCGGGTCGCCATTAACTTGGCCAGGATCATATTGTCAAAGTTTAATAATGACAGTGGACTGTATGATCCGCAATATAGTGATTTTGACCTGGCTTTAGGAGCAATATAATTACAGCCTCCTGCAGGGTGGGTGCGAGTACCCAGTTTTCTAGGGCCTCCATGTACATATCAAGTAGATACGGGGCTAGAGTATGTTTATAGGCTTTATAAAAGTCCCCTGTATAACCATCAAGACCGGGTGCCTTAGAGCCATCAATCGAGCCATCATCAGAACTATCTCCTCTACTGTAAAGACCTTGGCCACGTCTCCCAGATATGCAGTTCGTTCGGCATTGTCTTCATCTAACCGGGGCTGTATATAAGTTTATGTAGTAATCAAGTATCTCAGTCTGAATACTTACAGTATCCGAGATATGAGTGCCATTGGAACGTTGCAGTTCAGGGATGTAGGACAGTCCCCTAGGTGGCCGTAGAAGCCTGGCCAGCGTGCGGCCTGGCTGCTCGCCCTCACCATATCGATGGGCCCTTGCATATTTCCCGACATAATGGGCCTCACGCTCCACTCTTTCTTTAAATTCGGCTAATAATTTGGCTTGTCTGTGCGGTCTGTATTCTGTGAATCGGTGGGTTTGTATGTGGTCCAGTGCTGCCAGCTCGCCCTCAATGCGGGACAGACTTTTTGTAGATCTTGCAGTACCCCGGTGTGTTTGGATATACATATACCGCTAGTGTAGGCGTTAACAGCCTCCCAAAGGGTGGCTTGGGAAGTGACAGAGTTTTTATTCAGTTCAAAATATTCTACGATCGCTGTACGGACTTCAGTATGAAACATTTCGTCCTGCAGCACCATGTTTGGGAAACACCACTGTCGTTCTATACCTCCTGCACTAGGGACATGCAATGTCATTACTACGGGTAAGTGATCCGAGAGCGTGCGAGGTAGAACTAAGCCATGGCGTAAGTGCGGCCGAGAGGAGCCAATAGTCAATCTGTGTCCAGGTGTCATGTGGTGCTGAATGAAACGTGTAGGCGGGGTTGGAGAGTATCACAAGCACCAAGGGTCCTTAAGTGTGTATCTATCATAGATGTCAATGGTTGCGCACCCTTGTGTTGGGTGCGTCCCCCTGGGCACTATCTAGACCCTGCTCTGGGTTATTCTGTTAAACAAATTTTTAGTCCACAACTTAAATCAGTTAGTAGGATTTAATGTATTATCCACAATGCATGAATTTAAATTCTTCAATCCATGATTTTTCAAATGTGTATTCACACAAAGTTATCCATGATGAATTCCACAAAAAGTTTTTTTTGCCCAATATGTGTTCCAATGCATTTCGGGCAAATTGCCCTTCATCAGGGAACCACGCTGTAATGTGAAAGAAGCGTGAAATACAATGAGGAAACCTTCCTTTGTTTAGTGTATGAGATACAGTTCGTTTGTTTAAAGGAGAAGTGAAGTGTGCCGTGCTACAGTCTAGGTGCTCTGCATGTGCCAGTGAAAGCTGTTTAGTACGTGAGCATTGAGTTATAACATTCCTTTCGTAAGCAACAGACGTGGAGCGATGTTAGTCATATTGCCGTGCTGATTAATTGTGGTGGTAAATCGCTGTGATAAAGCGATTCCGTTTAAAGTACGCGTTAATCTCGCTCGTGTTCACGAACGTAAAGAGTGAACTTATCAAGTTGTATGTCCGTCGCGCTCGAAAGTTATGTGCAGTTAAATGGAAATGTGCATGAAGACCCAAAGAAACATCTACATAGTAGACCAGCGTTGATGTGGGTATTTTTAGCGCTGGTAATAATAGCAAGAAAGTTACGTATGAAACGCTCATGTGCAGCTCTTAACAAACGGGCGGGATACCCAAGGTGGATAAATACGGGGTGCATCGTGGAGAAACCGTGGTTCAATAAATTAATGCTTTAAAACTCGAAACGGGCACTTACTGATGTTTAGAAGAAGGTGTGCTCGGCATGGAGTCTCCTCGACTAGCGCAACATGCGAAAAAAAACGGTATGCTAATGAGCGTGCTGGTGTAGTAGTACTCGATGTAGGACTAACGCTACTAGTGAATATGGTGGCCATTTTGTAACATGTTGATTCAGAAAACCTATATATGACTAAGTGGTGAAAACTAATACAGTCGAGATAATGCAGTCTGAATGTGAGTTCTAGAGTGATTGACAAGAAGCTGTAAGGATAACTCAAAACGATAATATTCAGAAGGTCTCTGTGCAAGGAGAGTGTGTTAACAGAAAACAGTCAATCAGCTGGTGAAAGTTGCAAAGTGTGTGCTTGGATGCAGCATGATGTAGGCACGAACTCCACGTGTGAAATGAAGGTAAACATAAAGATCAAAATACAGACATCAATGTATTCAACAGTCCTATCAGTTAGCGGTCATAAGTAGCAGAGGAATTCCATACGATCATTCATTCCGTGAGGTTTCAAGGCTTCGAGGTATTTAATCCAGAAGTTTTCTCTTTTCAATAGGTGCTTGTTATTGTCTCTTCCCTCGATCTTGGTTATGACCTCCAGTACCAAGAATTTTAGTTGGCTTATGTTATGGCTGTGTTCAATGAAATGACTGGTGACGACAGATTTCATATTATTGGTGCGAATATTGCTTTTGTGTTCGTTTATCCTTGTTTTTATTTTTCTCTCGATTTTGCCCACGTATATTTTTCCACACGGGCATTTCAACAGATAGATGACATTCATGGTGTCACATGTGGCTGTGACTTTCAGTCTGATGTTGTTGCCTTTACGTGGGTGTGTGATGCTGGAACCCTGTATGATGTTGTTGCAGTTGTTACAGTTGTAACATGGTATTGTCCCCTTGTATACGGGTAGTACATTCGTAGTGGTGTCTTTGAGTATTTCTCCTAAATTTTTGCCCTTTGGTACGCAAATATTGGAGTTTCAGTGAACTACTGGTTGAAGTCAGGTTCTAGTGTTAGAATCGACCAATGTTGTTTAATAATCCGTTTGAAAGCACTGCTCATGTTTGAAAATTTAGACACTATAACCATGCGGTTATGTTCTGTTTTGGTATTCTTCATGAGTAATTCCCTGCGGGTCTTTTTTTGACACCAAAGTTTAGCTTGATCTAAAACAAACTTAGGGTATCCTCGTTGTGCAAACCTCTGTTCCAACTCTTCAATGCGTGTTGTAGCGATTTGAGGATTGGACACTATTCTCTTAACTCTAAGCATTTGTGAAAAAGGTAAATGGCGTTTAAGCGATAGTTGGTGGAAGCTGTTGTAGTGGAGTGTGTTGTTTCGGTCTGTTTTTTTTTCTGTAAATGTTGGTTTCAAAGCCATGTTCAGTTTTGATAATTTCCACATCTAAAAAGGTGATGCGATGTTCCTGTACCTCAAATGTGAATTGTATTCTTTCATTGATGCTGTTAAAGCCATTTAACGCTTCTGTCAGATCTGTATGAGAACCATTCCATAAGATGAATATGTCGTCTATGTATCTTAAGAAAAGTTTGCTGTGTGTTTTCCAGATGGGTTTTGATAAAATGTAATCCTCTTCGAATTTGTTCATAAAGTGGTTGGCGTACGCCGGCGCGGCACAATTGCCCATGGAAGTCCCCTTTAGTTGGAGAAACCAATGCTCTTTCCATTTGAAGTAGCTTTGATAAAGTGAAAAATGCAGTAGTTCCATAAGAAAGACTTGCTGGTCCAGTTTTAAGTCAGTATGCATCAGTGCGTGCTCTATGGCTTCAATACCAAGGTGATGAGGAATGGAGGTGTATAAGGATTTGACGTCTACTGTGCAAAGTAAAATAGATTCAACTGTGGAGAACGTAATTTGATTTAGTTTAATCAGAAAGTCAGTTGTGTCTTTCATATAAGTGTTCATTTGGATCACTTTCGGTTGTAGATATCGATCTAGGAACTGTCCAACCGGTTCATGTACGCTGCCTCTGGTGGACACTATTGGTCGGAATGGTGGGTGACGTAAGTCCTTGTGGATTTTGGATACCATGTAAATATTCGGGCTTTTTGGGTTACTTGGTACTAGAAATCTCTTAGTTCTTTCATCTATAATTCCATTGTCCAGAGCCTTGTTGACTATGTCCTTCAACAATGTGACTATGTTATCCGTAGGATTACTTTCTAGTCTCACATAAGTGGGTTGGTCTGAGATGTGTTTTTCGACTTCCATGTCATAATGTGAAGTGTTTAATACCACTAATGCGCCCCCTTTATCTGCTTTTTGACAGATGATTTTTGAGTTGTTAGCTATACTTTTCAAGATGCCAAATTCTTTATTAGTCAAGTTTCTGGATTTCTTTTTTCTTGAATAGTTCAATTTTAAAATGTCTTGTTTAACTAGATTTTATGGCTGACTGGTGCGATATAAGAGCTTTGAGGTTTTAAGCCACGTAGTTGGTCCTCTTCGTTAGTCTGACGTTCTTCAAGTACGTTTTCGAAAAAATGTCTGAGGCGCAGTTTACGCATCAGCTTGAACAAGCTGATTTCAAGTTCTAAACAATTCGTGTGAGTCGTGGGAACGAAGGAAGTTCCTTTCTGCAATGTTTTGAGTTCTAAGTCGTTAAACATGTAGTCAGAGGGGCGTGGCCGAATGGCCGCACAGTGAGGTGGCTCTGCCGGCAGAGCGCATAATCCGTCCAATATCCGTGGCCTGGCGAGCATCCGGGAGCCCAAAAGAAGAGACAGCGTGAGATTTCCCCCGTGCTGTAATTCAAGAGACTCCAGGGGCTGTAAACATTCCGGAAACGGCAGAACCCGGGAGCAGGAGGGCAGCCTCGAGCGGGCTGCGGGACAGCGGCGGAGGCGCGAAGCGGAAAGCGTAGATTAGGCGTTGGAGCAGTCTCCTCAGAGCGGGGAGCGAATTGACCGTCCTGGCCACCGGAGAGCTGAGAGAGCAGAGTGCGGGAAGCAAAAGACGGCTGTCCGGGGTAACGGACAACAGAATCGCGGGAGACCGCGAAACAAAATGGCGGCCCACTGACACCGAAAACCCACCCGAGAGGTGCAGCGAAGCCGAATGGGCGAACACAGCCACCACAGACCGGGAACACCGCCGATCGGCGAACCGCACGCATCAAAGCACCGGTAAGCGAGCAGTAGCTCGAACACGACATCGGTGGGAGACAGCTGCCCCTGCACCACCGGGAAGCCTTGGTGGGGGGGGCGAAGGGAGACACCATAGCAGGAAGGGCGAGACAGCGCTGGGGAGGCCCTGCAGGGCCCGTTATACGGCAGCCTAGCACCAGAAGCCCTGAAGCCCGAGCGGCGGCGTGCAGGACAGGCTTGGAAGAGCAGAGAGTTGCTGGCAGCAAGAAATCGGACACTGAGACGAGTGTTCTCGGGGCCGGGGCGGAGCTGCCGCTACCCAAGCAGTGCTGATCCGGGGGTAGGACAGCAAGGGCAACGGGCGCAGGGTATGAGGACAGCGTTGATGTGAAGCCCGTGAGAGCTGCGCAAGACAGGAAGACGGACTGCGGCCCACCAGCAGCGGAGGCCCCGGCGACTGTGGCGGTCATCTAGAGAAGGGGACATACAGCGCAGCTGGCGTACTTGCCCACCTAAGACAACTAACAGGTCAGTGGCTGCACTGGAAGAGAGAAGCGCCAGAGCAGGGTGCGAACGACGCGCGGCCTAACTGAAACCCGGCGAGTCACAAGAGCCCTTCCCAAAACAGTAGGCCCAAGACTGCGGCGCTGCGAGAGGGACAACTAAGCGCAGGCACAGAGGTGAGGACAGCACGAAGGGGGGCTGCACACCGGGTAATCCCCTGGCATGCGACAGCGGGAGAGTCGAACTGAGGCGCACTGACCTGCTACCGCGATTGCCCGGGGCACATAACCACAGGACCCACGGAGGCAAGAATACTCAATAAATCACGCCCAGATGCAGAGTCGGCCCCAGTGACTGAAGAGTGGCAGAGAGGGAGCGAGGGTGGGGTTGCCGCTGCCTGAATGATACAAAGAACAACCTCAAGTCTGACCCTGCTGCGAGCAGATAACGGGCCTTGAGTGTGCACGGCCAAGTGAGATACATGGGACCTGAAGGTGGTTGAGTAACAGCAGGGATGATTGCCCCAACCCTGTAACACGACACATAAGCAGAGCAACCCATCGATAAACTGCAAGAGAGCACGAGCACTTAAGTATCTGACTAAAGGCACAAGAGCACAGAGTAAAGTACGACTGAGACTGCTGTGTGGAGACCTAGCAGGACCAGAGCGGCTGATTGATCCGAAATGCAGTAATCAACACGGAAAGGAAGATCAGGCGGACAGCGCTCCAAATTACCCGCAGTGTCATACGACAGCACCAACCTGAGCACCGCAACACGACCTGTGGGGACCCTCCTCCCCCTGCAATTTAGATCACACGCGCTTCTGAAGCGGACACAGATATCCGGGGGCACTGGGCAGAAGTGTCGTGGGCGGGGGAGAGCAATCAACATGGGGAAGACCGACAACAAGCAGGCTAAGATCTCCTTTGACAAAAGATCAACGCGCTTGCAAGACCCCACCGCCTCCCCGATTACTATGGTTCCTAAGACGCAAATGGATTCGGACCATGACGATGACATCAGAGCAATGATGCGGGAGGTGAGGGGCAGCCTTAGAGCAATTGACACGAAACTGGACAATATGGTGTCATGAATGGACCACATGTCCCAAAGAATAGACAAGCATGACAGCAGGCTGGACACACTGGAACAGAGGATGTCAGACTCGGAGGACCGGCAGGAAACATCACAGGGCACCATGCTACAAATGCAAAGAGTGCTAGAGGTAATAAGGGCCCGCAACGAGGACCTGGAAGCAAGGTCCAGAAGAAACAATGTTCGTATCACGGGGGTACCAGAATCCACCAACATTCAAAATATGGAACGGTACGTGGAAGAAATGCTCCGTTATCTGTGTGCAGAGGAACTGACCCCGATGTTTCTGGTAGAACGGGCCCACCGCACCCTGGGCCCCAGGCCATCACCGGGAGCCCCACCGAGACCAATCCTAGCACGCCTACTTAATTACAGGGATAGAGACACTGTCTTGAGTGTGGCAAGGGAAAAAGGCGACACCCAATACCAAGGGAACAAAATAGCGTTGTACCCAGACTTCACTCAAGCCGTGCAGGCGGCAAGAAGAGAATTTATACTGGCCAAAAAGCTACTACAACAAGTGGAGACGAAGTACGCAATGCTATATCCGGCTAAGCTACTGGTCCACACTGGGGGGAAACCGCTGTTTTTCACCGATGCCGGTGCTGCCCTGAAGTACGCCAAACAGGCCGTGAGGAAACGCCGGAACCAAGACGGAGGGACTTCGCCGGTCTCCAGCAACCAGATGAGTGACAATGATTAAGTTGTACGAGACATGGGGGGACACACACTTTGGATTCACAGGGCCACTACCTGCAGATGAATCCTAGAGCCAGAGCCGCCTTTAAATGCTCTGCCACCCTGTCCGACCGTGACAGGGCAGTAAGCAGGCGACTCCACGCCCCTCTGGGATGATTCCCTGTTACATGAGGTTCAATGGGATCCCATGCACGGGATGTTGTTACATAAGGGATTCACAACCTGATTGGGGGGTTTTTGTGGGTGGGGGGAGGCGGGGCAAGTTAATGTTTGTTGTTGTTGGTCATAATGCAACTCAGGCAACAGACTTCGTTATTCTATTCGCGGACAGCCGTACATAGCTAGTACACAGATCAGACCCACATGTAAGACCCGACAGGGAGAGAGTCAGTGGAATGGGACGGAACAGAGAGGCAGGGCAACAAGGTACATAACAACGACGCACTCTAGATAATGCACAAGCACAATGTCTAAACTTACTTGTCTAACCTGGAACGTGCGAGGTCTGAACGACCATCGTAAGGCCCGGCTTATACAAGCTTATTTGATCAGACACGGGGTGGACATCTGCCTATTACAAGAGACTCACCTCAGAGGAACGACCGGCACCAGACTGTCCGCCGCCCGTTGGAGTGAGATCCACACTGCAAACTACTCAAACTACTCTCGGGGGTGGCGATTCTTATTTGGAAAGGGGTGCCCTGGCAAACGCAACAGTCAATACAAGATCCAGAGGATCGATACATTCTCCTAAAGGGAACACTATTTCATAGGCCACTAATTGTAGTAAACGTCTATGGCCCAAACATAGACGATCCTGATTTTTTCCGCCACTTATGGCGCAAGATCCAATCGATGGGAGAAGCCGCAATACTGTGGGGAGGAGATTTCAACATCACGCTAATGCCTCAAATGGTTTGGGAGGGTACATCCCGAGCTCATCACCCACAAGCGACAGCGGTATTGCATAGCATAATACAAGACCACAGTCTAGTTGACCCTTGGCGCGCCCTACACCCCGCGGAAAGGGAGGGAACATGCATCACCCACCACCGACAAGCATGGTCCAGAATAGACTTCTGGCTCCTGACCAAAGACCTACAGGTCTGGGTGCAAGAGGTTGCCCATCAGGCACGGACTCTGTCGGATCATGCCCCAGTAAGCCTGGCCCTATCGATCCCGCAACCTTATAGGCAGCCATTCTCATGGCGTCTCCCCCCAAACGCCCTACTTGATGCAGCTTTTCGCGAAAGCCTCCGTACACACATCCAGGAATATTTTGAGTATAACACTGGGTCGTTGACAACGGAGGGCACACTGTGGGAGGCATTCAATGTAGTGATTCGAGGGCATTGCATAGCGGGCCAGTCCGGAGTGCTGCGCGATATAAGGGGCAGTTTGAGCAGAGCAGAGAAAGAACTACACGAGCTAGAGTCACAATAATGCACGGCACCATCACCCTCCATCCTGGCGAACATACGCACTAAGCTCACATCATTTCAGGAAGACGCAGAACGAGAAACTAAATTCCTGCATAAACATGCAACAGCGCGCAGATACGGGGAGGGGGACAGACCGGGGAAAACGCTGGCCAACCTTTTGAGGAAGCCTAGAGGCTCCCCCTATGTCACGGAACTGACCACTACAGACGGTGGAATAGTACGCTCCCCACCAGACATCCTGTCCACAATGCGCAGCTTCTACGCAAACTTGTACAAGTCCACTTCGGGCCCGGCGGAGGAGATATTGCATGAATATTTCGACTCTATTGAACTAATATGGTTTGACAGCGCCCATCGTGAATACATGGAGGCGCCCTTTGCGGTGGAAGATGTCAAACAGATCATAGGAGGTCTCCCGGCTGATAAGGCCCTGGGAGCGGACGGCCTGATGGCCAAATTTTATAAAGAATACGCTGATATTCTGGCACCACGGCTACTGGCAGTATACCAGGAGGCCATGGAGGTGGGACAGCTGCCCGCCTCCATGCGCGAAGCCATTATCATAACAATCCTAAAACCAGATAAGGACCCCTCCAGCTGCGATTCTTACCGTCCACTTTCGCTGATCAACATAGACGCCAAAATATTTGCCAAAATGCTGGCTACCCGAATGCAATCACTGGTCCCACTGATAATACGCCCGGACCAATAGGGCTTTGTGCCGGGTAGGTCCACGTCCCACAATCTCCGAACGCTGTTTGCCTTAATGCATTATCTCGCGCCGCACGTCTCGGCAATTGCGGCCTTGCTGGATGCCACCAAGGCATTTGATTCCCTGGAGTGGGGATTTCTTTTCCCGCTGCTTCAACGGATCGGCCTCAGTCCCATCTTTATCCAGCAGATAAAACTACTCTATACTATGCCCACAGCGCGATTGAGGGTGAACGGACTGATCTCTGAACCCATTGATATCACTAGGGGAACGCGACAGGGGTGCCCTCTGTCGCCCTTACTTTTTGCCATAGCAACTGAGCCACTTGCTGCCCGAATCAGACAATACCACACGCACCGCAGCATTGGGTTCACTACAAGAGGTTTGACAGTGTCATTATATGCGGACGACATCACGCTATACATGACTGACCCTAAAGACAACCTAGCACCCATGACGAGGGAACTAATTCGATATGGGGAGATCTCGGGAGTGCGCATAAACTGGGGTAAATCTGTTATAATCCCCCTTACAACCGGCACTCGGCCGTTCGAAACTGAGTACCCGATTAAATGGGCGACGGGGCCAACTCGCTATTTGGGGATCTGGATAAGCAATGACCTTAACAAACTATGGACTGAAAATTATGGTAAAGCGGTGGAATGGATTACGGAGAGGGTACAACGCTGGAAAGCACTTCCCCTGTCGCTGATAGGGCGCATCGCAGTAGCCAAGATAATTATCCTACCTAAGCTACTGTACCTCTTCGTGAATGTCCCCATCCCCCTAATGACACACTTTTTTAAAACACTGCGCTCCATCATGGTTGAACTGGTGTGGACGGGATGCCAACCCAGAATATCATGGGAGATACTCACACTACCACAGTCCCAGGGGGGACTGGCTGCACCTGATTTTGCACTCTATGCTTACAGCGTGCAGGCACAGTTCTTACAATACTGGGTACACCCAACACCATTCCAGCCGCATGTGGCAATCAAAATAGACAGAGCGGCCCGGTACCACTTGCCACCGCCATATATCAAGCATACAGGAGGCCGCGCAATGAAGTGGACACAGTCGAGATGCTGCGATGGGCATGGACGGGGCTGCACAAGAGAGCAAAGCTAGATATACTTTACGCCCCCTCTATGCAACTAGCTAATCACCCACAGATACCCCCACTAGGCGATCGTAGGGCACGAGAAAGGGCGACACAGCTTGCGATACGGACGGGCAAGGACCTATTCCCCGCAGACACCTTCCTAACACTACAACAAATGTGCGGACAGGCGACCCCTTTGGCTGCGGATATGCTGCTCTATTATCAGTTGCGCGCATCCTGCAGAACCAATTTCGACACGTTCCCAAATCCCCCCCTAACCTACCGGCACTAGAAAATGTACTTGCGAATGACCACGGACACAAGCTGATCACTCGTATATATAATATAACACAGTGGGAGTCCCCGATTCTCATCCCTGGGGCTAAGGAGACATGGGTGGCAGACATGGGGGTGGACATTTCTGACGAACAATGGAACATAATTTGCGGTCAGCTAAAGATACTGTCCTCAAATTACCGCCTGAGACTTATTCACTTCAAATACATCCACCAATTGTATCGGACCCCGGTGCAACTCCACCGAATGGGTTTGCGTCCGGATGATCGCTGCTGGAGATGCGGGGGAGCACAGGCCACATTCCTGCACGTGGCGTGGCACTGCCGCTTGGTCGCCAACTTCTGGGTACGTGCTCTGCAACATATACATGCCATAACTGGGCACGAGCTGCCATACACGCCGCTGGCGGTGTTTCTGGGTGTAAACACTGCTGTACCACCTAAAAGAAAGAAATTAACAGCCATGCTGTTAATTATGGCTAAGCGCCAGGTGGCCCTCAAATGGAGGGCGGCCACACCGCCGACAACTAAGGACTGGATCACTAATGTAGTACAATGTAAGACACAATTGGAGACATACTGGGAACTGATGCCAGTGCGGTCCCGCCCTCAGGATATCTGGGAGCCGTTTGTTCACTGGCTAACCACAGTCAACACAGATGACCTTTAATGTGCCTAAAGAACTGATGGCTCATAGCTGTCGTGAGCCGAGATCTGATAGCCCTCAACCAGTGAACAAACTGTACATCAGAACACACACTAACACCACTGTAATGATAATGTACTGTACTGCTGATGATCTTAATTGCTATGTGTCGAAAGTAACACCCTGATGCTGTCATATCACCGCCTAGGTGGCACTGAGAACTGCACTGGTGACTGTTTTGTTGGGTTGTACTTTGTTTTTTCACAAATGCCAATAAATACAATAAAAAAAAAAAACATGTAGTCAGAGATGTTTATGACTAAGTTTCCTTCAATTATGTCTTCTTCCCCTTGTCTTTCTTCGTTCCAGCGGATATACTCGTCGTCTTTGTCTCCTTGGCCTGTGACTAAAAAAGAAACACCAAAAGTTTGTGGTTGTTCCATTGGTGGTTGCATATCAGGTTTTCGTTGTTGCCTGCCAGTGCTAGAAGTATCACTATCTGAAGATGAAGTCTCAGTGTTCTGTGCGTGAGGCTTGTTTTGTCTGTGCCTGGCATATACCTCTGCCCAGCTGTATACCTCCCCCAATTTGTAGTCCACCGTGTCCCTGCGGAACTTGCGGATCTTTCTTTCGTTGATTTCTTGTGAATGTTTAGTTAGTTGGTCGTTAATATCCTCTAATACTTTTGACCAGTCGTCGGTAGACATGGAGTTAGTAAGCTCTGTTGTTACTGTGATAATTTCTTTTGAGAGTTCTTCCAAAATATTTGATAGCTCTTCTATAATGAGGAGAATCAAGTCAAGGGAGCATTTGTTTAAAATTGCATACCACCGATCCTTAAACTTTTGAGCGTTCTTACACAAAGAAGGTTTTAGTGATATTCTTAGGCCTCTGGGTATACGTTGAGCCCGATGGTACTTAATTAAAGTGCTAGCATGTAACCGCTGATTGAATTCACGTTTTGATAAGTATAATAGCTGTTTGATGTTCTGTTCCTTGTTTCGGCATATTGTTGATTGAGTGGTTTCCTCATGTATGAGAGCATAAATCCGGGTAGCTTCCTCATTTGCAAAAGCAAAGGTCTCGGCTCGTAGATCTGTGAGGTTGGATATTTCATCGTAAGACATGATGGTTGCAGTTCGGTGTGCAGCGTGCAGAGAGCGGAACAGGAGAAGTATTGAAGATGTGGTGCTCGCGCACAACCTTAGTTGAGTAGCACTTGATTGCTTAGTTTCGTATAGTTTTGGTGTGCTCCTGAGGTAACGTTCTCCGGTCTGGGAACTTGGGATAATGATTCAATGGTTGCGCACCCTTGTGTTGGGTGCGCCCCCTGGGCACTATCTAGAACCCGGCTCGGGGTTATTCTGTTAAAGAAATTTTTAGTCCACAACTTAAATCAGTTAGTAGGATTTATTGTATTATCCACAATGCATGAATTTAAATTCTTCAATCCATGATTTTTCAAATGTGGATTCACACAAAGTTAGCCATGATGAATTCCACAAAAAGTTTTTTTTGCTCAATATGTGTTCCAATGCATTTCGGGCAAATTGCCCTTCATCAGGGAACCACGCTGTAATGTGAAAGAAGCATGAAATACAATGAGGAAACCTTCCTGTGTTTAATGTATGAGATACAGTTCGTTTGTTAAATGGAGAAGTGAAGTGTGCCGTGCTACAGTCTAGATGTCTCATAAGGTACGCAATGCTCTGGGTTTTCCAGTCAGGGCCTGTGCTGTGATATCAAGGACACGGTCAAGGAGCAGATTGAAGTCTCCACCCATAAGAATGTATTCCGTATCTATGCGATCTGCTAAACTCAGGATTGTTTGAAAGTAGTCTGGGCTGTCAGTGTTGGGGGCATAAATATTAACTAAAAAAAACGATGTCCTGCCAGGTGCCCCGCAACCAGTACATATTGTCTTCCATTGTCAATATGGGTAACATAGGGTTTAAAGGGTAGCCGTTTGTGGATTAGGGTGGCTACTCCTCGCGTACAGGTGCTTTAGCTGGAAAAAAATAATGTGGGCCCCAAGTATTAGCAAAGGTGGGTGAGCAACCGGGTGGTAAGGGAGTCTCTTGTAAAAAGGCTGTATCCACACAGGTCACTGCAGGTATTGCAGTACTTGCTTGCCTTTGCGCAGTATATTGAGACCACGGATAATCCAAGATATGAATGTGGTGTCCACAAATGGCTGAACATTAACGTGTCTAGATGTTTGTCTGAGACAAAAAGCATGATGTGTACGGTAAGGTGTGTGAATAAGAAAACAAACTACATCTAACATGGAAACGTATATTTCCCTCCCACACTTGGCTAGAACTTGCCAAGTGAACCCCAGAATAGCTGTAAAGTAACATAACATTTTCCCAAAACCATGTTGTGGTCTAAGACCTCAGGGGAACTGCAACGCTTAGGAGGCCACCTCCATGTCTTGATTGTGTCCAAGTGTATGTTTGGGTCATGGATGGGTATCAGTGATCAGTTTAATCGGGGGATGGCGGCTGTGACCATGTTTGTGGCAGTAGTTGCAGACGAGGGCCACAGCAGAGGGCAGTTCTCTTCACAGACAGGAATTTGCTCTGTGCTCGTTCTAAGTCTGAAGGGAAAAGTTCCATGCTGGGGTTTATCTGGGAATCCGGTGTGGATCTCTCTGGTGTCGATCGTCTTGGGGATCTGCGATGGTTGTTGCGTTGTTTACAGAACACCATCACATCTGCCGGGGTATCAAAGTATCGGGCTCTTCCATCTACATCCAAACAGAGTTGAGCAGGGTACAGCATCCTGTATCTAAGGCCCAATTTTCGCTACTCATTCTTGGCCTCATTGAATTTCCTGGACCACCACTATGAAGTCAGGGAAAATGGAAATGGCGTCTCCCTGATACTGAAGTGAGCCTACTTCTCTTGCTCATCTGAGCGCCACATCCCTGTCCCTGTAGTTGAGGAGTCAAGCAATTACTGGCCACGGCCAGGCACCCAGTATCGGGTGTAGGCCCACCTGTGTGCACGCTCATCAATAAAGGTGGGGGAGAAGTGCTGTCACCCCAGGACGTCAGAAAGGAGGCGCTCGACAAACAAATCTAAGTGACCAGACTCCGATTTTCTGCCATTCCCAATATACGGATATTATTACGACGCCCCCTGTCTTCCAAGTCTTTATTCTTTATAGCCATTGATTTTAGATGCGATTCCAGCTTTCCCAACCGTTTGACCATTGTGGCGGTATTGTCTTCAAGACCGGAGATATGCTCCTCTGCTCCCACAATCTGCGTATTATGTTTGTCCTAATGGTCATTCATATGGTCCAGATGACCGGAGATAGTATCAAAGCGGGCATCAATAGCTTGAAAACCCGTCTTAAGTTCTGACATGATGGCATCTAGGCTCACCAGTTGCTCGGCTGCAGTCACCCAGCCGCACCACTCTCCATTGCTGAGGCATTTTCCTCTCCACCAGTAGGTTTAGGCTTCTCAAACTGTAACTTGCGTTGCTTTGCATCTCCGCGTACCATCGTAATCTCTGAGAGAACGTGCAGGTAGCAGTCAGGTGCTGGGGAGTATACCAAGCTGAAACGCACCCAGTGCTGTTCCAACCAGGCAACTCATGTGCTGGTTAATTTTTGCTTGCGCATGCCTCAGCCACGCTTCTCAAAAGAAGCACTACACCCCTTAATTAGCCAGCATATCAGCTGAGTGTCAGTGCCTGTGTCTGGGGTGCAGTGTAGTATCACCTATAACCCCTAGGTGATAGTGTGCATCAAAAAGCAAACAGCCAGAGGATTCAGACGCCCGCGCTCAGGGTCCTCCAAGCAGCCCAATCTGCCAATGTGAGCACTAGTGACAGTGAGGGGAAATGCAGCACACTGTAAACAACAGTGGAAGTCTGTTGAAACACTCCTCAGCAGCCTACCTTGACTGCCATGCTGTCTGTGCACTCAGTCCCAGACTGCGCAAGGCCCAAGTCATCAGGCCAGCAACATTAAACCCTGCCCCAAGGGAGTGTGCATCGACCGCTGACAAGGACGCGCAGTCATTCCAGTGCGAACCTCAGCTCCCGATCGAGCAGGAACGATGTTGGGTTACACCATGTGGCCCACCCATTCCGCGCCTCAGGCTCGCCCGCAGACCCTATCACTGCAGGGCCTTTGAGACGCACAGCGGTATCCTATCGTGGTCCCCGTGGTCTTGGGACACCACCGTCGGATCAGTTAGGATGAAAAAATCAAACCAGATGTTCTCCAGGCATTTCAGGGTTGGCCCTCACCTCGAAGAATATGGTAGCTCTCTGTAGGGACCCGTCTGTCCCAGGATTAGAGCCGGGACCAATAAAGCTTTAATGCTGAGCCAATACCATGGTCGCCGGCTTGGTTGACTACACCCCTGTGAGGTACCATTTCTATCGGGAGTCTTGCAGCTCCCCACATATTCGATAACTGCATGAACTGGCACTTGGCTGGTGGTTTGCGTGGACTGGCATTTGGCTGGTGGTGTGCGTGGACTGGTACTTGGCTGGTGGTGTGCGTGGACTGCCACTTGGCTGGTGGTGTGTGTGAGCTGGCATTTGGCTGGTGCTGTGTGAGTAATGACTTGCTGCTGGTCACTGCACACACTGCTAGCCAAACGCCAGTCCACACACTGCATCAGCCACCAGCCGATGTAATTGCTGTGTCAGTCATGTGGGCATATGAAAGTGATGGGCCCTTAAATGGCGCTGTCTTTTGATGTGAGTGTTATAATGTGCTGGGCCCGCGGCTGGTGGTATGAATAATCTTGTGTGCGTCACGCATGAAAGGTGTGTGAATGGCCTGTAAGGAGGTTGGTGCCTTGACACAGCTTCACCGCTCACGAGCTGTGAGTCATTGGTTCAGTTTTTTGACCTTTCAATTATTAACAGTGTATTTCATTTTTGTGAAATCTCTTGTTAATAAAATTTAAATTTTTAACTTTTCACTCGCCCTCATGCCAAATCCAACCGATATGTGTGTGTACTTGAGGAACAGAGGATTGTGAAGTATTTTTTGTCTTTTCCGCGCCAGGGTGTACATTATCTGTAGGGAAAATCTACCAACTCTAGATATTTTTATAAGGTAGACACCCAAGGTAGTACAGGGGTGGTGTGCCTCTTGTGGATCACATCAAGTTTTCTTACCCACAATGCCCTGCAAACCTCAAAATGTGACTAAAATCAAACATTTTCCTTGCATTTCTGTGCCATCTTTTTCGAGAATCAGAAGGAAACAACACATTTCCTACCACCCAGCGTTCCCCTCTTTCGCCCGATAAAAATGATATCTCACTTGTGTGGTTGCCCAAAGCAGAGTCAGCCTAAAAACGTATAAAAAACCTGCCCTCTTCGACACGCAATCTTTAAAGGTTTTTGACCCTTCCATGTCTCAGACACTAGGCCCACCCACACAAATGAGGTATCATTTTTATCGGGAAACTGAGGGAAATGCTGGGTGGTAGGAAATGTGTACCTGTGCGGTGATCCCACACAGAAATTAGAGGAAATTGTGATTCTTTTAGATAAATTTGAGGTTAGCAGGGGATTCTGGTAAGAAAATGTTGGGGGATCCACGCAAGACACATCTCCCTTGACTCCCCCAGGGGTCTAGTTTTCAGTAATGTCTGGGTTTTGTAGGTTTTTCTAGATGGCCGCCGAGCTCGGGACCAAAACACCCAGATGCCCCCCTTGCAAAACCAGGTGGTTTGTGATTGGCAATTTTGATGTCTCACAATACCTTTTGGGCACTTGGCCCACCCACACAAGTGAGGTAGTATTATTATCGGGAGACCTGGGGGGAAAACTGGGTGGTAGTAAATTTGTGCCTGACTGCAGATTCTTCTTGGAAATGCAAGTAAAATGTGTTTATTTAAGGGAAAGCTGGAGATCTGCAGGGGACTCTGGGTTAAAAACATCTGGTGAGAGCCATGCAAGTCCCCCCACCCTGGACTCCCCCGGGCCTCTAGCTTTTAAAAATCTGCAGTTTTGGTAGGTTTCCCTAGGTGCCGGCTGAGCTGGGGCCAAAATCCACAGCTACCCACATTGCAAAAACCACATTGTTTCTCAGTGGAAACATGCGATGTGCCTACGTTGCGTTTGGCACCCTTTCGTGTCATGGGCACTTGGCCTGCCCATACAAGTGAGGCACCATTTTCCTCTAGAGACTTAGGGAAATGCTGGGTGGTGGGAAAATTGTAGCTGTTGCAGATTCCAGGACTTGTCCTCACAGAAATGCAAGAAAAATTGTTTTTTTCAGGCAAAGTTTGAGCTTTGCAGGGTATCCTGGGTTAAAAAATCGTGGTGAGAGCCATGCAAGTCAGTCCACCCTGGATACCCGTAGGTGTCTAGTTTTCAAGAATAGACAGGTTGGCTAGGTTTCCAAAGGTGCCGGCTTACCTAGGGTCCAAAATCTATAGCTGCCCACATTGGAATAAAAGGCTCCGTTTTAGGTGGAAAAATGTGATTTTCCATGCTGCGTTTTGGGCCGTTGCCTGTCAAGGGCACTAAGTCTACCCACACAAATGAGGTACCATTTTTATCGGGAGATTTGGGGGAACGCCAGTTGGACAGAAGTTTGTGGCTCTGCGCAGATTCCAGAACTTTCCATCACAGAAATGTGAGGAAAATGTGTTTTTTTAGTCAAAGTTTGAGGTTTGCAAGGGATGCTGGCAGCAGAGGCCCGTGCAGGTAAGAGCGGTGGGGCCAGGTTCGGGGGGGGGAGGGATTCGACAGACAACCACAAGGGAAAATTAAATAAATAATTAATTTTCCTTTGTCATCGTTTGTCAAAATCAACCCCGCCGCCCACCCGGCCCACCGCCCTTACCTGCACAGGCCGCTGCTGGATGCTGGGTAAATAGAAGTGTTGAAAGCCACACAAGTCAGCCAACCCTGTATGCCTCTAGGTGTCTAGTTTTAAAAAATGTACAAGTTGGCTAAGTTTCCATAGGTGCCGGCTGAGCTTGGGTCCAATCACGAGCTACCCACATTAGAAAAAAGGGTCAGTTTTTGGTGGAAAAATGCAATGCATCCATTTTGCATTATGGAACGTTTCCTGTCACGGGCAGTAGGTCTACCCACAGAAGTGAGGTACCATTTTTATCAGGGGGACTTGGGAAAATGCTGAGTGGATGGAAGTTTGCGACTCCACACAGATTCCAGAACTTTCCAACCCAGAAATGAGAGGGAACGTGTTTTTAGACTAATTTTGAGGTTTGCAAGGGATTCTGGGTAACAAAACCTGGTGACAGCCACACAAGTCACCCAATCTTGGATTTCCCTAGGTATCTAGTTTAAAAAATATACAGGTTTGCTATGTTTCCCTAGGTGCTGGCTGAGCTAGGGCCTAAAATACACAGCTAGGCACATTAAAAAAAAAGTGTCCATTTTCAGTTGAAAAATGTGATGTGTCCACGTTGCATTTTAGGCCGTTTCCTGTCGCAGGCACTATGTCTACCCACACTAGTGAGGTACTATTTTTATCAGGAGACTTAGGGGGACACAGAATAGTAGAACAAGTATTATTTTCAATTGTCTTTCTCTGCATTTGTGCCTTCCAAATGTAAGACAGTGTGTATGAAATAAGTAATTTTGATAAATGCCCTTTAATTCACATGCTAGTATGGGTACCCACAAATTCAGAGATGTGCAAAAAATCACTGCTTCTAAACTCCACATCTTGTGCTCATTTTGGAAATGCATAGGTTTCCTTGATACTTGTTTTTTACTCTTTATATTTTACCAAATGAATTGCTGTATACCTGGCACACAATCAAAAACCATTGCAAGGTGCAGCTCAGTTATTGGCTGTGGGTACCTCGGGTTCTTGGTGAACCTACAAGCCAAAAGAGTCCAGCAGCCGTAACGGTATATTGTTTCTGAAAATGTGGCATAGTTGGAAAAAGTAACAGATGAAAACGTAGACACAAATGACTGCTTTTTTCAACTCAATTTCATTTTTTTTAAATTTCAACTGTTACTTCATATAGGAAAACCTTGAAGCATCTACACAAACGACCCCTTTCTGAATTCAGATTTTTATCTACTTTTCAGAAATGTATAGCTTTCCGGCATCCACCATTGGTTTCACACTTATTTCTACCACTAACTAAAAGGAGGTTGGAAGGTCAAAAAATAGGAAAAATGGGCTTTGTCCCAGTAAAATGGCAAAACGGTGTTGAAAAATGTGGTGTTCTGCTTTAAGTCTGCCTGTTCCTGAAAGTGGAGGAAATGGTGATTTTAGCACCACAAACCCTTGGTTGATGCCATTTGCAGGGAAAAAACCAGACGCTTTCTTCTGCAGTACTTTTCCCCCATTTTTCCCAAAATTCTGCTATATTTTGGCTAATTTCTTGGTCCCCTCCAGGGGAATCCACAAACCCTGGGTACCTTTAGAATCCCCAGGATGTTAGAGAAAAAAGGACACAAATTTGGCATGGATACATTATGTGGACAAAAAGTTATGGGGGCCTAAGTGCGATCTACCCCAAACAGCCCAAAAAAAAGGCTTAGCAAAAGAGGGAAAGATGCCTAGCAGCGAAGGGGTTAACAAAACAAGATCCCGTGCAAGGCACAACTGTGCTAGTCATTAGCACCCTTCACAATCTCCCATATGCAAGCACCCCTTCATATCTTTACCACTCATTCAAGATTCTAGCTATGGGGGCATGGTCTGATCGTCCATGCTGTAGGACATAGCTTTCTGAGCTCCCGAGTCCTTCCGAGCCCCGGGGCCTTATTATCCTGATTTGTGGCCCGCAAACAAACCGTGGTAGAAGGGGAACGTGTGCCAGTACCTGAGGAGAGTAATTTTGGGGTCTTATGGCCTCTGGAGACAATACGGGGAGATAAAGAAGGCCTCGCTCACCGCCCTGACTGCTAATAAAATAGAGACCATTCAGATCAGCGGTCTCTACTGTGTGTGATTGGCAGTGGCCAGGGCCGGACTGGCTACCGGGCGTTTTGGTGTGCTGCCAAGCTGGGGGCTGATTTCATTGATGGGGACCTGCGTGTGCTTAAAACCATTCGTTTTGCTTTGTTTATTTAGAAGCACATGCAGGTCCCCATCAACGAAATCAGCCCCCACCGCAGTGAAATCAGCCCCCAGCTTGGCAGCACACCAAAACGCCCGGTAGCCAGTCCGGCCCTGGCAGTGGCTGTTCACGCCAGAGAGCCATTGCTATGGGTGCTTGCTGGAGATGAGACGGCCCCCCCCATCGCCAGGGAGCCGTGACGTGTGTGCCTCTGCTGGCAGCCGCTCCGTCTCTGTAACACCGCCTGTGCAAAAGTGAAGGAGCATCGGAGCCGTCCGGCTCTTTGCTGTGGGGACTCCGGCAAGAGCTTGCCAAGAGAGGTGCAGCTGCGGTGAGGGGCGGACAACGGAAAGTTGGAGGCACTTTATAGCAGGGCAACCTGGTGGACCAGCCTGTGGCTGGAAGTGGCAGTCATAAACTGGAGGTGAGGGAGCGTGTTGGCGGGGTCCGCCACCCCTTCCCTTAAATTGTGCTGTTTCTGCACACCGCAGCACCTAGGGGGAAAAGACCGAGAGGAAGCAGGGGGCATGGAGGTGGCACGGGGCCCAGGAGGCGGCAGCTGTGAAGCCGTATAGTGATGCCTGGAAGGAGAGGCATGCATTGCAGGCAACGGACGTGCTTATCCAGTGTGCCCTCCTCAGGGGCGGCTCCTCAGCCATGGTGGAGGGGCGTCGCCCCACTGGCTCAGAGCCAGCACCTGACACATAAAACGATATACTTTCATCGTTTTATTGTTCAGTTGCTAGCTGTGCCAGCGTGCAATAGTGAGGGACGGGGCCGGCGCCATCGAAGGGGGGGAGGAGTGCTTGTGCACTTCAAAGTGCGCCTGTGAGTTTGGCTGTCCGTGTCAGGCCAATCCCTGCGCTGCTTTCATAGTATGAGAGCAGCGCAGGGATTGCACAGGGAGTCTGTGACGTCTGTGGTGCCACTGGCCCTCCTGGAGTGACAGTTGCTGGAGCGGGTGGGGAGTGGTCAACTTGCCTGCTGCTGACACACGCCTGGTGGCTCTATCTAGGAGGGGGATACTTACTAGTGCATCAACAGGGTGGACTGGCCAACTTGAGGGACCTCAGACTCGTCCATCCCCCCTCCAATGGGGGGGCATTATACTTGATCCTCTGTGTCACTTGAAGCCACAGAAAGTGGAGGGCAGGCTAGTCAGTGCCCACACGGGAAATCTGGAGTGCGAATGTTACAGAGGGTAATGCAGGAGGCACTCTTTTCTGTGTGATATCACTGTGACTGTCAGTCCTTGGCGGCGAGGAAGTGGTGAACATTCCTAGTGAGTGCCCGGTGGTGCATCTGGATAGTGTGGAGGCAGGAATATAGCACCACCGGATCAACAGCGAGGGCCTACTTGCCAGATAAGAGACTGTGCCACAGGACTAGGGGGTGGGAGTCTGGCTGGAAGATGGTACGCCCCTGTCATTCAAAGGAGACCCCCCCAGCGGAAGAGTCATGGGCCAGGGGATAGAGGCATCTGAGAAGGGTGAGGATGTCTAATGTTTGGCAGCCCACACAGAGGCCATCTTACAGACAGTAAAAGACACCAAACTGTCCTTGGAGAATCAAATAGCAGCCGTGGTAGGTGAAGTGGGACTTCTGAGAGTCGACCACAGGAAACTGACTGACCGGGTCAAGGAATCAGAAGACCAACTGGGCACTACCGTGCTGCAAGTGAAAGACCTTACTAGGAAGTGCGCTGACATGGAGAGGGAGATGAAACCATTGGCAGGACGATTGGAGGATGCTCAGGGTAGTTCCCACCACCATAATGTTAGAATTGTGGGTGTACCTGAGACCGAATATTGGACTTTTTGTGGAGGAATGGCTGGATAAGACTGTCCTACAAGGTAAACCCTCATGATTCTTCTCCGTGGAATGGACGCACCGGATTCCCTCCTTTCGACCGCCACTGTGGGAGCATCAACGCCCAATCATAGCGAGATTGATGAACTTTAGAGATAGGGACGTTATGGTTCAAGCAGCAAGAAAACATGGCCCCTGGTCTATAGACAGCGATGACATACACTTGTACCTGGAATGTATGAATTTAGTCAAGGGACAACAAGGAATATTTGTACCTGTTAAAAAATTGCTACACCAAACGGAACTAAGATACTCAGTTTACTACCCGGAAAAGCTTCTTCATTTCTTTCTAACTGCACAAGGTACCTGGTCATGGCTTGAACACTGAGGTCTCCGGTCGGGTTCACCGCCTGGGAGAGGAAGACATAGTGAATGGATGCTAGCGCCGCCAAGACGACTGAACAACAGGGGAAAAAACAAAGTTACCTCTCCTAACAAGGAACAGATGAAGGAGGCGAGAGAACGAACAATCAAGGAGCTACAACACCACACTGATGTTCTTAGCAACAACAGGTAGAGTTCCCTTGCATTGGAGGGTGAGGGTAATGGTTCGGAGCGCACAGAGGCAGAGCTCGGGACAGAAGATGACCAGTTGCCGATGGTAGCGCTCATGACGTCAGAACAATTTGGGTAATGAGGGTCCTGATAAAGGCGAGGTCTGGTAAGATTGGTAATCTTGGCTTTGGGTGCTATTGACACTTTGCTTATTTGTATAGAGACTACCTGAGGTGCGCTTCTGCCACATGGACTGCCTCGTACGAGTGGCCGATAGCAACACCTTAGCGATAATTGCATAAGTTTGTTTGTTGATGTTTTGGTTTGGGATTGACACATATTGTGAATTGAGGCCGTGGTTAGTTTTACAATCACTACACGGTAAAGTAGGGTGGGGGTAAATTTAGGGGACTTACACAACACCATGGCACTATGCCTGAGGTTGAGGGTTGAGCTTGACCATGGTTCCTGCGGGGAGTCAGACCCTGCTAGGGAAGAGTAGATTGCACCCGCCATGACACACTCACACACGGACGTTACTCTCCTAGAATGTCAACGGTCTGGGTAATAAAATAGATGGGAGTCTGGTGTTAAGGGCCATTAATAGAATTAGACCTGACATAGTATACCTGCAGGAGACACATCTGATTGACCTGCAGCATTGCAGTATGAGGAGAGGGAGATATAAACTTTCTGGATATGAACAATATACTTCCGGCTCACTGGTGGGATGATCTTGACTCAGTAAACACTCCCATTCCATATACAGTGCATCTGGACAGACCTCCGTGGATGCTATATTGTGATCCTGGGAGAACATGAGGGAGAAGTGATACTGTTAGTTAATGTTTATGCCCCACCGAGACCTCAGGCTGATAAGCTGCAGAAAGTGGGTAGCGTAAAGATGGAGGCTCCTCTAGTGCCTGTGTTGCTGGGTGGAGATTTCAACCAGTTGATGGGCACACCAAAAGACAGGATGAGCCTTAGGGTGGAGGGGAGGCCACTAGGGGCAAACTGGAGGGTTTCACGCAGGCATTGGGTCTCTGCGATGTATGGAGATCCCTACATCCAGAGAAAATAGGGTATTCCTTCTATTCCGGGGTGCACAATATGCACTCCCGGCTGGACTGTTTGTTTACCATGGGTGATTCACTCTCTAGATTTAGCAAAGCGCAGTACCCAGCTAGGGGTCTCAGTGACCACGCCCCCTTATTGGTAACCCTAAATATTATGGCCCCAAATTGAAAGGGCCATGGGAAATGGAAACATGGCGTCTCGCTAATAAACATTTAGATACTGCATCTAAATACTACTTTGAGGAAAACAAGAACTCAGTGCAGACTCCTGTACTACTTTGGGAGGCATTTAAGGCCACGGTTAGGGGTGCCGTCATAACTGGGGAGATAGGGGACAGAAGGGAGAAACTAAACACTATGGAGGGAGAGTTGACACAGCTAGAAAGGGATTATGCAGAAACTCCGACCCCTCAAGGTAAAACAGCAATGGACCTAAAAGGGCAGAGTATCAACCAGTAGCTAACCACGAGGCAAGAATGTATTTTCTAGCACAGCAAAAATAAATCTATGAAGGAGGGAACAAAACAGGCAAACTACTGGCATGGCTGGGTAGTAAGGAGAGGGATAATATGCAAGTCAAAGAGTTGAGGAGGGATTCAGGGGACGTGCTGCATGGGGGAAGTGATGTAGCAGAAGTATTTGCCAGGCATTTGGGGCTCTTCTATGATTCCCAACTATGTGCCCTGGAACGGGAAGTACTGGCCTTTATTAAGGACATTCCTCTGAGAAGTTTGGGGGGTAGATCGGATAAAGGAGTTAGAGGATGACATCCCAGTGGAGGAAGTCTCCTCAGCTGTGGGTCAAATGCAATCCAGGAAAACCCCATTTCCGATTGAATTGTTTAGGAAGCTGCGGAGGTGAATAATAGCCCCACTCCACATGGCATACGTAAGGGCATTCCAAGAGGGGGCACTATCAGACGACCTCCATACTGCAGTGGTCATGCTAATCCTAAAGGTAGGGAAACCCCCAGATAGATACAACTCCTACCGACCTACATCACTCCTGAACTGGGACATTAAGATACTGGTGAAACTATTAGCAACACGATTGAGGGCGGTAGTGACGGAGTTAGTTCATCCGGGCAAGAATGGGTTTATATTCCGGGGTGGTTGACCAAGTTGAATTCAAGACGGCTGCATAATAATTTGGCGACAGCCTGGAACTCGCCAGCGGGGAAAATCATTGCATCCTTGGATGCTAATAAGGCCTCAGATTCGGTTGAATGGGTATACCTTGTCGGGGTCCTGAATAAGATTGGGTCCTAAATTCATTGGGTGGGTTCAACTCTTATATGACGGGCCTGAGGCAAGAGTGCGGATTAACGGCTACACATTGGGGGTGTTCAGGATTCAAATGAGAACGCCGTAGGGAAGCCCATTCTCGCCCATGCTGTTCACCCTGGCTATAGAAGCCATGGCTGCCTGGGTACATGAGGACGCACAAATATGGGGATGGCCTGGAGATAGTGGTGAAAATGAATACATCTCATTATACGCCAATGATATTTTACTATACTTTACCAACGTAGCCCAATCATTAGCCAGGCTACATGATATCTTCCGCAAATTTGGGGATAATTCTGGATTTGCCATAAGTTGGGATAAGTCATTGGTGTTCCTGATAGAAGCAAGCATGCCAGGGGTTGCCCTTTACTGCTGGGAGTCGAGACATTGAAGTTTAAATATTTAGTGCTCTGGAATACTGGAAATCAAGATTTATATTATAAGTAAGGCTCCCTATTCTCCGTTTTTACTGATTTTTACAGATAAATACAGACAGAAAACCATTTATTTTCTTGTCCGTATTTATTTTTAAATGTGGAGAAAAATGGAAATTGGGTGCTTTTTGAGTGATTTTAAATACACTTTGCCATGACTTCCAGGCCAATAACTGTGTGGATTGATAGGTAGGGGGGTTAAAAAAGAAAGGGATTTTAGTAAAGAGGCTTAAACAGCAGTAGATATGCACAAGGCTGGTACTGAAATGTGCATATTTTCAGATAAGTGCATTGATTTCTCTTCTGCGGGTGTTCATATCACTGAAACCTGGCAGGCATTCAAGTATGAGTGCATGTTTATAGGTTAAATAAATGTGGAAATATACCAGTTTCAACTTTACTTTTTTCACAAAACCCATAATAAATATGGATAAATACAGATAAAGTTGACAAAAAATAAATATGGATAAATACAGACGGAAATTGTCAAAAAAAGAAATACCATAAAACCGGGAGCCCTAATTATAAGGCAAATCTGGAACGTCAACTCAAACGTCTGGAGCAGAATTTGAAGCACTGGCAATCGCTTCCACTCTCCATGTTGGGTAAAGCAGCAATGTTTAAGATGGCGGCGCATCCGCGCTTCCTGTATATGCTCCAGAATAGCCCCTATAAGATTCTGGGGACTTTTTTCACTTAACTAGATGCATTACTACGGACATTGATCTGGGCTAGGAGACCACCCTCGCTATCACAATTCAGGAAGGACCTCAAGACCTGGCTCTTTGGATGAACTCACCACTTACTCTGATCCGCTGCGCCCTCCCCTCCCCCTCCCGCCCAGAATGTCTTGAGGCCCTCACGGGTGAGTAGCCGTGCTTTACTAACCCTGATTGATTTATTGATTTATTGATTGATTGATTGATCGCTCTGAGAGTCCTTTATATGAAGGGAGTGTTGCCCTGCCAAATGTACAAAAATATTAGGCAGCACAAATTAGTGTGGAGAATGATTGGGCATACATAGACTCGGGTGACCCGGCATTCAAACGGGACAGGGCAGGAATGAGGGTAAATACCTACTTACACGCTCTATATGGGGGTAAACTACTACCTGGAGTGTGCCTGGCAACGAAGACAGTGGTAGACACTTGGAACAAACTGAATAAGGAAATGGGTTGGGATCACAGACTAACTCCAAGGACACCATTATGGGAGGGTTCCAGATTGCGACCTGTAGTTGCACTGCAAGTGTTTAATGGTTGGGATGCCATTGGTATATCAACGTTGGCGGCTGTATGGGAAGCGAATGGGGTCGTTCCTGTCTCCTATCTATGGCAAGAATATCAGATGCTGGAAACACAGTGGTTAAGCTATGGCCAGTTTCGACACAGTCTTAGGGAGTATGTCTCCCTTGAAGAGTTAATTCAGGAGGACTCCTTGTTAGAAAGTAGACTTCTCGATGGGCGGGTGGACAAGAAACTTATCTCACTGACGTATGGTACAGTGATGAGGAACACGCAAGCCCCTCTGCTGATACTGCAAGGCAAATGGGAGCAGGACTTAGGGGAATTAAAATTGGAAGATTGGTGAGAAGCTTTGGAGTTCCCTGTGACGGTGGCAATAAATGCGAGTTACAGACAGATCCAGCTTAAGATTCTGCATAGGGTATACTATACACTCACCCTGCTTTGTAGGATCAGAAGGATGGGGGAGGCAGACACTATGGAGCTGCCCCCGCACATTCTGGGATTCGGTGGGGACTTCATTGGAGGAAGCAACAGGGATGCCCCTGGAACTCCAGTCCATGTTGGCACTTTTTGCGAATATGGTGCCCGACTGACCATTCACGCTACCAAAAAATATTAGTGAACTTGGGGTGCATGGTAGCAAAGCGGGACATTGAATGAATGAATGACCAGTATTTATAGAGCGCACAGCTACTCTGTCTGGAGTGTCCCGGCGCTAACAGTTCACACGAGCCTGCCCTACTAGGGGCTTAGGGGCACATTACGATACCCGGCGTAAAAAAATCCGCCAGGCATGGAAGCGGCAAAAATCCGCCCGCACACACCGCCTGAACACCGACCACGCCATTATGAGTACACAAACTGAAAACCGCCATCGGCGGAAAAATCATACAAAATACCGCCCGCCATCGTCCGAGTCGGAGTCAAACCGCCCGCCACGGACGGAAACACGCACGACAACACAAAACCGCCCGCCCACACGGCCGACACACCGCACGTGAAATTACGATCGCACCGCCATGAGCGCGGAAAAACAACAAATATACCGCCCGCTAGCGCAAACAACGCCGATGAGAATCGACACGGCAGAAGCCATGGCGCCCACGTACCTGCACAGAAACCATCCGCACACAAAACCAATAGCACACAACATGGCCAACAAGTCCACACAGCAAGGCACGCACAAATACACAAGCACAGTACACATCCCGAAAACACCCCCCGGACAAACAAAAAATACAAAGGCCAGAACCCCAGACACAACACACCTGAAAACAACAGACCATGAGGACACACCCACATAGGTGAGTACAAAAGCAGCACTCCCACAGACCACAACCCCTTGCTACATTGCAAACCAGAGAGGAGAGGAGAGGACACAGTGACACAGCAAGGACAGCAGCACACCACAGAAACGCACACATCACAACCACCACCACCACCACCACCAAACACCGGCACCACAAACCCCCTGCACATTACACAACACACACCGCACCAGCACCACAAACACCATGGCACCACAAAGGATGCCCAAGTTCACGCCCATGGAGCTGACGGTCATGGTCGACGAGATCATCAAGGTGTACCCACAAATCTATGGGAACATGGTCCAGCACACACCACTAGCCACCAGAAACAGAATGTGGACCCGGATCGTAGACCAGGTCAATGCAGTCGGGACCCTGCCCAGGAACAGAGGTGAAATAAACAAACGTTGGAATGACGTAAAGAGCCTGGTCAAGAAGAAGGAGGGCAAAAACAGAGAGCTGGCTGCCGTCACTGGCGGAGGGAATCCCGCGCTCTTTAAGACCTTCAAAGCGTGGGAGGAGAAGGTGCGAGTCGTAATCCATCCGGAGATCCTCGCCGGATTAGCAGGGGGAGTGGAGGCTGGTAAGTACAAACTAATGTATACTAGCACACCGCTATGTACTCACATGCGCAACCACCATGCCACAGCTCCCAGGGACAAACACCCCCATGTCCAGCACACAATACACAACACATCACACACACATGCAACAGACACCACCACACACAGCCCAAACCGAACAACTGCAAGATGCGTGGGGACATGTGTACACTAAGCCAGCCACGTAACCACCAACAGGTCCCCAAATATGCCAGAAGCGCCACAACGAGCACCCACCACACCCATGTGTCCGCCACAGCTGCACCAACTGACAAGTAACAGGTAAGTGGCAGGAACACAAAGTGCAGTGGGTCGGAGGGGGACAGCTGAAGTACAACACCCACCAGGCCCCCACTCCCACAGACCAGCAAGGTGGAGCACTCCCCACACCCATGTGTCAGGCACAGCTGCACCAACCGACAAGTAACAGGTAAGTGGCAGGAACACAAAGTGCAGTGGGTGGGACGGTGGACAGCCCAAGTACAACACACACCAGGCCCCAGTCCCACAGCACAGCAAGGAGGAGCATCCCCCACACCCCACACCCACGTGTCAGCCACCGCAGTGCACAACGACAGCCGAAAGGCAGACATCACGGTCCACAGCAATCGGTGTCAGTGGGTGTACAGCCACCCCCACGACCCACTACACCCCCCCACCCCCACAGACCTGCAACATGGAGCACCCCCGCTAAGAGCCATGTGGCATCCAGTACAGTGCACGCACGAACAACTTGCAGGTGGGAAACTGGACAGGGCTGGATTACTGGAGGCATGAGGACCATAACACCACCAACACATGGGACATGTCACGTAGCACACGAACACGCAGCACCGCCCACCGTCACGAACAAGTGAACAATGTGCACACGGACATGAACAGCAGACTCACACCCCACATGACCCATCACAGACATAGCAACACCCAAGGAGCCACGTCTGCATGCACAAGCCACACTGAACATAGTCCCACACGGCAGCCACTGTGCAACTCATCACACACAACCGAAACACCATTGAAGTCCTGTCCATGTAGCCCCTACTGCCTGTCAACCACACACCCCACAACTACGCCTATGTAAGACAAACAACACTAGACGCAACAGAGCGGAACAACAGAAATGCACACGAACACCACTGAACCCATCAAACACACAGACACACCATGCACATACAACATACCATCCATCCCATCCGTCAGCCCCAGTCTCATGAAAGGCATGTCATCCGCACAGCTGCCACACATACAGCAGTCACGCTAAGACACATGCCCATGACCAACCATGTGCCAGAAGTCAATTAAGCGCACGACACACTGTGAGCAACAACACACAACATGGGCCACACCCCCCCGAGCACTGCAGTGATGCACATGGCACAGGGCAGCACGCACACCAAGGAGATGGGACAACTGCAATACGTTGGCTGGCACACAACTATCACTCACTCATAACGATGCGTCCAATGCCATGTCCAGTAACCACAACAGACAGCAAATATGCAGGGCATGTCAGGCATGCACACACCTCAGACCATGCACTGTCATGCTGCCACAACACATGTCACGTTCGGCACCCATGGCTCACAGCATGTACCCCAAAAGCATATACCCTCCCAAATGCGAATCTGGGGCATGGCCCCCATGTTGCCATATGCGTTCCTAAGCGTTCCATTTGAACCCCAAAAGCAAAGTACAAACCAGACCCAGGATGGGCCAGGAGCCCGCATACACCAGAGTCACAATGAGTAGGGGCAAAGCAACACACCCATCGGCATGGCCAATCCGTCCCATGCCACATGTGCACAGCACACAGTCCCATTGCCTAGCACACACACCTACAGATGCCACAGCCACACACTCGCCTCCGGGAAACCCATGTACGAGATTGCACGAACTGCCAATGTCAGACGACTAATACATACTTCGCCAGGTGCAACACAATAACAAATCTCATTCTCTCCACAGGTGACGAACTGCTGGACGCTGGGGATGGAGACAGCAGCCAGCACAGCCAGCCTACAAGCCCCCAACGAGGACACACGGATCTGGAGGATCTGTCCACCTCTTCGGACACGGACCACCAAGCTGGCCCATCTGGCGTGGCAGGGCCCAGCCGCTCCCCAGGACCCCTCCTACCCACCAACCCATCATCCAGGGATGCTGAACAGTCCCAGTCCCCTGCTGCCACTGTCGTTGCGGCCACACCCACGGTCATTGCGGCCACTACCACTGCCGCAACCGCCACCATCGCCGCACCGACCACCACCGCCTCCACCACCACCACGTCTTCGCTGGCACCAGCCCCAGCGCAGGTGGTGGCCCGGCCGACTGGATCCACCCTGGGAGCCACAGCGAGGACCGTGGTGAGCAATGTGGCTAGTGGGCAGGCCGGTGGCAGCAGGACTGGTAGGAGGAGCAGGGTCAGGGAAACGCCAGCCTCCCCTGGGAGCCATGCCCTGCCTCAAATGGACAGAGTCCTTGGGGCCTATGAAGAGGCCCAAGGACAATGGGCCAGGTCTGCTACTGACACGCGGGAGGTGCTGGGGGTGCTGAGGTCCATGGACGCCCATATGGGCCAATTCGTGTCCCGTATGGACCAACTCGTGGACCTCATGGGCCAGCTGGTGGTGGCGGTGGGGTCACAGGCAAGGCCAGCAACACCACCTCCGCCACCACCTGCTAGGGCGCAGGGTCGGGCAGCAGTGTCCACTTCCCCTGCGTCCACAGCCAGTGAGCACACCTCACCCACCACCAGCAGGTCGCCACCACACACCCCCTCCCAAACGTGGAAGGGGCCGTCCGAAGAGGAAACAGATCTCCCGGGAGGACTTCGCACGCTCCAGTCGCAAGTGAGGCAGCCAGCCAGCCTTCCGCCAGCCTTCCTTGACCAGCCACTGCATTGACTTGCTCTACGATCCCACTCCACACAGCCATCTGGATGGCATGTGTGTGTTGGACTATGGACATAGAACCAGTGGGTACACCCTGATCATCACGCAGCCATGACCGACAGCTCATTGTCACTGCACGCACCACTTTTGTCATCACCTTACACACAATCACATGTCACAGTTTGGAATAAATGCACCTTTTTCACTAACTGCTGTTTGTGCCCTGTGTCTTTATTGTACGGAATACAACGGCCACCTTGGGCGGAAAGGCACCTGATGCGTGGCATGGAAATGGAATCCGGAGGGCCTGTAGGGACCTAGGGGTGGGAGACAGAACAGGAGCACATTCAATGAGTGTGTCACACACCCATCACACAGTACATGTCAACAACTACAAGCAATGTACACACATCGCACAGAGCAATAGGGCACAATGCCACAGTCACCAACAGTGGCATACTACCCTGGCCATGGAGCGTTGACACACTGCACGCAGTGAACATACGGCCACCCTGACACAGCACACACACACCTGCATAGATACAGACACATCATCCGTCGTACATGGACACTCACCGTCAAGTGAAGTAGCGGGCGATGAGCTGCTGGCGCACATTCCCAGCTTCCTCCTCTCCGCTGTCCACCTCACTCGAGCTGTCCTGGTCTGCGGGCTGGGGCCCTGGTTGATCTCCGTCATCCACAATGAGGGGGATCTGCTTCCGAATGGCCAGATTGTGCAGCATGCAGCACGCCACCACTATCTGGCACACCTTCTGTGGGGAGTACGCCAGTGCACCCCCGGTGCGGTCCAGGCACCTGAACCTGGACTTGAGGAGGCCAAAGGTACGCTCGACCACACGTCTGGTCCTCCCATGTGCCTCATTGTATCGATCGTCTGCTGGGGTGCGAGGATTCCTCAATGGACTGAGCAGCCATGCCCCATTCGGATACGCAGAGTCACCTGGGTGTGAGGGACACAGAGAACCGTTGCTATTCCAACTGGACAGGGGACAGCATCGCACAACCAGCACGCTACACCACTCCACATACTCACCGACAATACAGCCACGATCCTGTTGCAGATTGGCCATCAGTCGTGGCAAGATGCTGTTGCGCATTATGTGTGCGTCATGGGCCGAGCCTGGAAACTTTGCACACACGTGGGTGATCACCATGTCCGCAAGGCACACCACTTGCACATTCAGGGAGTGCGTGTGCTTCCTGTTGCGGTACAGGTGCTCAGTGGCCTGTGGTGGAACAAGGCCAACATGAGTGCAGTCAATGGCTCCCACGACGTGTGGGATTCTGCCAAGGGCATAGAATGCACCCTTCACTGCCGCCAATTCACGAGCCCTGGGGAAGCGGATGTACCTGTTCCGGTACAGCATCATGGCTGCCAGTACATCCCTCAGCACCTTGCTGAACATGGGCTGGGACATCCCTCCTCCACTGCCCACTGTGTGCTGGAATGACCCAGTGGCGAAGAAATGCATGGCGGCCATCACCTTAGCCGTGGGGGTGACAGCAGTCGGATACACCCTGCGGGGACGGAGATGGGGCTCTAACATGGCACACAGTCGATGCAGAGTTGGCCTGTCCAGCCGAAACTTCCTGATTACCTCTGTATCGTCCATGTCCGCCAGCAATTGGTATGGGCGGTCAATGTTCGGTCTCCGCCTGGGTTAAATGGCAGAGGACACATGTCAAAGCAACACGGCACATAGCAATTTCGCATACACATCACTGACATGACTGAGCAAGCACATGGGCCACAGCCCAGCTGTCAAGCTGGGACGGCACGGCCACAATACACTTACACAGGTCTCCCAACAATGGCAATGGCAAGTGAGACATACCACTGCCATGTGCATGCACATGGGGATCTAGGCCCCAATGACTTGCGGGGCGTGCTGATGGGGACTGACTGCATATTCGTCAAGCGGCAACGCCACGGCAACATGAGTGTCTGCTGAGCATGGTACTGCTTCCGAGGCTGGATGAGTATGGCACACGACGACGACGATGTGGGCACGGGCTGAGCGGCCAATACAAGTGGGACCTGTGGCACGAGGGGATATGAGACAGTAGTAGGTGTCAGCACTGCACCCTATGTACAGCACTGTACGGATCACAGCTCCCGAAACATTGACTGGTGTCCACATTGACAGCCCCATGCCAAGACGGCTGTGTGCTTGCAGTCACACGTCACAGGTGAGAGGTTACATTGCACGTGCCAGGTGGCAGTCGTACATAGTGGGAGCTGGCATGTGTGTGCATGTGTCTCCTGTTCAGGATCCACCAGATGGGCGCTGACTCTGTACTGACCATTGGACACAGCATGTTCCGTGGAAGGCTTGTGTGTGTGGGATGGTGGCACTGGATGTGCCTCCGTTGGGTGGGGGGCCATGCACAGGGCGGGTACGTCGATGATTGCGCATTGTTGGTCACGGTGGGTGCACCAGCTAAGATGTGTTGCCCTGTGTTCAATTCCTATGTCCGCATGATGATGGACTGTGGATGTGGGCAGACTACACATTGGTCGATGTGCTGTCTATATGCATGTGCCTTCACACCAGGCACAGCTGCCCCTGCACATGTGACCCCTGCTGGACTCGCTGCTGGGTCTGTGGAGCTGATGCACCTTCTGCGCGTGGGGCGGACAGCTCTCCTCACTTCCCTCATTGCGCATGTCATGTCTTTGCCGCAGGTGACATGGATCATGGAGGGCCCACATGTACGCGTGGGTAGGCTACACATGATTGTTCACTGGTCGCCACCCCCAGTCAGTGTTTCGAATGGGAAGGTAGTCGTGCTGGTGGTATGTTCGATGTGGCGGATGGGCGGGCCTAGGTGCGGGCTTACATTCCGGACATGGGGGGGTAGTTGGATTGGCGACTAGTTGCAGTACACACGGGACACGTCTCTTCCTTTCCACATCTGGGTCATCCCTTGTACTAACTGACAGTGATACAGTCATCTTCGCCCCAGCCCTCATGTCCTCCCCTCGCCCCCCAATATGCATGCTCACCTGCGAGGCTAGCGCTTGCACAGGCAGCCCCAAGCTCGCACCAGAGAGGGCAAGGAGTGTATGTGTGGGTCCAGTTGCACGAGTGGGCTGTCTCAGGGTATGATGTGTGGCGGGACGCCGTCCACCTGCGTGGTGCCCCAAATGGAGACCCGGCCTGCATGGACTATGCATCACAGTCTTCGCCTTCCGGATCCGCCACCTGCGACACCCAGTGGCTGTGGCTGCCCTTGCGGCCATGCCGCGTCCGTCTGTGGCTGATGGCCCACACATTCACTCTTTGGCCTCTCTGGGGAGGGCTCAGGGGTGGTGGCGCACGCGCTTGCACTTAGTCGCAATGGCATGTGGCGTGGTTGGTATGATGGGCAATGGATGGGATGGTGCGAGCCACCTCCCGTGACGTCAGTGCTGCTCGTGCTGTGGTGCGTCCCCCTACACTTCCATTTGACTTTTTGCCATGCTGGACGTTGAGGTTCTATTGCCTGCGTGATATGACCAGGAGGAGCGCGAGGAGACCTCTCACACACCATGCTCCACTGCCATCCCGTGCCCTGTATCGCCTGTGCGGATTGACTATGTTGGGGTTACACCTGGTCGACTGGGGCTGTGTGTGCCTTGTCAAGGGGCATGGCGGGCGCACAACAGGATCCAGCTTGTCCACAGAGGGTGGGCTGAGGTGCGCCTGGTACCGCTTCGTACGTGTGCCCGGCTGCTGTGCACACACGTGTTCACTCCCCCCGACAGGTGTCCTCTCACAATGCCCAGGGAAGCGGTGGTGTACTGTTCATGAGCCCTCCCAACACGGCGTGCTCCAACTTGGCATGTGCGCATCTACCCGTCGCACCCACCCACCTGAGCACTGCGTCCATACGACTTCACACGACACATGTGTGTCTTCCACAGTAGTGCTACTCATTTGCGTTGACATCCAATACCAGTGGACTACATGGTCATGTCACGACTGCCGTGTACTTCACATACTCTCATCCTCTCTCATTCGTACTTGTGAAATGAGTCAGCGGAGACAGTTCTGGTTTCAAACATTATATTGAGTCTTCTGTCCTCTGTGATGCAGTATAGTGGACACTACTGGCAGCGGAATACATGTTGAGGATATACTGAGCATGATTACAAATGGGATAGGGTGTGGGGTTACATCTGCTTGGCCAAGGCTGTGCTAATGTACATTTACGTATAGCTGCGGAGCTGCGGACTTTGACACAGACGGTATACATGTAGCCTACCAGACCGCTCGGCATCATGGGCACAGTCCATCTCAGTTCCATGTGACAGGTTTGCTGCGGTTGTTCCTCATGCACGCGTGCATGTGAGATGACATCAGGGCATGTGCTTGCGTGCATGCAGCGGCGTGCCACTTGTTGTTGCACTGTGGTGGTTACTGGACATGTCACAGTCACTGGGGTCGTGTTGTTGTTGTATGCACTTGTCGTCCATGCAAAGGTCCTGGTATGGGATTCCCGGGGCGGGGGTGGGAGGGGTGCAGCACCCACAGACTCCAGGCGACCTATTCATGTCCACTGAGCGGTGTGTGTGTCCATGTGCGCTGGATCCATGTCGTGTCCTGGTTGTTCGTGCAGTTCCGTCCATGTGGGTGCGATGCACAGAGCCCATGCCACTGCCTCCCACGATGCATGCGGTGTTCCTGGATGTGATGGGGAACAGTGTGCATGTCCCGGTCATATCCGATGTCATGGCGATGTCGTTGATGGTGTGGTTACAGTTGCCGGTCGTTTGGTATGGCTGTTGTGGTGGTGACTGGCCAGTCCGTGCGGAAGCTGAGCATGGGTGCGGGGTTGGACTTCATAGGTCACTCGGGGAACCTGCGTTGTGGTCCGACGTATTTACAGGTTGTCAGGTATGCGATGCCGTCCAGCAGGGCTTCCATGTCATTGGTGGTGTACATGTTTGCCAGCCAATGAAGCGGATGGTGGCTGTCAAGGTGTTGTTCGTAGGTTGTCCCTTGGAGGACCATGATGGGGCATGCTGGGTGACATTCGATGTAGCTGTTCTCGATGATCCGTCGTGTGGAGGCACAGTGGTTCCATTTCAGTGCGCGTGCGATGTTGGCCACATACGCCATGCCCCCATAGGCAGAGCAGGCCCTGTCGTGTGCGTCCAGAGGGAGGAGTAGTGGTAGCAGGTCCGCCTTCAGACATGCCGGGTTGGAGAGGCATATCTCGACTGGATGCTGGTAGGGACACCTCCGACAGTAGAAGACGGGCATGACGCAGCTGAACAATGTGATGCGGTAAGTCAGTCGGTAACTTACGTTCAGCAGGGACAGGAGATCGCATCCCAATGTATGTATCGTGCTGGTTTGGTACAGCTTGAGCTCTTCGGCGTAGTTGGGTAGGTGTGTTGCGGTTGCCATTTCGCAGCGGTTCGTAGAGGTGGCGTGCTCCGGCTGTGTGTGCAGTCTGCAATGTGCACGCTCCGGGGTTGCTGTGAGCTCTGTGTAGTCGTGGGGAGACAGGACTTGTGTTCTGTTGGCTTGTTTGGAGGACACGGGCCCTCTTCCCACATGCTTCTCAGACAGTTCAAGGTCGGTGCTGTGTGACTCCTTCCAATTAACTTGCATGTGGCCGACATGGGGGAGTGTTTTCTTCTTTCTTCCCCGTCCGTTGTGTGCTTCTGTGATATGCGCTATCTGCCGTGTGGTCGGTCTCCTCGGCATGCCTGTGTTGGTCTATTCTTGGACAATGGCTGTATTCACCGGCTTCTGTCGTAGGGCTGTGGTTTCGGTGTTGGAATGGAAGGTCATTCAGTGCTGTCTGCTCTCCCTTGTGTGGGCGGCAGGCTGCCTTTCCGCTCTGCGTTGGGCCTTGTGTGTGGATGTAATTCTTGGGCCACCTGTTGTCGGTCCCCGGGTTCTTTGGTGTTCCGTTTCATGTGTCTTGTTCATATGTGCAGGGTGGTATGGGTTTTTCAGTGTGGTACTGGCGTTCCTCTTCCCGAAGGGGCCCTGCTTCTCCTAGTTGGTGTTGCCGCCGCTGTGTGCTTCGCCATGTTTGTTACACTGGGGTGTGTCCTGCTGTTGCGTGACTTCACTGACATGTGTGCGTCGTTTGTGTGGCGTTGGGTGTTGTCCGTGAATTGGGCGTTGGGGACATGTCTGTGGCCGGCCTGTCACGTGTCATGTGCGTTCGGGGTGGGGCTGGTGTGTGTGCTGCTTGGTTGTGTCCCTGTGTCTGTGTGCGACGCATGCATGGCGCTGCGGTTGGCCTCTGCGTTGTGCGCATGTGTGGCGGCGTCATCGGCGCTTTGGGGCCGTGACGGGGTGGTTGGTTCCTAGTCCCAGGTGGTGTGTACACATGTGTTCCGCGATGTTAGGATTTGGCCTGTGTGTCATATGTGGATGCAATGGTGGATGTGTAGTGTGCACGCGCTGGTGGGGGGTTGTCCGCTTTATCCGCCCTTGCACTGTGTGCGCTGTTTGCGTGCACTTGTTGTGTGTGTGCCTACCTGCGTCTCCGCGGTACGTTGCGTCCTTGGTGGTGCATCAGCAGAAGCATGGGAAGGGCCTGCAGTGCTGGATTCATGCCCGGGGTGCCGCTTCTTCGTTGTCCGTGCTCTGCGTCCGTGTTTCCGCCTCTCTTTCACGTGCGGTGTCTCTTTGCCGTGGGAGCCGTTTGTTTGCGGCATCGTAATTTATGCGCCGGGCGGGACGTGTTTCGTCGGACGGTGTGTGTCAGTTGTACTGCGCCGCTACGTGTGCGGGCGCACTTTGATGGCGGACGGTGTTGCTGGCTTGCCGGCGGTGTTTGGCCTGCTTTTCGCATCGTAATTGGGCGGGCGTGTGGACTGCTGCGTGCTGGCGGTAACTGGTGGTTTTTGCATCCGCCAGCACGGCAATAGTGCTTCCGCCCGCCATCGTAATGGGCCCCTTAGTTCTTAAATAGCCATGTTTTCAGCTGCGTTTTAAGTGGGAGAGAGCTGTTGATGCTCTCAGAGCTGCCAGCAGTTTGTTCCAGGTGTGGGCTCCTAGGAAGCCGAAGGACCTACCGCCTCTGCGTACCAGCCGTGTTTTGGGAATACAGACCAGGCCGGCGGAGGACGATCTGAGTGTTCTAGTATTGCACAGAGATGGGGTTCTGGGCTTCCCCCATGCACCAGACCTGGGAATTGGGGATGGAAATCTGGAGATAATGGAAAAGGAAGTATATTAAAATAGAGGGTGCATGAAGAAATTTGAGATAAAGAAAATGGGGGGGGGGGTGATGACAGTGGGTTAGGAGGGGGAATCCCAGTAGAACATTCTTTTAATACTGAGTGATGGGGGTCAGGACATCTTTTCATAGGATTTTACAGGTGCAGAGATGGAACCAGGATTGAATCAACAGTTGATATTGCGATGGGTGTTGTACTGGCGGGAGATGTATTTTTTACAGGGGACCAGGTGGAAAGTAGCAGTCATATTGTGTGCGCTTATTGATTGTGTGTTGAAATTAAACCTTATAAAAATATAGACAAAAAAATAAAATTCTAGCTATTTTTTGTACTTTCCTCTGTCTCCCAGCAGAGTCCCGGTCATGTTGCTGGAGTTGCACGCATCCTCTGCCTAGGGTTGCCCCCTGGCAGATTGTATACCCGCAGGAATGGTATATTAATGTCCTTGCCTGTATGTATTTTGTTCCCCTTATCAGTACAATAAAATGGTAATGTAAGAAGAAAACATTCATCCTATTATGTGTTCTGTGGCAACCCTAATGTCACCTTACTGATAATGTGGGCCATTGGAATTATGAAATTCTGCAGCTGTGGCTTTTTTCGCATAAATATGGATCTGCCACATTTGCCACATAATCCATCATCTGCTGCTTAATCTGCATATTTTAACAAAACAAATTTGTTTCTTGCTGAAACAGATCAAAAGTTACTAAAAATGTGCCAATGTGTTCGCATGCAGTGAAAGGCCCTTCGCAAAGGTTAACTGGTCATCTTTCAGTTCCCTATTTCTGTATTTGGTTGTTAAATTGATAGTAATGAGGTGAAATATTTGCCCAGACAGTATCACGATGTGTAAAAATTACAAAGCATTTAAATAATATTATCAATAAATGTGCTGCACTATGCAGCTTAATTTACCTTTTCTTGCTGCATAGTTTAGTCAACCCTACCACATAATTCAAGAGGCCTTGGTGATAATTTACGTAAACAAAGACAGAAGGCCATGGTAATGATTCCATATAAAGTTCTACTTAAGAATCACGTTCCAGTCTTTGCAGAATGTTCCAACGTGAACAGAGGGCAGGTCGTTTTTCACTGGGAAAGGTGTAAAGCCTACATCTGCCCCATTCAGCTCTGTGCTGCCTCTGAGGAGAAGTGCTTCATGTAGGGCGCTCTCTTTGAAGGCTCCTATAAGGGACCGGACAGGCTCTGACTGAAGATAAACAAATATGTTGCTATTTTATTTCTCTTCAGTCCTGGGTCAGCGCGAGCAGCTCAGAGCAGGCTGCACACTGCAGCTGCTTTAGAGCGACACACGCTTACAGCACTGCACAGGCAAGCTCATCAGTAGAAGAGTGGGGAGGCCCCTGCATTGCAGGGGCTGTCCGTTACGCCCCTGTGAAGCAAACTAACAGGGAGCAAGAGCAATGTGGAGCACAGAGGGGAAGAAAAGTAAATGGGGTGAGAGAGCAACACAGAGGGAAGAAGAGAAGCACACTAGAGCAGTGGCGGCTGCTGCTTAACGGGAGTGGTGAGGCAGGGGAATGAAAAATAAAAAATCACTTCTCTGCAGGCTGGCCGCCTCCTCTCGGTTCTCTTCGGTCGTCAACTCCTAGAAGCAGGAAGCACACAGGCTCCCCTAGCCAATCACGATGCTGCTGTCACCAGCATGACATCAGCGTCATGATCGGTCTGAGCACTGTGCTTCCGCGCTCAGACAGGGACTGGGAGCCTGTGCATGTTCTCCACCCAGGCTGAGCAATACAGCCGGGTGGAGAACATGCTAAGTGTGCATGACTGTTCGGCTGGCCCAAGACTGCCGGCCAAACCGTCATGCACTTTTAGAGAGTGCCCACCACTCCTTCCCCTGCTCTGGCCAGCCTAGCCCCGCCCTCCACCTAAGCAAGTACGGAAATGTAAAATGATAAAACCATTGTGTTATTATCATTTTATTTTTCCTTTTTGAACTGCTCACAGAGCTGTGGGGCAACGCTCCTCCACCTTAGCGTAGGAGCCGCCACTGAAAGGGAGACAGTTGGAAAACACATGCACACTTGTGCTTAAACAAAAATTAAAATGTAGCTCCTGAAAACGAGCAGTGGAAGGACACAAGTAATGCATCCATGCTCTATGGGAGGTACAACACAAAAAGAGGAAGGAAAGCCTAAACAAACTAATGAATAGCAAGTAAGTAAATGAGAGTGACAATGAAGTGAACCAATGATAAGCAATGGGTGTACTCTAAGCCCACTGTAAGTTAACAATATGCCCCTCAACAGACAGTGCAGACCTAAAAACTTTAATAATATTCTGTCAAGACATTATCATTGAATGGCTGCTGCCTTTTACAATCTGCCAGGCCCAAATTTCCGAAATGCACCATATATTCACACCCTCAATGACATATGGATCCAGTTTAAAAAGCATATACATAACTCAAATGCAAGTTGGAGGGAACATCATGCAGGTATTTCCTCAGCACTGATACATCCGATTCAGGCAATCTTAAGTCCTAAAATTAAAACTTTTCTGGTGACAAATCTACTTTCACTAAAGAGCTCCAGTAATTACAAATTGTATACTAGATTATAAATCAGACACTGGGGGGTCGATTCCGATCCCGGTCGGAGGCGCACCTAATACCATTCGGCCGGGAAAAAAGCCAGGCGAATGCCTGTTTCCCGACCGATTCGCACATACGTCCGAACGAGAAAGTACGATGCGCACAACTGCCCAAATCCCGACCCAGTCGTACTCACCCAATACAGGTCCTGTTCTCCGACCGAGGCGGATCCGGAAACGCAGAATCGAGTCGCACGGAAGCCAAAATGCTGCCCCGTCCGGCCGGACAAGTACGATGCGCCCTCCGTACGCGCCGAACCCGTCGCTACGCACGGCACGTCAAAGCATCCGGGAGAGGCGCACATAAGCTCCGATTCGCGCCACAAGACGATCCACGGCTACGAGACGAACACGCCAGCGACGAGGACGAGGCGAAACAAAGAGAAAGACGAACGAGACGAACCAACCATGAATCCCATCGTGCCGATCCTACCAATATTCTACATCTATTACCGGAACTGGCACGGACGCGTACGACGCAGAAGGTAAGTCAGACACCCACCACACAAACAAACCACACGTACCCGACATATCACACACACACATAGGGATGCAGAAATTACTTACACCAGCAACAGCAGCACCATAGGGGCGGGATGGCTATCACCAATGCCACATATACACATAGGGGCCTGGATGCCAACCACTAACACCACCCCTACCCAGGGGGTGCTAGATGCCTGTCACTACTACCACCTCTACCCATGGGGGGCTGGATGCCTACCACCACTACCACCCCTACCCAGGGGGTGCCAGATGCCTACCACTACCACCACCCCTACTCAGGGGTGCCAGATGCCTACCACTACCACCACCCCTACCCAGGGGGTGCCAGATGCCTACCACTACCACCACCCCTACTCAGGGGGTGCCAGATGCCTACCACTACCACCACCCCTACCCAGGGGGTGCTAGATGCCTACCACTACTACCACCCCTACCCATGGGGGGCAGGATGCCTGTCACTACTACCACCTCTACCCATGGGGGCTGGATGCCTACCACCACTACCACCCCTACCCAGGGGGTGCCAGATGCCTACCACTACCACCACCCATACTCAGGGGGTGCCAGATGCCTACCACTACCACCACCCCTACCCAGGGGGTGCTAGATGCCTACCCCTACCACCACCCCTACCCAGGGGGTGCTAGATGCCTGTCACTACTACCACCCCTACCCATGGGGGGCAGGATGCCTGTCACTACCACCACCCCTACCCAGGGGGTGCCAGATGCCTACCACTACCACCACCCCTACCCAGGGGGTGCTAGATGCCTACCCCTACCACCACCCCTACCCAGGGGGTGCTAGATGCCTGTCACTACTACCACCCCTACCCATGGGGGCAGGATGCCTGTCACTACCACCACCCCTACCCAGGGGGTGCCAGATGCCTACCACTACCACCACCCCTACCCAGGGGGTGCCAGATGCCTACCACTACTACCACCCCTACCCATGGGGGGCAGGATGCCTGTCACTACTACCACCTCTACCCATGGGGGGCTGGATGCCTACCACCACTACCACCCCTACCCAGGGGGTGCCAGATGCCTACCACTACCACCACCCCTACCCAGGGGGTGCCAGATGCCTGTCACTACTACCACCTCTACCCAGGGGGTGCTGGATGCCTGTCACTACTACCACCCCTACCCATGGGGGCAGGATGCCTGTCATTACTACCACCTCTACCCATGGGGGCTGGATGCCTACCACCACTACCACCCCTACCCAGGGGGTGCCAGATGCCTACCACTACCACCACCCCTACTCAGGGGTGCCAGATGCCTACCACTACCACCACCCCTACCCAGGGGGTGCTAGATGCCTACCCCTACCACCACCCCTACCCAGGGGTGCTAGATGCCTGTCACTACTACCACCCCTATCCATGGGGGCAGGATGCCTGTCACTACCACCACCCCTACCCAGGGGTGCCAGATGCCTACCACTACCACCAACCCTACCCAGGGGTGCCAGATGCCTACCACTACCACCACCCCTACCCAGGGGGTGCCAGATGCCTGTCACTACTACCACCTCTACCCATGTGGTGCCAGATGCCTACCACTACCACCACCCCTACTCAGGGGGTTCCAGATGCCTACCACTACCACCACCCCTACCCAGGGGGTGCTAGATGCCTACCCCTACCACCACCCCAACCCAGGGGTGCTAGATGCCAGTCACTACTACCACCCCTACCCAGGGGTGCTGGATGCCTGTCACTACTACCACCTCTACCCATGGGGGGCTGGATGCCTACCACCAACAACACCCCCACTCATAGGATGGGTAATGCATGACACAACAAGCACACACCAACATAAGGAATGCAACAAAAAGACATCCCCCCCAACACCATGACAAGCGTGTGTAGACTGTGTCAAATGCCTACAACACTGAACATGACTTTGAACATACAATGTGACCCCCTATCACATGTGTCACACATAAATGTGTGTGGCCCCCACAATGCAAGCAGACCATGACCACTGTGGCAATGGGGTCCAACCCCCATCATCACAGTGACCAAAATGTAAGTGTGGGGCCCATAGCTGAAGCACATCTTGAACATTGTGGCAATGGGGTCTAAACCCCCATCATCACAGTGACCAAAAGGTAAGTGTGGGGTCCATAGCTGAAGCACATTTTGAACATTGTGGCAATGGGGTCCAACTCCCACCATCACAGTGACCAAAAGGTAAGTGTGGGGTCCATAGCTGAAGCATTTTGAACATTGTGGCAATGGGGTCTAAACCCCCATCATCACAGTGACCAAAATGTAAGTGTGGGGCCCATAGATGTAGCACATTTTGAACATTGTGGCAATGGGGTCTAAACCCCCATCATCACAGTGACCAAAATGTAAGTGTGGGGCCCATACCTGAAGCACATTTTGAACATTGTGGCAATGGGGTCCAACCCCCATCATCACAGTGACCAAAAGGTAAGTGTGGGGTCCATAGCTGAAGCACATTTTGAACATTGTGGCAATGGGGTTTAAACCCCCATCATCACAGTGACCAAAATGTAAGTGTGGGGCTTATAGCTGAAGCACATCTTGAACATTGTGGCAATGGGGTCTAAACCCCCATCATCACAGTGACCAAAAGGTAAGTGTGGGGTCCATAGCTGAAGCACATTTTGAACATTGTGGCAATGGGGTCTAAACCCCCATCATCACAGTGACCAAAATGTAAGTGTTGACATTGAAAAAGCTGCAACTGCCAAACTGCATGGATGATTCCTGGTCACAGAACAACAAACACATCAGTGGCAAAGTAGTGCTTGTGTCCCATAGCAACATAGATTGGGGGAGGCAAACAGTGCAATGCAAATAAGACATACCTTTGGCCATGTGCAGACAAACATCACCCATGGGGGCTGACACTGTCAACATCCATCAATGACACAATGACAGAAGTGACCATCATAATGCAGACCCACATATTTGCACCAATGGCCACACAAATGGAGATACCCTGTGGAGACTGTAGATGTGAGGTGAACAAATAACATACCATGGCAGCAATGGGACACACAAACAATGATCATTGTGCTGACTGATGACCTAGGAGTCCCAGGGACAGCAGGTGAAACCCACCAAACAACATACAGCCAATGGAACACTAAAGATATGCCAATGCAGTGGTGCAGACGCACAAACACAAACAGGCAGACCCACACTGCACATCAAACACAACAGGTGAGGGGGGTGCCAGTGTCCCCAGGCAACCACACAACACATGATGAGGCCTGAATACCAATTACACAGATGCACATACAGTGCCACACAAAAGTAACTCATGGATCCAAATCCCCTATGTGGGCAATCAGGCATTGTTAGATGAGAGGGAGCACAAATTACACATGTCACACAAGCTTGTAGGAACAGCAACTAACACAGCAAGAGACAGACCCACCACAGCACTACCCCCAGGGACCCCATATTGTGCTGACACTAGCCTGCATGATAATCCCACTGTGATGACAATGTTAGATGTCGTTCACACTGTGAACCCCAGCCATGTGTCCTGAGCAACTAACTACCATCACACCTACACAAGCTCCAATCAATCAGCATGGCCTGCCAGCCAAGGCCAATATGGAGGTAGGGGTCTGGCCGTGCAACAACTCACTTTTGCACACACTCAACACCACACACCCTGATCTCCACCAATGTGCAGCAGTGAAGCTCACATGGACTGGTGACATTGCACATGCACCCATGACAATACCAGGGGTGGTGGTGGGAACTAAGGTGCAGAAAGCCATCACACATGGCCAGTCAACAAGACTCGTCAATGTCTGACACACAGCACAGTATGCCGTACATGGGCATGATGTGAAATACACCACAATCAATGGGATCCTGGCCATAGTCACACACCAATGAAGAAGCCAAGGTGACACACGAAGAACACACGTACACAACTACCAACATTGCAGCTCTGACCCTGAGCAGTGGCAGCAGTCACACACACAACGTGTCACAATCACTGAAAGCTAACACAAACTGTAAATCACATGACTCGTGTAAACAACAAGTGCCAAGGGGAATCCTGAATGTGTCCCATCTGCGTTTGCCCACATCCCCAGCACTGACAACAAAGACAACCTGGGATGACAACCTCATGAACATTAGTTTGCCATGCACCCACATCACAGAGAAACCAGGTCCAAGATGCTGGATGAACACAGAACAACTCAGCAAGCATCACAAACAGGAACATCCCTAGGGACACAGCCTGTGTAGGAAAAGGGAAGGGAACACGCACAGACATGCTTACACAACACAGGCCCACGCAATGTCAACAGATTACACACTGCCATGAGGGCACTCCACTCCTGTGGAAGGTCCGCTGTGCCAAACCTTGTCTGTGCACGACCCAAACATGTCAGCAGAACACTCCGTCAGTGAGTCAACAACCACAACACACAGAAGGCTCTGCTCACATCAGCCTGGGTACGGGAGTGTCACGTCAGTCATCTGCACACACACCAAACACGTGTCAAGCAAGTTGCACTGTATACACAGATGAGTCCTTCGACATTGATGTGCAAAACTGCATGTCCAGTGGAGCTGGGCACACAGTCAGGGAAATCGGAACATTGAACAGTGATAAGCCCACCAGATGTGCATCAGTGTAAGACAAAGATGTTCATTTACAAATGCAAAAAGGACATCCCTGTGTCAAATGCTGAACATTACACCCTCAGACTGTAGCAAAGGATGCCATAGATCCAGACTACAACAGGACACATATCCCATGGACCACATGGAGTCCATCACTGCAACACTTCTTCGTCCTGATGTGAACACTATTACAACTGCAAATGCAGGATGCTACTCATCCACATCATGTACATCAAAAGAAAACCCAAAAGTAAACAAAAAGGGGCTTTATTCAGCAAATGTCAGGGTAAACACGGAAGTCCAAAAGAAACTAAGGCCAATGGCCAGTCCAAAATCACAGTACCAACGGGGTGAGAAGTGACAACTGGTCACACATTGCTTGCCTGCACTGGTACGGTTGGGGGACATCCCCCTTGGAGGGGCATACAAGGGGCAGGCCAGGCACCGCAGGGATAGGATCAGGGGATGGCAGAGTGAGGCAGTGAAGGGGTGGTGGGTGCAGGAGTGTCACCGGCAACTGCAGTGGAGGTGTCTGACTCAGGGGGGGCCGGCACCACTGTGGTACACAAGTCAGTTGGTGTGGGTGCTGCAACCACTGCAGTGGGCTGGACTGATGTAGTGGACTGGGTACCCACTGCAGTGCCCGAGTCAGACGTGGTGGTTGTGGACTCCACTGCAGTGCATGACTCCAAGGGAGTGGAAGGGTGGGCAGATGAGGTGGGCAGGACAGAGGGGGGACCCGGTCCCCACAACAGTGCCACTAACAGGCAGAGCGTCTGGGTTGGGGGTGGAAGAGCAAGTGGCAGGGGGAGGGCCTAAGCAGTCTGGGGATGCGGTATCGGTGTGTGGGGGAACCTGGGGCAGGGTGTGGCGGGGGAACCTGTGCAGTGGTGGCCTGGGGGATGGAGGAGAGAGACTGGGCGCTGGAGCTGCGTGGTGGTGGGGTCTTGCTCTTCCTGCTCCGGGGGGACTTCCTAATGGGTTCCTGTGTCTGCCTGCGCCTGGGGGAGGGTGTCCGGGGGTGAGGGGCACTCCTCTCTGTGTGGGTGGACTTCCTCTTCCCCTGGTATGCTGGATCAGCAGGAATGGAGGGAAAGAGGCCGAGGTCACACAGGAAGATCTGCTGTGTAGGTGGGGTAGCAGGCGAGGCAAGGGAAGGGGTCTTGGAGGGAGAGGATTTGGAGGACTGAGGAGTGAATGTGGAATCCTGTGTGTGTGTGTGTTCTCCATCCCCTGTGTCTGTGGTATCAGTCCCCTGAGGATGCTTGTGTGCACGTCTTGCCTTACTCTTGGGTGTGTCTGTGCTGCTCGTGTCTGTGTGTTTGGTTGACTGTGCAGGTGTGCATGTGCTTTGGACAGGTAGGGGGGCAGGAAGTGTGGATGGGGCAGAGGTGGGAGGGGTGAGGGACTGTTGGAGGAGGGACACTGCTGCCATCAGGGAGGAGTCCATGGACCTATTGCTCCTCTGTAGGGCAGACATACCCGTCGAGATGCCCTCCATGAACGACACCAGCTGTGTCAACAGAGTGGTGTGTGCATGGAGGACACTCAGCATTGCTGTCTGCCCTACATGGAGCTGCCGAAGGAGGTACACAGACTCCTCACTCAGGGCAGCAGGGGACACAGGGGCAGGGGCTGCGGTGCCGGGCACGAAGGAGACACGCTCCCGAGCACGGGAGCCTCCACGGACCTCAGGAATGGGAGCCAATGGGAGGGCGCTGGTGGTGGTGGTGGGGCCAGACAGACTAGCTGGCCTTTGGTGGCTGCTGAGACCCGCCTCCACAAGGGAGTCATCCTCCGAGCTGCTGTGCTCCCCAGCTGAGGTGGATGGTGCTGAGGACTCCTCGGTGTGGCTCCCCTCGCCCTCCGTGCCACTGGGTCCCTCTGACCACTCGTCCGATGCTGACCCAGTCTGGCTCCGCTGCTCCTCCTGGTCCATGGAGCTGTCCCCTCCTGTGGCCTTGGATGTATCTGCAAACAATTAGGGAAACAGACAAACATCAGTCACCTGCACTGACCGCACACACCACAGTAAGTACAGCACATTACAGAGCAAGCCCTGGCATCCTTAGTTGAACATTGCCTAAAGTCCTCACACAGATTCGGGGAAGCCAATTGTCAGTCTGATGGTCAACCATGGGACTCACACCCCTCCTGCCCTTGCACCCATCTGTCTGGTGCCTGTCTGATGGTAAGACCCCAGTGTGGACACATGCACCACCTACACAGTTGTTGGACATTGCAGGGAACACGGTGAAGTATGTGAACATGCACACATCACATCTCTTGCCACTGAGTCAGTGCAGGTGTCCGGATAAAGGGATGGCCAGAGTCTAATTAGAAATGCATGTGATGCATACCAGCACCAGACACCATGATGCACCCATGTCCGGATAGTCAATGCCACAATGGGGTGCATGTTGCACATGTCACTCCCCTGCAGGATCAGTCCCAGGAAGTTTAATGCCATGACACAGGAATGCGTGCAAAGTCATACATTACTGTCTCAAGTCACATGGCCATGGCAGCCAGCCAACAACAGTCTGCACTGTGTCACAATCCGAGGGCATGGGGAATGCAAGTTATGTGACTGACAAGTGCACATGTCCATCCCCCAAAAACCACATCATCTGTACTACTATTTGTCCACGTCATACCAACTGGACATATGGGGGACATGAAACACAACTCTCTGAACATGAGCACCTCACAGTGTGCTGTGAATGAAAATACAGCTGCCTGAAAGTCACAGTCGCAAACACCTGTGTGCACAGTCAAGTGATCAGACACCTATAAGTCACAGAAGTATCATCTATCATGGTCACATCTCAGATGGCATGCTGAGCCCTAACCGATAAACATACCAGTAGTCCTGACAACGAAGACACAGCACAATGAGACAGAGGCAGACACCTGAGGGTACATTTCACTGATCACAACATGCCAGATGATACACGGGAGTGGGAGTACAGAGTGTATTGTATGCCCTGGAGTAGGCATGACTGTCCAGCTCCACCTGTAAGAGGGATGAGTCCTGGACAGTAGGCAGGTGGCTAAGCATGTGTGACACACTGGATACACATACTCCTGAGGCCCAAACATTGTTCCCACCAGCAGCATGGGTGTGTGCCAAATTCCCCAGGGACATGTGGTGAGTCAGAGCAGCAAGCGGACCACATATCAAAGTTACACCCAGATCACATGTCAGAACTTAGGCATTGTGTAAGCAATTGACCCACCGATGAATCGCACAACATAGTCACGGGAACAAATGCTGTCCCCCACCTTGAGCAAAGCAAAATGCAATGACACAGTCCCCAAATGACACAATTTCCTGACTATAAGGGCCACACATATGCGTATCGGAGGAGAAGTGGGCATGTCACAAATGAGGGACATGGGTCCTGGACCACCTGACTGATGTACTGTGGAAGTTTAACCAGGCCAGAGGAGGGCACATAGCATGTCAGACAAAGTGCACAGTGCAGTCATGGACTCACCCCCTCCTTGCTGCTGTCTGTCCTTCAGCTGCCCATCCAGGTCAGGGAAGACCACCGCCAGGATCCGGAGCATGTGGGGGGTCAGGGTCCGGTGTCCGCCCCTCCTGCGAGGAGGCGACAGCTTCAGCTGGACCCTTGCGATCCTCCACCTCCACCTCTTTTGGCAGTTGCGGATCCTGCGCCTGTAGACCCCCACGGATCTTACTTTCTGGGCGATGGTCAGCCAGATGTCCTGCTTCTGGTGGGCATCAACCTGTGAGGATGACAAAGTGAAAAGGCCATTACTACACATGCAACATATACGTGCATCACACAGTTGGATATACATGTCTCAATCACAGGGGCATATGATGTACACAGGCAGTGCAACAATGGCTATGAACAGTTTGCCAGCAGTCACTACATGGTATCATTGCATGGGAAGTAAACCTAGTTGGAATGCACTGTTAATGCACTGTACCAGTTCAGTGCATGTAACTACACACTTTGGGGTGTGACAACTACTCAGTGGGCATGCTAGCCAGTGGTGTGCACACTGAAAGTCCTGCTAGTCAGACAACATGCACAATTAGTGATGCAGTGGACAACACACTCACCTGCTCCCCTGGTTTCCCATACAGCTTGCTGTACTGTGGAAGGAGGCTGTCCAGCAGGGCCTGGTTCTCCTCAAGGCTGAAGGCTGGGGCTCTCTCCACAGTACGTGCCATTGCAGGAGCCAGAGGATGCATAAACAGCAGCAGTGTTGGTGGCAGATTTCGTCCTGGAGCATGTAGTGCAGGCAAGTGAGCTCTCAGGGGAACAGCCAGCATTATATGTGTGCTGCAGAGGCAGATACTGTCCCATGTGTCCAAAGTGATAGGTCCAAGTCGTTTGCATCTTCTGAATCTGACCAATCCATGGAATAGCAGCACTAATACACGCCCACAGCATCCTTCAAATCTTCAACTTCATGACACCCATGATTTTGCAACATTGTTGTGGCTGGCCAACTGAATTCACTGCATCAGACTCGTTGGAGCTTCGAAAACGCGTCCGTTGCCATGCCAGGCCCCAGCCAATGTGTGCGCACCGTTCGGTCCATTGCTGTACAACGCGTACCCGGGATACAACGCGTACCCGCTCACATTGAATGCAATGGGCCGGCCGGGCACACCGATCGGTCCATTGCTGTTCAACGCGTACCCGCTCACATTGAATGCAATGGGCCGGCCGGGTACACCAATCGGTCCATTGCTGTACAACGCGTACCCGGGATACAACGCGTACCCGCTCACATTGAATGCAATGGGCCGGCCGGGCACACCGATCGGTCCATTGCTGTTCAATGCGTACCCGCTCACATTGAATGCAATGGGCCGGCCGGGCACACCGATCGGTCCATTGCTGTACAACGCGTACCCGGGATACAACGCGTACCCGCTCACATTGAATGCAATGGGCCGGCCGGGCACACAGATCGGTCCATTGCTCTACAACGCGTACCCGGGATACAACGCGTACCCGCTCACATTGAATGCAATGGGCCGGCCGGGCACACCGATCGGTCCATTGCTCTACAACGCGTACCCTTGATACAACGCGTACCCACTCACATTGAATGCAATGGGCCGGCCGGGCACACCGATCGGTCCATTGCTGTACAACGCGTACCCGGGATACAACGCGTACCCGCTCACATTGAATGCAATGGGCCGGCCGGGCACACCGATCGGTCCATTGCTGTACAACGCGTCCCTGTACAAGTCACTGGCATATGTCACCATGCCTGTCACAGGTGAACATATGCCAGCCACATATACTTCCCAGGGAGTGAGGGGCACACCTACAACACCACAGCCTGTCCACACTCTATCCTAAGGCATGTAAGGCTGCATTACCTGTTCCGTGTATGGGGGTCAACATGTTGTTTTTGGGTGGCACTTGGGGGCAGCCACTCCCAGGCTGTGCACGTGTTCATGGGGACAGAATCCTTGGTGTGTTGTGCACATGAACACTGTGGTGTGCAACTGTTCATTTCAGGGCATGTGGCATGGTCACATTTCACGGTTGTGTATGTGTATGTCATGTCACATACCCCCTGAGTCCCATGTGGGACGGTATGTACGTCCCAGGGTGACCCATTGCCACAATTGTGATGGCCCTCCACAGTCTGTGTGCATGTTGTGTTTACAATGTCTCTGATTCCATGTGCACAATGGGAGACAGTCTCCACATCCACGTTGTTTGTGCATGGACTTTGATGTTGTGCGTGTGTGTGTCACATACGTCCATGTCTGTCCTGCCGAGGCAACAGGGACCACTACCTGTGGGGGTCATGGTTGTTTAGCTGTGGTGTATTCATGATGCACCATGTCATGCCAGTGTCCATGTGGCAATACAGGGTCCCTGGGAATCTACCTGTCGATGAGCTGTGATGCCTGGGGCACATCTGTCCTCACATGTCACTGTGGTGTGTGTTTGGAACGTGACAGCAGTACATGGGTACTGTGACACAGCCTAATGATATCCCATAGCACAACCTGGGACTTGTTGAGGGAACATGTTGAACTGTGATGTTAGATGTTAGCCATGTAGGTGCCATACATGTCCTAACGGAACGGCACACGCATCATGTACTTGTGTCTCGTAATGATGTATCATGTGATATTGAGTCTGGTCTATGCCACATATGTGGGGTGACTGACAATCTTTCTTTCTTCACCTATGCACTGCAGGGCACCAGCTGTCCATCGGCCATTCCCTGACCTTGCAACAGTGGTTGAACGGGACTGCATCCGACGGTACCGCTTCACCAGGCCACTGATTGAGGAATTGACGGTGCGGTTGGCCCCACATTTGCAACCTGGCCGGACATACCCTACAGCGCTGACCCCCAAGGTGAAGGTGATGGCAGCCCTACACTTCTTTGCCACTGGTACCTTTCAACACACTGTGGCGTCTGCTGGTGGGATGTCACAGACCATGTTCAGCCGTGTGCTCCGCGATGTTTTGGAGGCTATGTTGAGATACCTGAACCAGTACATCTATTTCCCTAGACTTCAACAACTCACTGACGTGAAGAGTGACTTCTATGCCCTGGGGAGGATGCCGCATGTCATTGGCTCCATTGATGGTACACATGTGGCTTTGGTACCACCACAGGCCCAAGAGCAGGCATACAGGAACCGCAAACACTACCATTCGGTCAATGCACTGGTGGTATGTCTTGCAGATATGAGCATCTCACACGTGTGTGCCCGTTTCCCCGGTTCTGCACACGATGCCTACGTGATGAGGAGTAGTCGCATCCCGAGGATGATGTCACAGATGCGGAACCAGCGTGCCTGGCTTGTTGGTGTGTACTGACTTTGTACCATTGTGTGTGTTCTGCAATGTAGTGTTCCACCCTCTTTTCCAACTCAGCTAATGTGCAATTGTCTGTATGTAGGTGACTCCGGATACCCCAACATGCCGTGGTTGCTGACGCCCCTCAGGAACCCTGTGACACCAGCCCAGATGCGCTACAATGAGGCACATGGTCGGACCAGGAGAGTGATTGAGCGGACATTTGGTCTCCTGAAGAGCCGCTTCCACTGCCTAGATAAGACAGGAGGGGCCTTCCCATATGCCCCAGCAAAGGTGTGCAAGATTGTCATCGTCTACTGCATGCTACACAACCTGGCAGTGCGGAAGGAGTTGCCTCTCATCCTGGATGACGATGACCAACATCCGCGACCTGTGGAGGATCCTGGGCTGGACCACGATGCCAGTGATGATGATGATGATGAGGGTGATGTCCGCACACAGCTCATCACCAACTTCTTCAGCTGAATGTGAGTATCCAGGGATGTTATGTCAATGATGTGAGTTTGCATGATATGTGTTGGTGGTGCTCTGGTGCTGTTTGAGTGTGTCCATGTGCTACTTGACTGGATGCGTGCAGCGATGTGTCCTTACAGGTAGTCTGTACTCCCCAACCGTGTTGGCATGCTAACTTGGTTCTGGGTGGGTATCTTGTGACATGTATTGGGCATGAGTATTGCAGTTCTGTCCTGTTCTTCAGTGCTTTTGACTGTGTGTCATTTCTGTCCTTCACAGGGTACTTTCAGAGTTGTTTGGTCAACTGTGATCCCCCGACACCGTGAATCAACTTCCAGGGTGGTAGCTGTCGTTTCCCTACAGGTGATGTGCGCCACACCCATGGACTTCCTTTCTTCTATACTTGTTGACTGTGTGCCCACTGCCAGGTGGGATTACCTTGCATCTGTAGTGGTTACAACATGTTGCAAATGTGTAATAAACCTGTGCTTCACTTTGTGATGTGCGTTGTCTGTGGTCACACATCTGACTGACATTTCCTTACTGCACCAGTGGGCTAGTTGACACAGACTTGGAATAGGTGTTGGGTCTGTGCATTGCACCGTATTTCCTGGCAACATCAGTGTAGGCGATGAGTCAGATGGCCCTGGTGTGTATGTGTTGTGTAGCCCTGGTGGTGTGTCTCCCTCATATGTGTCACGTCGCCATGACTCACATGCCGGTGTTGTACTTGCTGTAGCAGTTAGCATGCACAGTGTCATTTCACAGATCATCATCTCCACTTCAGAAACAACATTGGAATCACAACAGAGGCAAGTATGGTGTATTAGTGAGTTTATTGACATACATGTGTGAGTATAGTACACAGGATGGTGGGTGCTGTACATTGTGATTGTAATCCAAAGTTCCAAGATGATTTGGAAGTCCTGGTAGCAGAAATGTCCAGAGTAAAGTCCACAGTCATCTGATACATTGGTCCAACTTGAGCTCCCCATGTCATGTGGCAGAGTTGTGTTGCATTCGACAGGGTGAAGAGTTTGGGCACAAAGGTGATTTTCCAGAACAGGTGTTGGCTTCCTGGGGGTTGTGCATGGCCATCAGCCTCTCAGTTGTCCTTCCTCGGATGACCCCTCTTCTTTGGGGGGGGACCCTCAAGTGCAGGCTGCTGCGGTGCAGGGGACTCTCCACCAGAGACATCCTCCCTCCCTGTGGCAGTTGCAGTTGTTTCAGCACCAGATGTTGTGGGCACACAGGGAGGTGTTGACATGTTGGTGCAAATCTGGCAGAGGCATTGCAATATGTCCCTATGCACCGCCGTTTGTTCTTGCACTGTGTCCCACTTGGACTCCATGCGGGACATGTGTAAGTCCAAGCGGGCATGATGGGCAGCCTGCTGCTGTTGAATGTCCCTGAGGATCCCCACTACCTGGCTGAACTCTCCGGTGCTAGTCTGGTACGCATCAGCTATGCGTACCAGTTGTGGGTCATCATGCAGTCCAGACCCCTCTGCAAGCAGCGACCTATGTCTACCACCCCTCCCACCACCCCTGGCGACACGTGAAGGACCTGCGGTGGCACGCACAGGTGACCCTGGGCCCCCTTGGGGGTTGTTGCTGGTGTTGTTGTCCGTAGCTCCACGTTGGGCCGGGGTCCGTGTGCTGTTGGTGGTGGTGGTCCTTGGTCTGTCCGTGTCGGCAGGGGTGGTCTGTGTGTTGGCAGTTGTTGGAAGGGTGGGTGCAGGGGGTGCAGCTGGTGGTCCTGCTGGTGCTGCATGATGACTCACTGCGGAGGTGCCAGGTAGGTCTTCGTCATCCGAGGTGGGCAGAGGCTGTTCCACACCAGTGAGCTCAGTGTCCCCCGGAGCCTGGAACAGGGACTCCTCAGCGTCTGCTGCTGTGTCCCCATCATCACCTGTATTTGGAAGAGACACACAATGTATGTAATGTTTCTACAGGCATCAATGGTTCAAACACCTGACAGTTGTGACTGTACCTCTGTATGCGGGCCTGTACATTGCATTGTCCTAAGTTGTCACAGTCAGCTGTTGATATTGGTGTAGCGCATTGTCCTGACAACATGAAGCATTTCAGTGTGAATGTTGAGGTGTGTGCATGGCCAGCATTGGTGGTATTTGGTTGACATCCGGACATCCTTCTCCCTCCAGCCCAGTTATCCCACCATGAAGCATGCCACCCTTGCAGTGGGTGCAGGTTGACTCTCAGGATGTCAGTCAGTGGTGTCCTGCTGTTTGTTGGTGCCCAGTTCCCAGCAGGGCCTTGTGCTCCCCACAGCAGTACCCAGTGTCAGCCATCTTGTCAGTTGTTTTCCACTCCCTGTGATGTGAGCATGGTTCAGAGTGGTGTTGATGGGCCAATTGTGAGGGTGAGCAATATCTGTGACTCCCACTCCCATCATGATATTTCCTCCACCCCCTTCCCAGCATGCCCATACTTCCTTCCTTTTGAGTGTACTTCACTGTGTGTGGGTGTGACAGCAATGGCAAGGTGGCTGACAGTGGTGTCCTGCTGTTTGTTGGTGCCCAGTTCCCAGCAGGGCCTTGTTCTCCCCACAGCAGTACCCAGTGTCAGCCATCTTGTCAGTTGTTTTCCACTGCCTGTGATGTGAGCATGGTTCAGAGTGGTGTTGATGGGCCAATTGTGAGGGTGAGCAATATCTGTGACTACCACTCCCATCATGCTATTGCCTGCACCCCCTTCCCAGCATGCCCATACTTCCTTCCTTTTGAGTGGACTTCACTGTGTGTGGGTGTGACAGCAATGGCAAGATGGCTGACAGTGGTGTCCTGCTGTTGGTTGGTGGCCAGTTCCCAGCATGGCCTTGTGCTCCCCACAACTGAGCACCGGTGTCAGACATCTTTGATGGGGCTTTCCACTCTCTGTGAGGTGTGCATGCTTCAGTGTAAGCTTGCTGGGCCATATGGGTTGGGGATGTTGAGCTGTGACTACCACTCCCATCATGCTATTGCCTCCACCCCCCTTCCCAGCATGCTCATACTTCCTTCCTTTTGAGTGTACTTCACTGTGTGTGGGTGTGACAGCAATGGAAGATGGCTGACAGTGGTGTCCTGCTGTTGGTTGGTGGCCAGTTCCCAGCAGGGCCTTGTGCTCCCCACAACAGAGCACCGATGTCAGACATCTTTGATGGGGCTTTCCACTCTCTGTGAGGTGTGCATGCTTCAGTGTGAGCTTGCTGGGCCATGTGGTTTGGGGATGTTGAGCTGTGACTACCACTCCCATCATGCTATTGCCTCCACCCCCTTCCCAGCATGCCCATACTTCCTTCCTTTTGAGTGTACTTCACTGTGTGTGGGTGTGACAGCAATGGCAAGATGGCTGACAGTGGTGTCCTGCTGTTGGTTGGTGGCCAGTTCCCAGCAGGGCCTTGTGCTCCCCACAACAGAGCACCGGTGTCAGACATCTTTGATGGGGCTTTCCACTCTCTGTGAGGTGTGCATGCTTCAGTGTGAGCTTGCTGGGCCATGTGGTTTGGGGATGTTGAGCTGTGACTCCCACTCCCATCATGCTATTGCCTCCACCCCCTTCCCAGCATGCCCATACTTCCTTCCTTTTGAGTGTACTTCACTGTGTGTGGGTGTGACAGCAATGGCAAGATGGCTGACAGTGGTGTCCTGCTGTTGGTTGGTGGCCAGTTCCCAGCAGGGCCTTGTGCTCCCCACAACAGAGCACCGGTGTCAGACATCTTTGATGGGGCTTTCCACTCTCTGTGAGGTGTGCATGCTTCAGTGTGAGCTTGCTGGGCCATGTGGTTTGGGGATGTTGAGCTGTGACTCCCACTCCCATCATGCTATTGCCTCCACCCCCTTCCCAGCATGCCCATACTTCCTTCCTTTTGAGTGTACTTCACTGTGTGTGGGTGTGACAGCAATGGCAAGGTGGCTGACAGTGGTGTCCTGCTGTTTGTTGGTGCCCAGTTCCCAGCAGGGGCTTGTTCTCCCCACAGCAGTACCCAGTGTCAGCCATCTTGTCAGTTGTTTTCCACTGCCTGTGATGTGAGCATGGTTCAGAGTGGTGTTGATGGGCCAATTGGGAGGGTGAGCAATATCTGTGACTACCACTCCCATCATGCTATTGCCTCCACCCCCTTCCCAGCTTGCCCATACTTCCTTCCTTCTGACTCTGCTTCCCTGTGGGGTAGTGTGCCTGTGCTGAATGGATGGCTGACAGTGTTGTCCTGGCGTTTGTTTGGCTACAAGTCCCATGTGTGTCACTGTGCTTCCCACAGCATGATCCAGGGTGGTGGTTCTTTGTGGGATAATTAATTTTAGTGTGAGGCAATGCATTTTCCCAGGTGTGTTGTGTGTAGTTTGTGTTAGGGGTGTGTGTGGGGAGAGCTGCTGGTAACTATGGTCATAGCTGTCAGTCCTCCTTCCCACCCAGCCAGATATCCCACCATGGAATGTGCTTCCATTGCAGGGAGTGCAAGTTGTCTTTCAGGATGTCAGTCAGTGGTGTCCTGCTGTTGGTTGGTGCCCAGTTCCCAGCAGGGCCTTGTGCTCCCCACAGCAGTAGCCAGTGTCAGCCATCTTGTCAGTTGTTTTCCACTCCCTGTGATGTGAGCATGGTTCAGAGTGGTGTTGATGGGCGTATTGTGAGGGTGGGCAATATCTGTGACTACAACTCCCATGATGCTATTGGCTACACTGACTTGACCAGCATACACAGAATTCCTTCCTTTCTGTGGGATTCCCTGTGTGGTGGTTTTGTAGTGGTGGCTACATATCTGACAGTGTTTGTTGGTTATATTTGTGCCACTGCCTAGCTTTATTTGTTGTAGGGTTTGTACATGTCATGACACGGTTACATATCACTATGAGATGGCATGTGTTGTGTTTATCTGACTGACATACACATCTTGGGATGATTCTGTTTTTGTTGCTGTGTATTTGCTAAGGGTGCATGGTTTAACTATCCCCTTGACAGTGATGTGTGTGTATTGTCACACAATATTGGGTATATTGGTTGTGTACTCACCAGGCTCTGGGATGTTTTCTAGTCCATATACGCTCACTGGTGGTAGGATGGCCCGCACCTTCTCCTCCCAGGGCCTGAGGTATAGTGGTTTGGCAGGAGGGCCACTGCCGGTGTGTTGGCTCAAGATGTAATCCTTCTTCAGTAGGTCCCTGACCCTCCTGCGCACATCATACCACCTGATCTGGATGTCTTCCTTTGTGCGCAAACATGGTGATTGTGCGTTCACCCTGTCGACGATCCTCGCCCACATCTTGGTTTTCTGCGACATGGGGGTCTGTTGGACCAGTGTACCAAACAGCTGTGGCTCTAGCCTGAGGATCTCATCTACCATGACTTCCAATTCACTATCTAGGAACTTTGGATTCTTCTTGGGGGGCATGGTGATGGGTGGTGGTGGTGAGTGATGTGTGTTGGTGTGCAAGTGAGGGTGTGTGAGTGTGTGTTTTGCTGGGTGTATGTGAGGGTGCTATTTGTTGAGGTGCTGATGGTGTGTGGCTTGTGTGATGGATGAGCTGTGAGTGTGTGTGTGGTTGCTGTCTGTTGGTGTTGTGTGCTGGCAGGTAAGTTGAATTTGCAAAAGATCATGGTAGAGATTTGTGTCCTTTATATGGGTGGAGTTGTGGGTGTGTCTTTGTTACCTGTTTCCCCCCCCCAGTATTTATTGGCTTAGCAATTGCTTGTTTGGCATTTTTTTTTTTTTTTTCCTTTGTACTTTTTGTGCATGTAGGAGACGTTCTTCTGACCGAGTCGGACCCTGCAGTTGTCTCGTGTGAGCTTCTCCGAGTCGTTCACGCTGTGTTTGTGCTGTTTTATGTGCTGCGTACGCGTCGGTCGCGGTGTATTGGGTTGCTTCGGCTCGCTGTTTTGTATGCGTGTCGGTCGTACGGCTTGAGCTCCGTGCGACTCGGTCGTGTTTTCCACGCGTTGCATCGTACTTGGCGGGTCGGAGTTCGCGGGTACTTTTCGTTCGGGATTCTTCCTCGTGCGTGTCGGTCGGTTCGATTCGCGTGCTTTTCCGGCCGGATAGCTGTTTTCCGCACGGTTCGGTCGTTCGTATTGTGTTCCGTACAAGTCAGTCGGATTTTGCACGCTTTTCATCGTACTTTGCGGGTCGGGCTGCACCGGTACGTGTCGGTCGGAATAAATTCCGGCTCCGAGTCGGTCGGTACGTTTTCCGGCCCGGATCGGAATCGGCCCCTGGGTCTCTTAATTCGCCTTTCGCAAATAAAGGCCATCAAGCGATTTCTGGTTTAAAAGAATAGGAATAAGCAAAAATGAGAACTGAGATCACCACATGCATCCTACAATGCAATCTGGATAGTGTCTTACCCTCTGGCTTATGAAAACAGAATCACATATTACTTACTTCAATGTTATTTTTTTCATATATTACTGTGTGCACCAATATATTTTATAATAAAATATGGATGTTGTTTCTTATTGACCTGAAGTGTATTTTAGTCTCAATTGTGTTCGCTATGTTTCATGACTGTAGCAGACACAGAAGCCATTTTATTCAGAGTAGTACATTTGCACATTTCTTACAAGATTCACTTCATTTTCAGAGTTGGCAGTAGGAAGCTGGGATTTTAGGAGAATATTGAACACAGAATTATATTCATGAATGATATCTTCTCCTTGAGGACGTCTCATGTATACTGCCCTAAATTGAGGCTCCAACTGACCCTTTTGTAGCAACAGCTCTGGTCAGTTGAAATGGCAATTGTGTGATGCTTGCAAATTCAGCATTAAATACATGTTAAACTGGAGGGCTTCCCATAGAGTCTTGTTTTTATTTTTAACAGACGGTGCATTAGCTGTGAAATGTCCCCGCAAGCAATAGACAGGAGAGAGCTGGACCGAGCTCCATATGTTTACCTTTTCAACAGAGGTAAGGGAAAGGTTTCTCCAGGGGGATTGCGGTGGAACCTGGAGAACTAGCTAAAGGAATGATTGAACCAAAATATAGGTAAAATCTAACTGCACTTACAGTATATTTGTTCACTTGCTTGCTTTAGATGCCTGTACTGTTTTATGGCTGTAAATGTAACAGTGCCAACATTTGTTGTCTGGATAGGAGACAAGGAAAAAAAGCTATTTGGGCAGGTAGGATTTGTTAGGATTCCATAAGAAAGGAAGGTGAGTATGAATGTGACCACATGGTATACAGCGAGTCGGCTTTAGAAATAGTGCTGTATCAGGGAAGATGGGGAGGTATGAGGACTCAGGGAGCAGACATTTGAAGGATGAACATATGAGAGAAAGTGACCCTCTGATCTAGCTGTACAACCCATTCATGAGCCCCCTGAAGGTTTGTTGAACGCAAGGGGACTTTTGGATGGGAGTGTGAGAAACCTATCCCACTTCCACAAGATCAGTTTGAAGAATAGTCACAGAGGGAATCCTATACTGCTTCTCCGGCTCCTTTCCTACAACCTTTAATGGGATGAGCTGCGGGCACAAGGCCAGCAGACCCCTTCCTTGGTACCCGGTGTGAGTGAGCACTAAGAAGCTGAGATTGGGGCTGAGAAATCTAAACTTAGTGAAGCCCCAATGAAAGGGACTTCTGTCCATACTGTGTACTAACAATATGGCAAATGTATGAGCAAAAAGAGTTTCATGACCCCCACAGCCCAATCTAGTACTCCCCCAACTTCAGACGCTTGGTGCGATAGTCTCTCTAGTTTTTTCATGGACAAAATTTGCACTATCCAGGCATTGTTTACCTACTGCAGCAGGGCTACAGTTGGGTCCCTGTCTCCGGTGACTCCACCAGCCAATTCCATTTTCTCCCTGACTGCCTTTACTCCCATTGACCTGCCTAGTTCACTTAAGATTCTTAAGGGCCTGAAATCAGGCTCTCCATCGGACCCTTGTGCAGCCAGATTGCTGGCTGATGCTGCGAAGACTATCGACTCTGAAATCAATAGCATCATTAATATGTCCCTTCAGGAGGCTCGTGTCCCGGGAGTCTGTAAGCAGGCCAAGATTCTTCCCTTACTAAAAAAGCCATCTCTTGATCCTCTTAGCCCAGGGAGCTACCGTCCCATCTCCCTTTTGCCCAGCGTGGCAAAGGTATGCGAAAAGGTGGTGACTAAACAACTCACAGAGTTTATCGAAAGTTCGGGCCTCTTACATCCAGCCCAGTCTGGGTTTCGAGCTTCTTATAGCACCGAGTCAGCCCTGGTGGAAATCTCGGAGGCCATCGGGGAGTGTCTGGACGCCGGCGGGAGGGCAGCATTGATTCTGCTTGACCTGTCGGCGGCGTTCGACACGGTTCCACACTCACTGCTGCTCACCCGACTTGCTGAGATTGGTGTCTCTGGCACTGCTTGGGGATGGCTTAGGTCCTTTCTGGAGAGGCGGATGCAACAGGTCTGGCTCCCGCCGTCCTCTTCATCCCCTCAGGTAGTGGCCACAGGTGTCCCACAGGGGTCTGCCCTTAGTCCCCTTCTTTTTAACATCTACGTTACCCCATTGGTCCAATTAGCTGAGGGCTTGGGGGCCAAAATTATTGCTTACGCTGATGACACCCAGCTGCTATTTACATGGGGCAAAAACGAGGATTCCATCTTCTCCGCAAAAAATTGTCTGACCTCGGTATTTAATTGGCTAGCCGCTGCTCAACTTAAGTGTAACGAGGAAAAGTCTGAAATACTCCTCTATGGGAAATTCCCCCCGAACTTCAGAGAAGCGCTTTGGCCATCTGAGTTCACCATGCCATCTTCAACAGGGAAACCCGCTAAGAACCTAGGGGTGTGGTTTGAGGAGAACCTTTTGTTTTCCACTCAGGTCAAAAAGCTTGCCGGCAATTGCATTGGGCTTCTTAAAACCCTTAGGAAATTTCTGCCTCTTCTGCCAAGGGCTGCTAAAGAAACGGTCACCCGTGCCCTTATCTTATCCCGGTTAGACTATGCTAACGCTCTGTATGTTGGCATCCCTGGTTATCTGCTTAGTAAGTTACAGCTGGTCCAAAATGCCGCAGCCAGGCTTCTTCTCAACATCCCTACTAGAAGCAGTGTGAGACAACATCTGCGCTCACTACACTCGCTTCCTGTGGCTGAACGGGTTAAATTTAAATCCCTAGTTATTGCCCATCGCGCCCTTCATGGCTTAGGCCCTACATACCTACAAAAGCGGTTTTCCTTTTATGCTCCTACGAGACAATTGCGCTCCACGTCTCAACTCCTAGCCCAGGTTCCCCGCTTCAAACGCAAAGGTTGGGTGGCTGCTCTCTTGCTCTGAAAGCCGCCCTGGCCTGGAATGCATTACCATTTGCTTTGCGCAACATTCAAGACCCCACTGTTTTTAAGAAAAATCTGAAAACTTTCCTCTTTGCCTAACTCTACTCTTTCTACCCCTCACGGCTCATGCCGGGACACTCCTTCGAGTATCTGTGCACGCTATAAAATAAAATAACATAACATAACATAACAAATATTTAGAAGAGTCGATGGGACGAAGTAATAAGAAAGTCCTTTCCTGAACATTGTTCCTCGAGTTAGAAAGGGAGAAGTCCATTACAACGCAGGCATTACATCGTAATGCCTTTACAACGCTACTTTTACAACGCAGCTGACATTACATCGCATGCCATTACAACGCATGTACCATTAAAACGCATGCCATTACAACGCATGCCATTACAACGCAATGTAAGGTAAGTAAAGGTTGTAATTGAGGTAAGTTGTTATTTTTGATTATTTTTTATATTATTTTTAGGAAAGTAATAGATAATAGTGATAGTATTATTTTATAAATTTTTAAATTGTTTAAAATTTTTTTTAAATAGTTTAAAAAATATATATCATATAATGTATTTAAATTGGATAGGTTTGGGTTGGGTAGTGTATTAATACTTGGGTTTTCTTTTTAAAAAACGGAGTTTTATTAAAGAATTATATTAGGAGTTATTTTATTTAAATAAATAATAAAAAAATATATAATTTAATTTAATAAATTAAAATATATTAAATGTGCTTTGCATATTTTCCCTGGGACGGGATGTATGGGAAATAGGGGTTTTGGGTGGGGGAGTGTATTAATACTCAGGTATTAATTTTAATACTTGAGAATTTAATGATACTTAGCTTTAGTCAAATACATTTAAAAAAACCATTTTTTTTAAATTAATAAAAAATACTTTGGCACATATCCTCTGGGATGGGATGTATGAGAAGTAGGGTTTTGGGTGGGGGTGTTTTAATACTCAGGTAATATTTTTTTAATTTATATTCAATTAATTTTCATTTATATTGATAGAAATATTTTATATTATTCTAATTTAAAAAAATTGTAAACTGTTTAGGCTTCCATAATTTGGGGATAGATGTATGTGAAAAATGGGTTTTGGGTGGGAGAATGTATTAATACTCAGGTATTAATAGTAATACTTGAGAATTAATTCTAATTTAGTTTTACTGCTAGATAATTTTAAAATTAATTTAAAAGTAATTTCATGAAAAAGTCTTTTGCATCATCAAAAATCTGGGAAATAGGTGTTTTGGGTGGCGGAGTGTATTAATATTCGGGTAATGTTTAACAATTCTAGAGTATTAATTGATATTTAGATTTAATAATTGTTAATTATAAAAATAAATTTAAGTAATAATATTTAAAAAGGCATTTGCACCTATCCTCTGGGACGGGATGCAAGGGAAACAGGGGTATTGGGCGGGGGAGTGTATTAATGCTCAGGTATTAATTTTAATACTTGAGTATTATTTATTACTTACTTTTTAAGTTTTTTAATTGTTAAACTTTTAAATTAATTATAAAAAAAATGTAAAAGTAATGTGCAGATAAATTCAGGGAGTTTTTGGGTAGGGGGTGATTTGATGTAAAGGAAAAAATACATTTTATAATTTAAAAATTCTTTAATAATTTTAACTTTCATTTTTAAAAATAAAAATCTTTTAAAAGTTAATTAGGATATTTATAAAAGTTAATAGAGCATAAATGTACAACATAAGAATGCATAAATAGACATATAAAATCTTTAGAAGTTAAAATGTTATTAAAAAAAATAACATTTAATAAAACAATCAATAGACATTAATAGTATTGGAAATATTTTTATTGTATTTATTAAAAATATAAAACAGAATAAATAAATAAGCAAAAAACATTGTAAAAATATTTTATTAATAGTATTATTTTTTTTAAATAAACATAGATTTTTGTATGTATTGTAACAAATATTTTTTAATTTCTTTGTAGGTTTTCCCACGGTTTTCCATTGAAGTCAATGGGTGAAATTGTTCTTTTTTCCTTTTTACGGAAAGAGATGACCCGTGTACGTAAGTTTCGTCATTGCGAGGTTCGTCGTGGTCCAGATCAGAAGCAAGGGAGAGCTGTGTCCAAGTAAGGCAAATTTAAATTATTAAAAATAGATTAAGGGTGGTAAAGTTTATTGTAAGGAGAGAGGAGGGAGGTAGTAAGAACTAGGAAAGTTGTATTTTGATATTATTTTGTGTTTTAACTTAAAAATCTTTTCCAAAACAGGTAGCAGTTGTAGGCCCACGTCAGGTTGATTGCTTTCAGTAACACTTTTTGTTAAATAGGATTACTTTAAAAAGATTGACTATTTTTTCTCTTAAAAAATAGTGTTATGAAAGTAATCTTATTTGGTAAATGTTTTTGTTGCGACGGGTTTTTAGTAATTTTCTAATTGCGTCGTCGCGGTTTTCCGGATAGGACGAAGGAACATGGAGAAAGACTTCGTGGGTTGGAAAAAAACTTTTTGGGCCATTTTTAAACCATTGCTATGTGGATTTTAGGACTTCTGCTGGACTTTGGTCGAGAGAGGATTTCAACGATGGATTTTTGGATTGTGATTTTTTTTGAAACTTTATTACTTTTTCATGGTTTTTTTAACTTGAATTCGAACGAGAGAGGATTGCATCGATGGAATCTTGTTGCGTTTTTTGCCAAACAAGAATTCTTTTTCGGGATTTTTTTTTTGGGTTCATTTTTTGTAGGTGTGCACAGTATAGTTTACAGCTCAATTTTTTGCTGTTAAAATATGGCTTTGCCGAACTGTGCCCTTTTTGGTTAGTTTAACCCGGATCATAGATTAGTTCACGGATTATGGATTATTTGCAATGGATTAAAGGACTGCTCAAGACTCTTGGTGAAAGGCTGGATTGTACGTAAGTCCAAGAGTTGAAAAAAGAAGACAACTGAAGGTAAGAAACCCGACCTTTTTTTAATAATTTAATTTTTTTTTGAAAAATGACAATTTAATTAGAGGGATTCTTTGTCAAAACAGGCAAGTAAGGTGGTTTAGGAGTTAGTATAGATTAGAAATGTCGGATGTGTGCAATATTATTTAGGTAGTCTGAAGCCACCATGAACGAAAATTGTTGAATTGCACCTAATAGTCTCTCGGACATTTCTTTTGTTCTTTTAGAGATTTATGGGTTCAGACTACCAGTTAATGATTGCGCAATTCTCATTTCTTGGAAACTTTGCTCCTTCTTCAAAATTTCCAAGAAATGATAGAAGTTAGGATGTGGTTTACCAATATATTTGTTGAAGGAGTTGTGCCATCCCTCTATGGCATTATTTGTTTTTGCTCCTCCCTCTAAGCAGGTCGAGTAGCAGTTCCACCACTTCACATGGAAACGTGGTTTCCTCCTGCGGCCTGACCTGCTTAGATGGCCAATCCATGTGTCTTCAAAGTAATTTAGAAGGGGTGCCAATTTGTCCTCGCTTGCAGTAAAGTAGTCAGATTCAGTAATAGATGTGTAGTATTCATCTACACTGTCAGGAGGAACAAAGCAAAGTGCAGTTAGTTTCTTTAATTCAAATTGTAGTTTGCTGTCTGATATATAATCCTCAACTAAGGATGTCTTTTGAATTTTTCGCCAATATTCCTGTGAAAAGTGGAAAAAACATCCCTGCATTTGGGTATCCATGTGCATTTTGGTAATTGTGTTAATCATTGGTAATTCGAAGTCAATTAACACTTTTCTAGGACTTTTGTTCATGGTTTTAGCTTTTATCACTGATAAAAATTCAGTGTATGTTGAGGATTGTTTATCAGGGAGTAAACTGTACACTAAGGGCACTACTGTTTGATTAATGTAGGCATGAATAGTGTATATTTGGGTGAATGGATGGGGTGTGGATTTAAACGTCCCATCCATCATCCAAATATCACTACTCTCCAACTTAACAAGATTATGGGGTGTGCTAAAGATTAGTATTCTTTTAAGAGGGTTTTTGTTGTCATGCAAAAGAAAGGGTTCATTAGTAACGGTTACAGAAAGTTCAGGTGGAATGTTAATGTCAGAAAAGGTTTGGGGTGTTACACGTAGGGGGTTACTTGTTTTTTACGCTCAATAATTCTGCGTAGGATGGGGATTGTGGGCATACAACTTGCTACATGTGTTGGAATGTTTTGAGACACCTCCCTCAAAACTGAGCCACAGGGTTCATTGGAGGTGAATGCCAGGGCTTTAATTTCATTTATATTCTCTCTTACTTCTATCTCCATTGCAGAGGCAGAATGGTTATGCTCGGTGGTCCTTTCAACAGTGTCACCAAGAGTAACCGCTCTGCCTCTGCAATGGGATGAGTAATAATGCACACACCTCCAATGACAACTGGGCTCAGTTAATCTCTCCTTACAATAAACGTAGCCACTGTGACTTAACAGTCTATTCCCACGGCTTGATTGTATATACTTGGCTTCTTTTCTTGCTGCCATTCTCTGTAGAAACAAGAAAAGGATTGTTTTAGTGATTTTAAGTGTGGTTGTTTTAAAAACTAATTTGCTTGTAAGTGAAAAGTCAGTACACATTGTTTATTTTACAGCTTTAATTTTTAGCAAAATTGTACCAGGTTTTAATTGCATTGCTTTGATAATGTTTTGGTGGAATTGTTTCCTGCTTTTGTTCCTTGGATGAAAAAAAAGGTTAATTTTGGTTAGATTTTACAGAATGGTAAAGGTTACCTTTTTAAGGTTTTTCTGTTGTCTTGTTGAAAAGGCCTGGTGGATTTGCTGGTTTACTTGGGATTTTTGTTGCAGTTCTTCACTATGGGGGTCATTACGATGAGTCCACCCGCCATCGTAGTGGAGATTGGGACCACCCGCCAGTCATGTGGCTGTCCCGCACTCCGAATTATGATGCGACCGCCACCATGGCGGTCGCATCTTACACTTTAACATTGCGGCGGGTGCTGCTGGCTGCAGCACCCGCCGCAATGCCAAAAATGCATGTCGTGCATTTCACTGCACTACGTGCAGGCACCACGCGGTGCCTGCCACTTAGTGCAGTGAAATGTAGGGGGTCCCATGGGTACTCCCCAAGTGCACCAAACCTCCCCCCAACACAAGGGGGGCCCGCAACGGCCCCCCGAAACCAATCCCTGCCAGCCATTCCATGGCGGTTTTGCCGCCATGGAAAGGCTGGCTACAGCCAGCATTGTAATTTGGCGGACGGTGCCTGCTAGGCACCGCCACCATTTTAGCCATGCTGACCGCTCCGCCAGGTAATCGGAACGATTGCCTGTGGTGGAAGCGTGGCGGGCGGTCTTTGCGACTGCCGCGGTCCCAAAGCGATTCCCCCTGCCATCGTAATGTGGCGGGGGGAAAATTGCTGTCTGATGGCGGAGGGCCCGCCACCGCACTGCTGGTGGTGGCATCGTAATGACCCCCTTTGTTTTGTTTGGTGGTTTGGATTCTTTGGTTCTGTAAAAAGTAGAGAAATGTTTATAGTTTGTTATTTGGATTTTTTTGTTTAGCAATTAGCCTGCAAAAAATTGATTAGTGCTTTTGACGTTGAAAAAAAGTCATTTTGCTATTGTTTATGAGGCTGACATTTTTACTGCAGAGATACTTTTTAAAATAAATTGATTCTGTACTTGAAACCTGCAAAAAAAAAAAGCATAATGTTGTTTTTGAATATTTTTACCTATTATACTTTGGCTTCTCCAGTGGTGACGGGCTTTTGAATTTACTTTGATTGAGGAATGTGTTCCTCTATTCTTACTGGTTTTTATGGTTTAATCTGTTGAGAAGTTAAAATAAAATAAAAATGTTTGACTGTATGCTTGACAAATAACTGAAACGAAAATAGGAAAGTTACTGTTAAAAATGTAATTTTTTTACATTAAGTAGAATCAATTTTCTCCCAACACCATCCAGCTCTTTCCCTGAGGCAAGCACAGGTCGGAGTAGAAATAGAAAATTTACCCCCCATCCAGCACTTTCCCTGAGGCCAGTACAGGTCGGTGTAGGAATAGAAAAATTGCCCCCACCACCATCCAACACTTTCCCTGAGGCCAGCCCAGGTTGGAGTAGGATTAGTAAATTTGCCCCCACCACCATCCAACACTTTCCCTGAGGCCAGCACAGGTCGCAGTAGGAATAGTAAATTTGCCCCCCCACCATCCAGCACTTTCCCTGAGGCAAGCACAGGTCGGAGTAGGAATAGTAAATTTGCCCCCACCACATCCAGCACTTTCCCTGAGGCAAGCACCTGTCGGAGTAGGAATAGTAAATTTGCCCCCACCACCATCCAGCACTTTCCCTGAGGCCAGCACAGGTTGGAGTAGGAATAGTAAATTTGCCCCCACCACCATCCAGCACTTTCCCTGAGGCAAGCACCTGTCGGAGTAGGAATAGTATATTTGCCCCCACCACCATCCAGCACTTTCCCTGAGGCCAGTACAGGTTGGAGTAGGAATAATAATTTTGCCCCCACCACCATCTAACACTTTCCCTGAGGCCAGTACAGGTTGGAGTAGGAATAATAATTTTGCCCCCACCACCATCCAACACTTTCCCTGAGGCAAGCACCTGTTGGAGTAGGAAAAGTAAATTTGCCCCCACCACCATCCAACACATTCTCTGAGGCGAGCACCTGTCGGAGTAGGAATAGTAAATTTGCCCCCGCCACCATCCAGCACTTTCCCTGAGGCAAGCATAGGTCGGAGTAGGAATAGTAAATTTGCCCCCACCATTATCCAACTCTTTCCCTCAGCCTGTTTCCTGAGTTAAAAACATGAAGTAGTTAAATTAGTAATATTTTAAATATAATTCTGATCTTTGTCTGCTAATGTTTTATTTCTGGGATCAATAAAGTTTTTTTTTTTTCGTTCAGATTATTGTTAACAGTTTACTTACATTTGATTCTGTAAAGGTTTGTTTCTTTCTGCTTGGTATTTGGTGTTGATTTATGTTTAAAATCTGTTAATTTCAAAAGTAAAATGTAATTTAATTTTTTATCTACCTTATGGGCTTTTTAAATTTACGTACGTTTTTTTCATTTAATCACTTACTTTTTAATATTAAGATAATTTGTCGAATATCTGCTTTAAATTGCTGGCTGCTTTTCAAAATGTGTAAATCCTGTAAATTAATGTAAAATTATATTGTGATTTATGTGTTAATATTTTGATGCTGTTTTATTGTAAACGTACACTTACTTCGGCCTGTAGATGGCAGTGTTCAATTTGACAAACGGCAATATTCTCCTGCTACTCCTGCTGTGTGTGGTCACCTCGGAAGTCAGTTTACCACTGAGCACAAAATGGTGGTCGACTTCTTTTATACGTTTTTTGAGGGTAAATAACAATTTAAAAGAAAATATGTTTTGGAAACAATATTTCCGTGCGATTCACAACCTGACAGAGGGGTCAATTCCGATCTCGGCCGGAAGCGCACCTAACAGTATTCGTCCGGGAAAAAAACCAGCCGAATGCGTGTTTCCCGACCGATTCGAACACTCGCCGAACGAACAAGTACGATGCGCATAATAGCCCAGATTCCGAGCGAGCCGTACTTACCCATATCAGCTCCTGTTCCCCGCCCGAGCCGGATCCGTAAACGCCGATTCGAGTCGTACGGAAGCAACTACACAGCACCTTCCGGCCGGACGAGTACGATGCGCCTTCCGTACGCGCCGAACCCGTCGCTACATCCGGCACGTTTGAGCATCCGGGCGAGCCGCACATAAGCTCCGTCTCGCGCCACAAGACGATCGACGGCTACGAGACGAACAAGCCTGCGACGAGTACGAGTCGAAGACACGAGAAACCCGAACGAGACGACCCAACCATGAATCCCATCACGCAGGTCCTACCAATACTCTACATCTATTACCGGGACCGGCACGGACGCGTACGGCGCAGACGGTAAGTCAAACACCCACAACACAAACAAACGACACGTACCCTAAATATGACACACACAGATAGGGATGCACAAATGACGTACACCAGCAACAGCAGAACCATAGGGGCGGGATGGCCATCACCAATGCCATACACACCCATAGGGGGATGGATGCCTACCACTACCACCACCCCTACTCAGGGGGGCCTGGATGCCTGCCACTACCACCACCCCCACTCAGGGAGGCCTGGATGCCTGACACTACCACCACCCCTACTCAGGGGGGGCTGGATGCCTGTCACTACCACCACCCCTACCCATGGGGGGCTGGATACCTGTCACTACTACCACCCCTACTCATGGGGGGCTGGATACCTGTCACTACTACCACCCCTACTCATGGGGGGCAGGATACCTGTCACTACTACCACCCTTACCCATGGGGGGCTAGATACCTGTCACTACTACCACCCCTACTCATGGGGGGCTGGATACCTGTCACTACTACCACCCCTACTCACGGGGGGCAGGATACCTGTCACTACTACCACCCCTACCCATGGGGAGCTGGATACCTGTCACTACCACCACCCCTACTCAGGGGGGGCTGGATGCCTGTCACTACCACCACCCCTACTCATGGGGGGCTGGATGCCTACCACTACCACCACCCCTACTCAGGGGGTGCTGGATGCCTGTCACTACCACCACCCCCTACTAATGGGGGCCTGGATGCCTGCCACTACTACCACCCCTACCCATGGGGGGCTGGATGCCTACCACTACCACCACCCCTACCCATGGGGGCTGGATACCTGTCACTACTACCACCCCTACTCATGGGGGCTGGATACCTGTCACTACTACCACCCCTACTCATGGGGGGCAGGATACCTGTCACTACTACCACCCCTACCCATGGGGGGCTGGATGCCTGTCACTACAACCACCCCTACTAATGGGGGCCTGGATGCCTGCCACTACTACCACCCCTACTCAGGGGGGGCTGGATGCCTGTCACTACCACCACCCCTACTCATGGGGGGCTGGATGCCTACCACTACTACCACCCCTACTCAGGGGGGGCTGGATGCCTGCCACTACTACCACCCCTACTCAGGGGGGGCTGGATGCCTGTCACTACCACCACCCCTACTCATGGGGGGCTGGATGCCTACCACTACCACCACCCCTACTCAGGGGGTGCTGGATGCCTGTCACTACCACCACCCCTACTAATGGGGGCCTGGATGCCTGCCACTACTACCACCCCTACCCATGGGGGGGCTGGATGCCTACCACTACCACCACCCCTACCCATGGGGGGCTGGATACCTGTCACTACTACCACCCCTACTCATGGGGGGCAGGATACCTATCACTACTACCACCCCTACCCATGGGGGGCTGGATGCCTGTCACTACCACCACCCCTACTCATGGGGGGCTGGATACCTACCACTACCACCACCCCTACTCAGGGGGTGCTGGATGCCTGTCACTACCACCACCCCTACTCATGGGGGGCTGGATGGCTACCACTACCACCACCCCTACTCATGGGGTGCTGGATGCCTGTCACTACCACCACCCCTACTCATGGGGGGCTGGATGCCTGTCACTACAACCACCCCTACTAATGGAGGCCTGGATGCCTGCCACTACTACCACCCCTACTCAGGGGGGGCTGGATGCCTGTCACTACCACCACCCCTACTCATGGGGGACTGGATGCCTACCACTACCACCACCCCTACTCATGGGGGGCTGGATGCCTGTCACTACTACCACCCCTACCCATGGGGGGCTGGAAACCTGCCACAACTACCACCCCTACCCATGGGAGGATGGATACCTGCCACTACTACCACCCCTACCCATGGGGGGCTGGATGCCTACCACTACTACCACCCCTACTCATGGGGGGCTGGATACCTGTCACTACTACCACCCCTACTCATGGGTGGCAGGATACCTGTCACTACTACCACCCCTACCCATGGGGGGCTGGATACCTGTCACTACCACCATCCCTACCCATGGGGGGCTGGATACCTGTCACTACTACCACCCCTACTCATGGGGGGCAGGATGCCTACCACTACCACCACCCCTACCCATGGGGGGGCTGGATACCTGTCACTAGTACCACCCCTACCCATGGGGGGCAGGATACCTGCCACTACTACCACCCCTACTCATGGGGGGCTGGATACCTGTCACTACCACCACCCCTACCCATGGGTGGCTGGATACATGTCACTACAACCATCCCCACACATAGGGGGCTGGATGCCTACCACCAACATCACCCCTACTCATAGGATGGGTAATGCATGACACAACCAGCATACTCCAACATAAGGAATGTAAGATAAACACATCCCCCCAACACCATGACAAGCATGTGTAAACTGTGTCAAATGCCTACAACACTGAACATGAAATTGAACATACAATGTGACCCCCTATCACATGTGCCACACATAAATGTGTGTGGCCTCCACAATGCAAGCAGACCATGACCACTGTGGCAATGGGGTCCAACCCCCAACATCACAGTGACCAAAATGTAAGTGTGGGGTCCATAGCTGAAGCACATTTTGAACATTGTGGCAATGGGGTCTAAACCCCCATCATCACAGTGACCAAAAGGTAAGTGTGGGGTCCATAGCTGAAGCACATTTTGAACATTGTGGCAATGGGGTCTAAACCCCCATCATCACAGTGACCAAAAGGTAAGTGTGGGGTCCATAGCTGAAGCACATTTTGAACATTGTGGCAATGGGGTCTAAACCCCATCATCACAGTGACCAAAAGGTAAGTGTGGGGTCCATAGCTGAAGCACATTTTGAACATTGTGGCAATGGGGTCTAAACCCCCATCATCACAGTGACCAAAATGTAAGTGTGGGGTCCATAGCTGAAGCACATTTTGAACATTGTGGCAATGGGGTCTAAACCCCCATCATCACAGTGACCAAAAGGTAAGTGTGGGGTCCATAGCTGAAGCACATTTTGAACATTGTGGCAATGGGGTCTAAACCCCCATCATCACAGTGACCAAAAGGTAAGTGTGAGGTCCATAGCTGAAGCACATTCTGAACATTGTGGCAATGGTGTCTAAACCCCCATCATCACAGCGACCAAAAGGTAAGTGTGGCCATGGTAAAAGCTGCAACTGCCAAACAGCATGGATGGTTCCTGGTCACAGAACAACAAACACATCAGTGGCAAAGTAGTACTTGTGTCCCATAGCAACATAGATTGGGTGAGGCAAACAGTGCAGTGCAAATAAGACATACCTTTGGCCATGTGCAGACAAACATCACCCATGGGGGCTGACACTGTCAACATTCATCAATAACACAATGACATAAGTGACCATCATAATGCAGAACCACATATCTGCACCAATGGGCACACAAATGTAGATATCCTGTGGAGACTGTAGATGTGAGGTGAACAGATACCATACCATGGCAGCAATGGGACACACAAACCATGATCATTGTGCTGACTGATGACCTAGGAGTACCAGGGACAGCAGGTGAAACCCACCAAACAACATACAGCCAATGGCACACTAAAGATATGCCAATGCAGTGGTGCAGATGCACAAACACAAACAGGCAGTCCCACACTGCATATCAAACACAACAGGTGATGGGGGTGTGCCAGTGTCCCCAGGCAACCACACAACACATGATGAGGCATGAATACCAATCACACAGATGCGCATACAGTGCCACACAAAAGTAACTCATGGATCCGAATCCCCTATGTGGGCAAACAGGCATTGTTAAATGAGAGGGAGCCCAAATTACACATGTCACACAAGCTTGTAGGAACAGCAACTAACACAGCAAGACACAGACCCACCACAGCACTACCCCCAGGGTCCCCACAATGTGGTGACCCTGGGCCGCATGATAATCCCACTGTGATGACAAAGCTAGATGTCGTTCACACTGTGAACCACAGTCATGTGTCCTGAGCAACAAACTAACACCACACCTACCCAAGCACAAATCAATCAGCACGGCCTGTCAGCCAAGGCCAACATGGAGGCAGGGGTCTAGCTGTGCAACAACTCACATCTGCACCCACTCAACACCACACACCTCGACCTACACCAATGTGCAGCAGTGAAGCTCACATGCACAGGTGACATTGCACATGCACCCATGACAATCCTAGGGGTGGTGTTGGGAACGAAGGTGCAGAAACCCATCACACATGGCCAGTCAACAAGACTCCTGAATGTCTGACACACTGCACAGTACGCCGTACATGGACATGACGTCAATACCACACCAACCAATGGGATCCCGCCCACAGTCACACACCAATGAAGAAGCCAAGGTCACCCACAGAGAAAACACATAGACAACTTCCAACATTGCAGCTCTGACCCTGAGGAGTGGCAGCAGTCACACACACAACGTGTCACAATCACTGAAAGATAACACAAACTGGAAATTATGACAGGTGTAACCAACAAGTGCCAAGGGGAATCCTGACTGTGTCCCATCTGCGTTTGCCCACAAACTCAGCCCTGACAGCAAACACACCTATGGGTGACACCCTGATGACCAGTAATGTGCCATGCACCCACATCACGGAGAACCCAGGGAGAAGACTTTGGGGGAACATAGGTCAACTCAACAAGCATCACAAACAGGAACATCACTAGGGATCCCAGCCTGCCTAGCAAGATGGAAGTGAACACACACAGACATGCTCACACAACACACACCTTGTGCTCAGGCAATGTCGCAGAATAACACACTGCCATGAGGGGACTCCACTCCTGTGTAAGGAAAGCTGTGCCATACAATGTCTCTGCAGGGCTCTATCATGTCACCAGAACACTTGGTCACACAGTCAACAATTAGCACAAAATGAAGGCTCCCGTCATATCAGCCTGGTCATGGGAGCGTCACCGAAATCATCAGCACAGATCCAACACACATGTATAGCAAGTTGCACTGATAACACAGATGAGTCCTTCCCCATTGATGCCCAAACTTGCATGTCCAGTGGAGATGGCCACACGGTCAGGGAAATAGACTAATTGAACAATGGCAAGCACAACAGATGTGCAGGGGTGTAAACCACAGATGTGATATTACAAATGTAAGTAGGAAATCCCATTGCCAAATATTGATAACATGACACCCTCATATTGCTGCAAAGGATGACATGGATACACAACAGGATAGGGCACATTCCCCCTGGACCACATGGAGTCCTGCACAGTAACACTTCATTTTCCTGAGATCAAAAATCACCATCACTGCAGCAAGGGCACGGTTAGCATCATCAACATCATGTACATCAGAAGCAAAACCACTAGAGAACATAAAGTAGCTTTATTCAGCATAATTGTGTGAAGAAGTTAAAGTCCAGAAATATAACAAAGGCCAATGGCCAGTCCATAATCAGAGTCCAAACAGGGTGACAGTGCCAGATGTCACCCTTTGCATGCCTGCACTGCTACACACCAGGGACATTCCCCTCGGAGGGGCATACGGGGGGGGCAGGCCAGGCACCGCAGGGACAGGATCAGGGCTCACCAGAAGGAGGCAGGGAAGGGGTGGTGGGTGCTGGAGAGTCACTGACAACTGCAGTGGAGGTGTCTGACATGGTGTGTGCCGGCACAACTGGGGGGCATGAGTCAGATGGTGTGGGTGCTGGCACGACTGCAGTGGGCTGTGCAGATGGAGTGGGCAGGTTCCCCACTGCAGAGCCCAAGTCAGACAGGGTGGTAGTGGACTCCACTGCAGTGCCTATCTCCAGGGGAGTAGAATGGGGGTCAGGTAAGGTGGGCAGGACAGAGGGGGAGGACACCGTCTCCACACCAGTGGCACAGACATGCGCAGTAGGGGGTGTGGTGCTGGAAGAGCAAGTGGCAGGGGGAGAAGGCCGGACCATTTTGGGGATGGTGTATCTGTGGGTGGGGGAACCTGGGGCAGGGTGTGGTGGGGGCACCTGTGAAGTGGGGGCCTGAGGGATGGAGGAATGAGACTTGGTGGTTGAGCCGCAGGGCGGCGGCGGGGTCTTGCTCTTCCGGATCCGGGGGACTTGCGCCTGGGGGAGGGTGTCCGGGGGCGAGGGGCACTCCCCTCTGTGTGGGTGGACTTCCTCTTCCCCCTGTATGCTGGATCAGCTGGATTGGAGGGGAAGAGCCCGAGGTCACAGAGGTAGAGCCACTGTGTAGGTGGGGTTGCAGGTGAGGCAAGGGAAGGGGCCTTGGAGGGAGAGGTATCGGAGGACTGCGGAGTGATTGTGGATGCCTGTGTGTGTGTCTGTCCCCCATCCACTGTGGGTGTGGTATCAGTCCCCTGAGGATGCCTGCGTGCACGTCTTGTTTTTGTAGTGGGTGTGTCTGTGCTGCTCGTGTCTGTGTGTTTGGGTGAATGTGCAGGTGTGCATGTGCTTGGGACAGGTAGGGTGCCAGGAAGTGTGGATGGGGCAGAGGTAGGAGGGGTGAGGGACTGTTGGAGGAGGGACACTGCTGCCGTCAGGGAGGAGTCCATGGACCTATTGCTCCTCTGTAGGGCAGACATGCCCGATGAGATGCCCTCCATGAACGACACCAGCTGAGTCAACAGAGTGGTGTGGGCATGGAGGACACTCAGCATTGCAGTCTGCCCTACATGGAGCTGGCGAAGTAGGTACACAGACTCCTCACTCAGGGCAGCAGGGGACACAGGGGCAAGAGCTGCGGTGCCTGGCACGAAGGAGACACGCTCCCGAACACGGGAGCCTCCATGGACCTCTGGAATGGGAGCCAATGGGAGGGCGGTGGTGGTGGTGGTGGCGGGGCCAGACAGACTAGCTGGGGTGTGGTGGCTGCTGACACCCGCCTCCACAAGGGAGTCATCCTCCGAGCTGCTGTGGTCCCCAGCTGAGGTGGATGGTGCTGAGGACTCCTCGGTGTGGCTCCCCTCGCCCTCCGTGCCACTGGGTCCCTCCGACCATTCGTCGGCTGTTGACCCAGTCTGGCTCTGCAGCTCCTCCTAGTCCGTGGAGCTGTCCCCTCCTGTGGCCGTGGAAGTATCTGCAAACAATTAGGGAAACAGACAAACATCAGTCACCTGCCCCGACCGCACACACCACAGTAAGTACAGCACATTACAGAGCAAGCCCTGGCATCCTTAGTTGAGCATTGCCAATAGTCCTCACACAGATTAGGAGAAGCCAATTGTCAGTCTGATGGTCAACCATGGAACTCACACCCCTCCTGCCCTTGCACCCATCGGTCTGGTGCCTGTCTGATGGTAATACCCCAGTGTGGACACATGCACCACCTACACAGTTGTTGAACATTGCAGAGAACACGGTGAAGTATGTGAACATGCACACATCACATCTCTTGCCACTGAGTCAGTACAGGTATCCAGATGAAGGGATGGCCAGAGTCTAATTAGAAAGGCATGTGATGCATACCAGCACCAGACACCATGATGCACCTATGTCCGGATAGTCAATGCCACAATGGGGTGCATGTTGCACATGTCACTCCCCTGCAGGATCACTCTTAGGAAGTTCAATGCCATGGCACAGGCATGCCTGCAAAGTCATACATCACTGTCTCCAGTCACATGGGCAGGGCAGCCAGCCAACAACAGTCTCCACTGTGTCACAAACCTAGGACATGGTGAATGCAAGTTATGTATCTGACAAGTGCACATGTCCATACCCCACAAACCACATCATCTGAACTCTCATTTGTCCACGTCATGCCAATTGGACATATGGGAGACATGAAACACAACACTCTGAACGTGAGCACCTCACAGTCTGCTGTGAATGAAAAAAAGCTGCCTGTAATTCACAGTCCCATACACCTGTGTGCACAGTCAAGTGATCAAACACCTATAAGTCACAGAAGTATCGTCTCTCATGGTCACATCTCAGATGGCATGCTGAGCCCTAACCGATTAACATCCCAGTAGTCCTGACAACGAAGCCACAGCACAATGACACAGAGGCAGACACCTGAGGGAACATTTCACTGATCACAACATGTCAGCTGATACACGGGAGTGGGAGTACAGAGTGTATTGTATGCCCTGGAGTAGGCATGACCGTCCTGCTCCACTTGAAGGAGGGATGAGCCCTGGACAGTAGGCAGGTGGCTAAGCATGTGTGACACACTTGATATACATACTCCTGAGGCCCAAACATTGTCCCCACGCGCAGCATGGGGGTGTGCCAAATACCCCAGGGACATGTGGTGATTCAGATCAGCAAGTGGACCACATATCAAAGTTACACCCAGATTACATGTCAAGACTTAGGCATCGTGTGAGCAATTGACCCACCCATGAAGCACACCACAAAGTCACGGGAAGAAATGCAGTCCCCCACCTTGAGCAAAGCAAAATGCAAGGACACAGTACCCAAGTGACACAATTTCCTGATTGTAAGGACCACACCTGCATATCAGATGAGGAGTGGGCATGTCACAATTGAGGGACATGGGTCCTGGACCACAAGACTGATGTACTGTGGATGTTTAACCAGGCCAGAGGAGGGCACATAGCATGTCAGACAAAGTTCACAGTGCTGTCATGGACTCACCCCCTCCTTGCTGCTGTCTGTCCTTCAGCTGCCCATCCAGGTCAGGGAAGACCACCGCCAGGATCCGGAGCATGTGGGGGATCAGGGTCCGGTGTCCGCCCCTCCTGCGAGGAGGCGACAGCTTCAGCTGGACCCTTGCGATCCTCCGGGTCCAGCCCCGAAGGTCCTGCCACCTCTTCTGGCAGTTGCGGATCCGGCGCTTGTAGACCCCCACGGATCTTACTTCCCGGGCGATGGTCAGCCAGATTTCCTGCTTCTGGTGGGCATCCACCTGTGAGGATGACAAAGTGAAAAGGCCATTACTGCACATGCAACATATCCGTGCATCACACAGTTGGATATACATATCTCAATCACAGGGGCATATGATGTACACAGGCAGTGCAACGATGGCTAAGAACAGTTTGCCAGCAGTTACTACATAGTATCATTGCATGGGAAGTAAACCTTGTTGGAATGCACTGTTACTGCACTGTACCTGTTCAGTGCATGTGACTACACACTTTGGGGGGGGAGCACTACTCAGTGAGCATGCTAGCCAGTGGTGTGCACACTGCAAGTCTTGCTAGTCAGACAACATGCACAATTAGTAAGGCAGTGGAGAGCACACTCACCTGCTCCCCTGGTTTCCCATACAGCTTGCTGTACTGTGGAAGGAGGCTGTCCAGCAGGGCCTGGTTCTCCTCAAGGCTGAAGGCGGGGGCTCTCTCCACAGTACGTGCCATTGCAGTAGCCAGAGGATGCAGAGACAGCAGCAGTGTTGGTGGCAGATGTCGTCCTGGAGCATGTAGTGCAGGCAAGGGAGCCCTCAGGGGAACAGCCAGCATTATATGTGTTCTGCAGAGGCAGATACTGTCCCATGTGTCCAAAGTGATAGGTCCAAGTCGTTAGCATCTTCTGAATCTGGCCAATCCATGGAATTGCACCACTAATACACGCCCACAGCATCCTTCAAAAGTTAAACTTCATGACACCCATGAATTTGCAACATTGTTGTGGCTGGCCAACTGAATTCACTGCATCAGACTCGTTGAGGCTTCGAAAACGCGTCCGTTGCCATGACCACTGTGTCGTGCAACTGTTCATTTCGGAGCATGTGGCATGGTCACATTTCCAGGTTGTGTATGTGTATGACATGTCACATACCCCCAGGGTCCCATGGGGGAAGGCATGTACGTCACAGGGTGACCCATTGCCACAATAGTGATGGCCCTCCACAGTCTGTGTGCATGTTGTGTTACCGATGTCTCTGATTCCATGTGCACGATGGGAGACAGTCTCCACATCAACGCGTACCCGCTCACAGTATTTCCTGGCAACATCAGTGTAGGCGATGAGTCCAATGGCCCTGGTGTGTCTGTGTTGTGTAGCCCTAGTGGTGTGTCTCCCTCATATGTGTCACGTCACCATGACTCACATGACGGTGTTGTACTTGCTGTAGCAGTTAGCATACACAGTGTAATTTAGCTGATCATCATCCCCATGACAGTAATCACATTGGAATCACAACAGAGGCAAGTATGGTGAATTAGTGATTTTATTTACAAAAATGTGTGAGTATAGTGCACAGGATGGTGGGTGCTGTACATTGGCATTGTGATCCAAAGTTCCCAGATGAGTTGCAAGTCTTGGTAGCAGAAATGTCCTGAGTGAAGTCCACAGTCATCTGATACATTAGTCCAACTTGAACTCCCCATGTCATGTGGGAGAATTGTGTTGCATCTCGACAGGGTGAACAGTTTGCACACAAAGGAGAATTTCCAGAACAGGTGTTGGCTTCCTGGGGGATGTACATGGCCATCAACCTCTCAGTTTTCCTTCCTCGGACGACCCCTCTTCTTTGGGGGGGACCCTCACGTGCAGGCTGCTGCGGTGCAGGGGACTCTCCGCCAGAATCCTCCTCCCTCTCTGTGCCAGTGGCAGTTGTTGCAGCACCAGATGTTGTGGGCACACAGGGAGGTGTGGCCATGTTGGTGCTAATCTGGTGGAGGCATGTCAATATGTCCCTATGCACCGCTGTCAGTTCTTGCAATGTGTCCCACTTGGACTCCATGCGAGACATGTGTGTCTCCACATGGGACATGTGTGAGTCCAAGCGGGCATGATGGGCAGCCTGCTGCTGTTGTATGTCCTTGAGGATCCCCACTACCTGGCTGACCTCTCCGGTGCTATTCTGGTACGCATCAGCAATGCGTGCCAGTTGTGGGTCATCATGCAGTCCAGACCCCTCTGCAACCAGCGACCTATGTCTACCACCCCTCCCACCACCCCTGGCGACACGTGCAGGACCTGCGGTGTTACGCACAGGTGACCCTAGGCCCCCTTGGGGGTTGTTACTGGGCTCGTTGTCCGTAGCTCGACGTTGGGCCAGGGTCCCTGTGCTGTTGTCATTGGTGGTCCTTGGTCTGTCTGTGTCGGCGGGGGTGGTCTGTGTGGTGGCAGTTGTTGGAGGGGTGGGTGCAGGGGGTGCAGATGTTGGTCCTACTGGTGCTGCATGGTGACTCACGCCGGAGGGGCCAGGTAGGTCTTCGTCATCCAAGGAGGGCAGAGGCTGTTCCACACCAGTGGGCTCAGTGTCCCCCGAAGCCTGGGACAGGGACTCCTCCTCGCCTGCTGCTGTGTCCCCATCATCACCTGTTTTTGGAAGAGACACACAATGTATGTTATATTTCTACAGGCATCAATGGTTCAGACACCTGACAGTTGTGACTGTACCTCTGGATGCGGGCCTGTACATTGCATTGTCCTAAGTTGTCACAGTCAGCTGTTGATATTGGTGTAGCGCATTGTCCTGACAACATGAAGCATTTCAATGTGAATGTTGAGGTGTGTGCATGGCCAGCATTGGTGGTATTTGGTTGACATCCGGACATCCTTCTCCCTCCAGCCCAGTTATCCCACCATGAAGCATGCCACCCTTGCAGTGGGTGCAGGTTGATATTGGTGTGGCACATTGTCCTGAAAACCTGAGGCATTTCAATGTGAATGTTGAGGTGTGTGCATGGCCAGCATTGGTTGTATTTGGTGGACATCCGGCCCTCCGTCTCCCCCCAGCCCAGTTATCCCACCATGAAGCATGCCACCCTTGCAGTGGGTGCAGGATGACTTTCAGGATGTCAGTCAGTGGTGTCCTGCTGTTGGTTGGTGCCCAGTTCCCAGCAGGGCCTTGTGCTCCCCACTACAGGGCACCATTGTCAGACATCTTTGGAGTGGCTTTTCACTCCCTGTGAGGTGTGCATGCTTCAGTGTGAGCTTGCTGGGCCATGTGGGTGGGGGATGTTGAGCTGTGACTACCACTCCCATCATGCTATTGCCTGCACCCCCCCTTCCCAGCATGCCCATACTTCCTTCCTTTTGAGTGGACTCCACTGTGTGTGAGTGTGACAGCAATGGTAAGATGGCTGACAGTGTGGTCCTGTTGTTTGTTGGTGCCCAGTTCCCAGCAGGGCCTTGTGCTCCCCACTGCTGAGGCCAGTGTCAGACATCTTTGAGGTGGCTTTTCACTCCCTGTGAGGTGTGCATGCTTCAGTGTGAGCTTGCTGGGTCATGTGGGTGGGGGATGTTGAGCTGTGACTACCACTCCCATCATGCTATTGCCTACACCCCCCCCTTCCCAGCATGCCCATACTTCCTTCCTTTTGACTCTGCTTCCCTGTGGGGTAGTGTGCCTGTGCTGACAGGATGGCTGACAGTGTTGTCCTGGCGTTTGTTTGGCTACAAGTCCCAAGAGTGTCCCGGTACTTCACACAGCATTGCCCAGGGTGGTGGTTCTTTGTGGGATCTTCATTTGGAGTGTGAGGCATTGCATTCTCCCAGGTGGGTTATGTGGAGTTTGTGTTGAGGAGGTGTGTGAGGAGAGCTGCTTGTAACTATGGTCAGTGCTGTCAGTCCTCCTTCCCACCCAGCCAGATATCCCTCCATGGAACGTGCTTGCATTGCAGGGAGTGCAAGTTGTCTTTCAGGATGTCAGTCAGTGGTGTTCTGCTGTTGGTTGTTGCACAGTTCCCAGCAGGGCCTTGTGCTCCCCACAGCAGTACCCAGTGTCAGCCATCTTGTCAGTCCTTTTCCACTCCCTGCGATGTGAGCATGGTTCAGAGTGGTGTTGATGGGCCAATTGTGAGGGTGTGCAATATCTGTGACTACAACTCACATCATGCAATTGGCTACACTGACTTCACCAGCATACACAGAATTCCTTCCTTTCAGTGAGCTTCCCTGTGAGGTGGTGTTCTAGTGGTGGCAAGATATCAGACAGTGTTTGTTGGTTATATTTGTGCCACTGCCTTGCTCTATTTGTTGTTAGGTTTGTACATGTCATGACACAGTTACATGTCACTATGAGATGGCAGGTATTGTGTTTGTCTGATTGGCATTCACATCTTGGGATGATTATCTTTTGGTTGCTGTGTATTTGCTAAGGGTGCATGGTTTGACTATCCCCTTGACAGTGATGTGTGTGTATTGTCACACCATATTGTGTATATTTGTTGTGTACTCACTCAGGCTCTGGGATGTTTGTTAGTCCATATACGCTCACTGGAGGTAGGGATGGCCCGCACCTTCTCCTCCCAGGGCCTGAGGTATACTGGTTTGGCAGGAGGGCCACTGCCGGTGTGCTGGCTCAGGATGTAATCCTTCTTCAGTAGGTCCCTGACCCTCCTGCGCACATCAAACCACCTGTTCTGGATGTCTTCCTTTGTGCGCAAACATGGTGATTGTGCGTTCACCCTGTCGACGAGCCTTGCCGACATCTTGGTTTTCTGCGACATGGGGGTCTGTTGGACCAATGTGCCAAACAATTGTGGCTCTACCCTCAGGATCTCGTCTACCAGGACTTCCAATTCACTATCTAGGAACTTTGGATTCTTCTTTGGGGGCATGGGGATTGGTGGTGGTGGTGATTGATGTGTGTGTGTGTGTGTGTGCGTGCAAGTGAGGGTGTGTGAGTGTAGGTTTTGCTGGGTGTGTGTGAGGGTGCTATTTGTTGAGGTGCTAATGGTGTGTGGCTTGTGTGTTGGATGAGCTGTGAGTGTGTCTGTGGTTGCTGTGTGATGGTGTTCTGTGCTGGCAGGTCAGTGGAATTTGCAAAGGATCATGGTAGGTATTTGTGGCCTTTATATAGGTGGAGTTGGGGGTGTGTCCTTGTTCCATTTTTTTTCCACCCCTGTATTTATTGACTTTGTCATTGCTTGTTTGGCCCTCTTTTTTTTGTATTTTTTCCTTTGTAATTTCTGTGCATGTAGGAGACGTTCTTCTGACCGAGTAGGACGCTGCAGTTGTCTCGTGCGCGCTTCTCCGAGTCGTTCCCGCTGTGTTTCAGCTTGGTTTCATGTGCGGCATACGCATTGGTCGCGGAATGTTGTGCTTGTTCTGCTGGCTTTTGTATGCGTGTCGGTCGTACGGCTTGGGCTCTGTGCGAATCGGTCTGCTTTTGCACACATTGCATCATACTGCGCGGGTCGGAGTTCGCGGGTACGTTTCGTTCGGGTTCATTCCTGGTGCGTATCGGTCGGTTCGATTCGCGTGGTTTCCCGGCATGATGGCTTGTTTCCGTCCGGGTCGGTCGTTCGGCTTGAGTTCCGTACGAGTCGGTCGTGATTCACATGCATTGTATCGTACTACGCGGGTCGGGCTGCGCCGGTACGTGTCGGTCAGAGAATTATCCCGTACCAAGTCGGTCGGTACGTTTTCCGGCCCGAATCGGAATCGGCCCCATAATGTATATTTATTTTGTCATGTGTAAAAATGTTCGTTTATACGTTCCTTCTCGGAATGTCAGCCATTTTGTGTAGTTGCTGGCACAGTGAGTGTAATAAAAATAGTTGAAGGACTTACGTTTTATGTTCTTCTAAGAAGATTGTATGCGTAATCTCTTTTTGACTCTGAGAGTAGTGGTTTTTTTTTGTGTAAAATGTATGCTTCTTTTTCCCCGTCTTTCTGAACATTTTTTTAGATATTTTTATTAATACTCAGGTATTTTAATGGAAAGGTACTTTAAAAAGTACACAAGCATTAAAATTAATACCTGGGTATTAATAATCTCCCCCACCCACAACCCCTATTTCCCTTGCATCCCGTCCCAGGGGATGGTTAGAAAAAATAAATACTAATTTTTTTTTTTTTAAATAGTATGCGTTGTAATGGTATGCGTAGTAATAGTATTCATTGTAATGGAATGCGTTGTAATGGTAGTTTTAATGTATCTCAATGTACATGTGCTGTAATGGTATGCGTTGTAAAAACATGCAATGTAATAGTATTTGCGTTGTAAAAACTGCGATGTAAAAGCATGCGTTGTAATGGTATGTGTTGTAACATCATATATTCCCTAGAAAGCTTAGTTAACGTATGTGAGACTTAAAAATCCTTAAAGTATGATAGATGCTGAACAATGGCCTCTCTTCATACAGTGGCATAAGGAAGCACATAAACATAAGCATGAATCCCAACTCCCAGGTATGAGCAATACCCAGGACAAACTGGAACACCAAATTTGTCACCATAGAGACAGAGTTAGCGCTTGTGCTCCTACTGCTTTGCCTCTTCCAAGTCTATTTCTCTAAATCATTGAATCACAGGAGAAGAAGAAGGGTAACGAGGGCACAAAGGAGGAGAATCTGTTGGAAATATTTCCCATGCAGGCTGAAGTGGCTGGGGGTGCAGCCTCTGATGCCCCTGGTAACAGAGCTCCGCCTACTGGACTGCTGGCGGCTTGAGCACAAGGAGGTAACGTGCATGCGAGCAATGCGATATGACCGACTGACAGTGTAAGAAAATGCTATTTTTGCATGGTCACACCCACTTTTTGCAGGATTCTATTGCTGGTTTATGGACTCTGAACACTGGTGCACTGCCATCCAGTGCTGTGCCTGTGTCTGACACCTAAAAACATATAGAAGTGGCTAATCCCTGATTGGCATATTTAATTTACCTATAAGTCCCTAGTATTTGGCACTCTCTGTAGCATGGGCCTGTAAGTTAAATGTCACTTGTGGACTGCAGGACATATTGTGCCATCACTAAAGTGATAATGCAAAGCACGTCTTCAGGCCTGCCCCTGCAGCCTGTGTGCAGTTTTAAAACTACTATTTCAACCTGGCAAAGTAAAACTTTTGCCAGACCTAAACCTTCCTTCTTAAAACTTATATGTCTCCCCTAAGGTAGGCACTAAGGGGCTCATTAGGATGGCGTGCGGACTTCAGTCCGCCTGCCATCCTAGCGGTAACGGGACCGCCCGCCTGCCATGTGGCGGTACTGCCCCCCTGATAATGATGCGACCACCACCGCGGCGGTCGCATCTGGCAATTCAACATTGCGGCGGGTGCTGCTGGCTGCAGCACCCGCCGCAATGTCCAATGGCCATGTTGTGCATTTCCATGCACAACATGGCAGGCACCGCGCGGTGCCTGCCACCTTGTGCATGGAAATGTAGGGGGCCAAGTGCACCCCCCACACCCCAAGGGGCCCGCAACGGGCCCTCGAAGCAAATCCCCACCAGCCTTTCCATGGCTGCATCGCCGCCATGGAAAGGCCTTTCAGGACACGCATCCTAATATGGCTGGCGGTACCTGCTAGGCACTGCCACCATATTAGTGGCCCAAGTCCGCCCGGCCGGCAATCGTAACGATTGCCAACCGGCGGAAAAGCGGCAGACGCACTTTGCGCCCGCCGCAATACCCCCCGCCATCATAATATGGCGGGGGGTATTTCACTGTAGGATGGCGTAACGATCGCCACCGCCGGCCCGGCGGTGGCGATCGTTACGCCATCCTAATGACCCCCTAAATGCCCAAAGAGCAGTGTGTATGGTATTTAAAAAGTAAGATGTGTACTTAACTTTTACATGTCCTGGCAGTGAAAATTTCCAAAGTCGTTTTTCACTGTGGCACGCTAGCTCTCCCATTGGAAAGCACTGGGTTACATTATAACACAGTATAATGCATAAGTCCAGTTTGGGAATAGCTACAACACTGATTCAAGGACTCAGAATTGTAGTAATTTAAAATCCAATCTAATGGACAAGTTGGATTTTAAATCACTATTCCGAAAGTGACACTTCTGGAAAGCTGGCCTTTAACTGCCTAAAGCCTCTAGTAGTCTTTTCAGAGTTAATCCCTAACTGTCACCTGGCAACCTGCTGGCCCCCTTGAACATGTGAATGGCTCACAGGAAAGTGGACAAAAGGGTCCTGGATGGGGGATGACCTCCTCTTGACAGGATTGCTTGGGAATATGTCCACCAACTGCACAAGCTTCAAATGGGCATCCCCTGTGGCAGATGGATGTAACACACATCTAGTCCTGCCCCTGCCTTTGTCAAAGGAGTGAGAGTGCCACCAATCTCAGTGTGGGGAAAATATGTTTCAGAACTGGTTTGCAGGGGGAGATTCTCATTTCCCTAGACACACCTCAGGGGTGTGCCCAGAGCTCTGCTCGGGGGAAGAAAGGTTCTCCCATGTTGGTTTTAGATAGAAAGGAGCAATGTGGGGTAATTTACAGTAAAACACATAGGAAGTGCTTCAAAAATGGGTAGGTGCACCCCGGGGAACTTTTGCCCCTTGGGCAGAGGCCTGGTGTTTCCACCGCATACATGCTGGCACTGGACATAAATGTGGCACAACCTGTACCCTTTTCAGAACACCTCTGGACCTGTTAAAGACAGAAGAAGGACTGCACACGCTGTTGAACCTCTGGAGAGAAACCCCAAGGGATGGACCTGTTTCACACTTGTGCACAGGATAGAAGAGTAGACTCCAAGGGCTAGTTGGCTAGCCTCTTGTATAGCTCCAGGAACACAAAACCTGCAAAAAGCCAAGATCCTCATTGAGCCCAGCTGGCCAGTTCCAACTGGATTTGCCCATGACCCTGCATGTAGCTTCTGGGAGATTGAGTTGTAACCCACATGTGGTGCCCAAAAGGCCCTGGACCCTTGGCTGGTGTTAAAGTGTTTTCTTTCTTCCTTCAAAATTGCAAATCTGAGCAAAAAAGTACCCAAGGCGACTACCTGACCGCTGCCCAGCTGCGACCACCAACATCAAACTGCCGGCTACATTCAACTTCACTGGCTTGCCCTGCTAAAGGTATCCAAGCGTAGAGGATTTTACCAGGGCCAACATCGAGCAGCACCCCTGCAACTACAATACCTTCCTGGGCTTGGATTTCAGACGTTGTCTGCTCAGAGTTTTCCCACCATTGACATTGAGAACTTGGAACTCCCCGCCGTAGCCGAGGCTCCCACCAAGGTCCTGTTCTACAGCAGCCACCGTCAATGAGCCCCTCTTTGGATCCAGTTGCCCCCCGAACCACTGCCGATCTCGTCGACTGGGACTTTTCTCCAGAAAAACAACTAAATTAGAAGGTAAACTTTCCACCTGGACAAACCTGGTTCCTGTATCCAACTCATGCTCCATCTTGGTTGCCATAAACTTTTGACTTTGACCCGGTGCTGCAGCCTCACAGGGTCGTTCTGACAATAATTATTTTGATGGCCCTCGAGATGGACAGTACTATCATGATGATTATGATATGGATGAAGTGACAGGAATGTCTTATAGCTAGGACAGCCAGGGACAGAGTGAGGGACCAGTTCCGATACCTGTAGACCAATGTGGTCCTTATGTGACAGCAGAACTGCAAGGTTCAACAAAGGAATTTTTGGTGGACACAGGTGCGACAAAAAGTTCTGTTTCTCGAAATATGGTCCCTGGGGTGGCTCTGTCTGGCCATAATAATGTGTTGGTTGGTTTCTCTGGTGTACCGGTTGTAAGCCCCATTTCAAAACCTCTTGCATTGACTATTGGTCCTTTCACTGTGGATTCGCCATTCTTGCTGACATCTAATTGTGGTGAAAATGTGATGGGTTTGGATTTGTTAAAGAAATTGCATGTCACAATTTATTGTTCTCGGGCAGGTGTTTATATGACAATGGATCCAGATGTGGCACGTGATAAGCAGTGTTTATCTAAAGATGCACCCCTTCCTGTTGAATTTAAAGATGTGCCGCCCACTCTGTGGGCGACAGGCGACACAGATGTGGGATTGTTGCAGATATCGCCGGTTTCGATGCAGGTTAAGGACGGTGCTATTTTGCCTCGTATCCCTCAGTATAAAATACCACAGGCAGGAGAGCGAGCTTTATTGCAAAATATACAGGATTTAATTAAGAAGGGAGTGGTTGAGGAGACGCCTGCTAATATTTGCAATAACCCCATTCTTCCGATTCTTAAACGGACGCCCTCAGGTTTTTCTGATGACCATGAAGATGTTTATCATTTTGTGATTGATTTGTGCGAAGTTAATAAAATAGTGGTCCCTCAGTTTCCAGTGGTCCCTGACATTACCACTCTTTTAACGATGATTCCTTCTACTGCTAAATTCTTTTCTGTTATCGATTTGAAAAATGCGTTCTTTAGTATTCCTATTCATCCGGATAGCAGGTATTTGTTTGGTTTTACCCTAGCTGGCAGTAGCTTTAGATTCTGTCGAGCTCCTCAGGGCTATACGGAAAGTCCGAGCATTTATAGTCAAGCATTAAAGAGTCAATTGGATTCCCTTTCACTTCCTCCAGGTAATGTATTGGTGCAGTATGTTGATGACTTGCTCATCGCTTCTGACACAAAACAAGGTTGTAGGAACAGTACAGTTAAGTTATTGTTGCATTTGGCACATCACAGACTTAAAGTTTCCCTTTCTAAATTTCAGTATTGTCACCTATTTAGGTCACCTACTGTCGAAGGAGGGTAGGAGGTTGACCCCTGAGCGCATTAGTACCATTGTTAAAATGCCCGTTCCACAAACTCAGAAGGATGTGCGCGCTTTTATAGGTATCACTTCCTACTGTCGGCAGTGGATGTTATGTTATGTTAATTAGGTATTTATAAAGCGCACGGCTACTCCCAGGAGTGTCCCGGCGCTAACTATATATATATATAGCTATTCGCTATTAATCAAACCCCTGCTTGCTCTAACATTATAAGATGTGCATGAGCCTTTGCCTTGGACGCCTGAATGTCAGCAGTCTTTTGAGCAATTGAAAACTGCGCTTTGTTCGGCTCCAGTACTTGGCACCCCAGACTATACTAAACCATTTGTGTTGTACATCCATGAGATGGCTAATTGCGCGCTTTCTGTTTTAACACAAAAATTTGGAGATAAACAATGGCTGTGTGCTTATTTCCCTGCTGTCCTTGACCCTGTTGCAAGAGCCCTCCCGAGCTATCTAAGAGCGGTCGCGGCTGTGGCCGTCTCGATAAGACAATCGGCTGGACTCGTATTTGATACTGACCTCACAGTCATGGTACCCCATGCTGTGGATACACTTTTGAATAAGACAAAGACACAGCACCTCACCAGTGCATGTCTGACAGGCTATGAATTAACATTGTTTGCAAAACACATCACAATCAAAAGATGTGCCAGTCTGAATCCAGCCACGTTATTGCCCCTCCCTTCTGAGAGTGATGAGATTGATAAACATGACTATATCTTCCAGACGGAAGAAGAGACGAAAGGACGGGTAGACCTGACTGATGTTCCCTTATCTAGCCCCCAAGGGGAACTATATGTCAATGGCTCTTGTTTTAAATTACCAGATGGCACTACAACTGCTGAGTATGCTGTCACTACGCTGCGTACAGTAGTTGAGACATCACGAGCTCCCTATCAGTCGGCCCAAGCTACCGAGCTTGTTGCCCTAATCCGAGCTTGCGAATTGAGGGACTGGTTGTCAATATTTATACTGACAGCCAATATGCCTTCGGAGTCGCGCATAATTTTGGGCGACTCTGGGCTGAGAGAGGGTTTCTTACTTCTCATGGTACCAAAATCCAGCACGGGCACCTCATATTGCTGCTCCTGTCTGCTTTGACCCTCCCTAAGAAGTTAGCTATAGTGAAGTGTAGTGCACACCGGAAAGTTGCTGATGATGTAGGTAGGGGAAATGCTTTTGCAGATCAGACAGTTAAGGAAACAGCCCGGACCAAAATGAAAAGAATGTTTGTAGCAGGTCCTGCTAGGTGGGTGCCTGAGGTTACTATGTTCGAAGACACACTTGAGAATGTGAAGGAGATTCAAAGCGAGGCCACAACAGAAGAGTTAGCAGTGTGGCAAGAAAGTACAGCACAATTGATTGGTGAGGGATGTTGGATTGACAAGTCAGGGAAGCAGAGATGGATGTTGCCAGATGCATATGTTCTCCCTGTAGTTAAAAATGGCCCATGGACCAGCTCACATTAGTGCTAAGGGTATTTGCAAGTTGTTAGATCCTGTATGGCAGAATGATAACATTTCGAAGACTGCTGCACATTTAGTGAAGTATTGTATGGTGTGCATGATGCACAATCCAGAAAAAGGTACTTCTACCCCACCCGGCAATTTCGCACCACCTACTTTCCCTTTTGAAGTCCTTCAGATGGACTTTATAGAAATGGAGCGGTGCAATAATCTGAAATATGTTTTGGTGGTTTGTGCTTTCAGTAAATGGGTTGAAGCTTATCCTACTAAAGACAATACGGCTGTTACGACTGCAAAGGTACTCCTGAAGGAGTTCTTCCCTCGTTTCGGATTGCCCCGTTTGATTTGGAGTGATAACGGAAGTCATTTTAATGCCAAGGTCATTCAGTTAATTTGTGATGGTTTGCATATAAAACAGAAGTTTCATGCTGCAAACCACCCGCAGTCAGCAGGTTTGGTTGAGAAGTACAATGGTACTCTCAAACTGAAAATGGCAAAGATTCAGGAGACAACAGGGTTACAGTGGCCAGATGCTTTACCATTAGCACTTTTGTCAACAAGAACTACAGCACATTCTAGGACAGGATTGTCACCGTATGAGGTTGTGTTTGGACGCCCGGCAAATGTCTGGGGCGTACCGCATCCTCGGCGGCTCGCTGATATTGAGTACCCCTTGTTGATTGATTACCTGTGCCAGTTAACTAAAAATGTGTGTTTTATTCACCAACAGGTCCGTGAGTCCCTGCCAGCTACACCAGCGGGCCCGGACACGACATTCAGCCTGGCGACTTTGTCCTCATTCGTAATTTTCAGAGGATGAAGAGTTTGGAGCTGCGTTGGAAGGGGCCGCTCCAGGTCTTGCTGGCAACACGCACCGCCATTAAAGTTTTTGGTCGAAGGAATTGGATTCATGCCTCCCACTGTAGGAGGGTGCCCCTGCCATTGCCCTATGATCAGTGGGTCAAGGAAGGAGTAGCTGACCAGGAATGTGAGCAGATTCCTCATTTTGTTCCATTCAGCGACGCTGTCCTCACATGGACGCAAAGTGAAAGGAGAATGACGACATCCTGAACGAGGCTGTCCCACCAGAGATAAGAGCTATCCAGGAACCCATTTTCACTGATCCTTCTGTGCCTGGAGTCACCAGGTACAATTTGAGACCTCGACTGGGGAATAGTGCACAAAAGGAGAAGTCAGATTAGACAGGGATGGACTGTGCAAGTTAGGGTGTACTTTGCTGTAGTACTCAACGGAGTTAGTTTAGGGTGATGTGAGATTGGTGCACTGTTTTGACATTGGACAGTGCTATATTCCATATAGGTACCCCAATATAGGCCCAGGTAACATCACAACCTTTCACCTATATTCGTCCCTGCATTACATACATAACGGCTGCTAGGACTAACCCTTTACCTAGTTACAGTACTCCTTACAGAACGTGGGGTTTTCCCTGAACAATAGGCTCATACATTATGCATGAGGATTCAGGATTCTCAGAAAATCAGCAGGACTATCATCTCCTGCATAATAACTATGTACAAGGTTCGTTCCCGACGTCATCCTTAGTCCGACAGTGGCACAGCAAGGTGGAACCCCTGGGGATACCTTCGGGTATATAAACATCACATCTTGCTGAGAGAGTCAGAGGAGATCACGACTTCCATGCCGCAACACTGATGCGAGACGCTGAGATTCCTGCATGCAGACACTCCAGCTCGCAGCGGTCTGAACATCCCTTGCGGGGTGTCCAACTCGTGACCAAGACGGGGTCCCACAGTATCTCACTTCAGGTACTGGGGTGGACTTTATCCTAGAGGGATTCTTGGCTTTAACACCTACACACATGCTAGGTACACTTAGGTACATCTAGTTAGGGTAGCATCGTAGGAGTACGCATTTTTACTGTCATGTATTTTATATACCTGCTTGTATTCATGATTATAACAAAATGGTAGAGATTTACCATCCTTTCACTTTTCTAGTGCTTCTAGTCATTTATATCTGTTACTGTCTGATGATTGTCTCAGCAAATTTATTTTACACTAGAATGACGAATGTTCAATAAATGTTTATTGAAAACGTCCATACCATTTATTCTGTGTACGTCTATGAGACTAAGTGAGCATGAGTGACTGAGCGAAAAGTATTGCACTGTTTCCACGATTCTGAGGGATCATGGTTGTCATGTTTGATAGTTGCCAAGAACTATTCTCTCCTTGATAAGAGGAGTTTCTAGTGGCACTGTGAGCTAGCTGGCATACCGGCCAACAAACTCGGTGGGGGCATCAGTAATCAGTTCAGATACCAAGCCCGCAGTATATGTTGTCTAAACGCGCAGATCCTGTATAGGTTTTATAGGAACTACACGACAACAGGATAGATTGAACGTACTCCCTTGGGGGGTACATTATCCTGATCGACGTGGGATACATCAAGAGCTTAGTACAGAGCAAGCTCCACCGCCGGTGCTCAAGAGCGCCAACGTTTGATGAACAGTAGGAGCCTGTACCAGTGGGGCTCTGACGGACACTGGGAACTTGTATATTTCTCTTGCTGGAGATTTGCCTCCTTGCTTTATTATTCGCTATGCACCCCTTTGGCAGAATGGTTGCTGACGAAGAGCAGCCAGTAATTCCTCTTGTTCATGTACGAAAAGTTTGGTCTACTAAGCAAAAAGTGCTCTGCGCTGTTTTTGTGATATTACTGTTGTTTATTTTGGGTGGGGTGTCTTGGGTTTTGGAGTGTGATTACAATGCACCATCCTGTACTGCTTATAAGATTGTTTCTCAAGTTCGTACAAAAAGGACAATCCCGAGCAATGTATTTCTGGATACACGCAAGAAATTCTTTGGTGAAGGTACAGCTTGTTACCCTACTGAATCGGTCACAAGTTTATGGACTGCTTACCCATTGTCACTGGTTAATTATACATATGTTCGCCCACCCCAATTCGTAGAGGTAAAGGGTGAGGTCGGGATGGGATATCCCGGTCCTTGCTTGTATTACAGGAAGCCACGAGGGAAGGGATACCCAGGTTGTAACACTAATATGTATTGTGACAATTTGTATATGGAAGAACAGAACATTACCTTAGTAGGCTGGCATTATCAAGATTTGACAGTTACCCGAAAGGCAGGTTATTATCCTGCATGTTGTCCGATAGTAAACAGTACAGACGCTTTTCTATACGTAAATTGTTCTGGAATAATATTGTTTAAAAATACAATGTCTTTAGTGAAAAAGAAGGATCAGAGTACAGTGGGAATGAATACCAGATATGCTCCTGTAGATTATCAAGGTCCACTTCATGCAGATTCAGGATTTTACTTTCTGTCCAATGGTACTTACTCGAACGTTTATAATGGTACAGAGGACGTTGCTTTGGGAATGGTGCTTCCTCTTGGTGTGCCTTGTAAGTACACTAAACCAAATATAAGATGGGTTAAAAGGACTCTGACAAAGGAATTTTGCGATGGAGTGACGGACCTTGAGGTCAATAATTATAGTAATGGTATCACCTTTGGGTATATTCTCTCCTCCATTATCACCTTTGGTGGTACTGCTATGGCCAGGGGTGAAAGGGCTAGGGAATATTCTGGATGTAAGCTGCAGATACTGTCCAATTCCACAGTGGCATTACTACGTGACATCACCACCCAATTGGAGAGTATGCAAAACAAATATATTCCGAGCAAACCAATATGCAGTTGACTTCATCCTAGCTAAGAGTGATGGTGTGTGCGCAGTAGTAGGAGACCAGTGTGTAGTCGGGATAACTAATATGGAAGAGAATATTACCCAACATATTTTAGATATCTTGGAAAATGTTAAAGGAATGGAGAGCGGAAATTGGAGTTGGTCCCTCTTTAGTGGATGGCGTTAGATCCTTGAAAGTGTGATCTATTTTGTTGTGATTCTGATTGCTTACTGTGTTCTGGTCCAGTGTCTCCCCTTATGTTGCTCTTACTGCACCACCTTTCTTGCCCCTAAGAGAATGTCAATCCATGATACCAATGCAACGATTATGATTCAAAAGGAAGTGAACGATCTCATGCATATTGATGACGGTATTTTTGAGACTTCTTCCCTCCTTACTGTTTCTCTCCCTGAAGCTGAAGACATGGAATGTTCCTAAATCAATTAATCTTTTGTTATCATATAAAATAGCTTAGCTCATGCTAAAAGGAGGGTCTGTTAGAATAAAATTATGCTTTCGTATTGTTTTTACGTAAGTTAGCATTTGCTGCGCCATTTTGTGTACCAGCGCCATTTTGAATCATGAACGAAACTAATTCTCTACCATTTCCGAAAAACGGCCTTCTCTAGGTCATGTTTCTTCGGAGCTGAGTTTTGCCACACTAATGAATGCCTTGTTCTTATTAGTGCATACCTTTCTTTTAGATGTAAGCCTTTTCCCACTTGTCTAGTGGCGGGCACGGGCAGGAATGACCTTGACTGATAGATAATGTGTGCCCAGCTTCAGAACTGAAACTTACTCCTTTGTAATTTATTGTCCAGCTGCGTTTTCCTGGAAAATTCCATGGTGGGGGGGTTTTCATTGATTCTGAAATGTAAATAATGTATCGTTATGTTTGCTGAAGTCAGACTCTCTCTGCAGCACTCTTAGCGACTGGGCAGACAGGGCTCCGCTCTGAGCGCACTTTGAATTAACTATTATTGGTTTGTATTCTCTACAGTCTGACCGACTCTTCATTTTGTAGAAGGCAGAGTGGTGGTCGTGAGTGACCCGAGTGACCCAAATCGGGCCACTTCCTTCAGAGGAATCTGAGTAATTTTGCATTATTCGTTTGAAGGATAATTACTGAAAATGACCCAATTACGCATGTTCGCATGATTATGAGTAATTTGGCACAAAAATCCTACTGCATGAACCCAAGAACAACAAACTTAGCGAGCAGCAGCCTTCTGCTATGGTGTGTGTTCTGCTCCATTTAGCATAATATGCATCTTCGGGTCCATTTAGAATGCAAAGGTGCATTTCTTCACTAAGAAAATATTGCTACATTCTGGGTACACTCCTCGCGTAATATCGTGTAATCGCGCATATTTTGCTGTAAATTAATGTAACTATGCTACAGCAAATTACGCAAGTTACGCCCACCCCTAGTCATGTTTTGCCTGCCAACAGGTGAGGCACTGGAAACAGAACTGTCCAAATGTTGTATTTAATACAGCAACCTTCCAATATCAATCTGGGTTTCATCTAGTAACTCAAAACTCTTATCCTGAACTTTAGGACAGTGCAAAAGGTTCCAACTGTGCCATGAATACTTTATTCTCTTTAGATCAAAATGGCCACTATGTAGATTATGACATTCATTGTAAGTGTACTGTCTCTTAGAGACACACGCTAAAACCTCTGGATTCTCTATTTTACCTCTTTCTGGCATCTCCATAGATGCAGTCGGTTTTTCTAACCATCGAATTCCCCATTATATTAATGATCCTGTTTCAATTTCTGCAGTACCCATTGGTATTAAACATTTGTTTTTGCTCAGCCCAACTTCCCCAACTAATTTGTTAGGCAGAGATATTTTCTGCAAACTAAATATTGCACTTCGGAGAGTGTGTTCTTAAATATACCCTGCAACAAGAAAGCAAAGTACTCGCACTATTGTGTGAAAGCACAAATCACTTACTTAATGGAATCAAAACTGTCGCGTCTCCCGATTTACGCAAGTTAATTTCACAGATACCATCTATTCTGTGGTCCACAGGAGTCAACGATGTGGGGTTCGTTTCATCAATGGAACCCTACAATAAACCTAGGATGAAGGTTGACCCTCAGAAGAAGCTACCCAGATTACCCCAATATCCTTTGAAACCTGAGGCAGAGGACTGGATCTGCCCAGTAATAGTAGATTTGAATAAGCAAGGTGTTTTACTACCTATTGTTAGTAGATGTAATACCCCAATTATCTATGTGTCATATTATTGTGTTACAAGACATGCACACAGAATCCTCTTTAATCAGTAAATATACTACTCAAGAAACCTTAGCTAAAAAGGTACCAAGGGGTCACCTTGGTGGAGGCCTGCTGACACTAGGTGCTTGTGCAACAGGGTCAGAAAGTAAATTGATTATTACATCAACAAAAGCAGCCCTAGTGGTGGAATTACTATAGTCTAGAGGTAATGGAACTATAACAAACATTCTTCTGGTCAATATCTATCTCGCTGCATGTGAGAATCGGCACCTATGTTTTGACAGTGAATTGCATAAACAAATCACTGACCTGATCAGGAGGCCCCATGATCCATGAATTTAATGCCAATGCATTCCTAAATTCAGATAGCCATATGGATTGTACTGAGGGCTATCACATCCCAAACCAGCTATTTCCACCTCAACATGCCTGCAATAGGGGCACATTATTATCACAGTTATTTCTCCTTCACTGTTTTGTCACACTGAATGGACAACTTGCTACTGATGGTCCGGCTCAATTTACACATGACTCTTGTGGATGAGGCCTTAGATTATACTCTGGTCTATATCGCTGCATATTAGTCTATTCTTAGAATACCACATTATAATTAGGGATGAAAGTGATCATCATCCTCAAATATTTTCATTGAGGTACTCCACAGAAAGGCTTTACTGAACGTCACAATTAACCAACTTGGAAGTTGTCATAAGAAACACAACAACAGCCTTTGATGGCCCAACAACATATGAAATCGTGTTTGATTAATGTGGTCTTTACCAGATATAAAAGATCTTTGTAAGACCAGAGGAGCATAATTAAGGCCATACACTCAGCATTAGCATATGGGAAACAAAACCCACTGTAACACTTCTCTGTTTATGACGTGAAGACTCAACTGTAAAATATAGCAATAAACTAGGTCTTGGCGAAATTGTAATTACGCCAGACTAATAGGAGTAATTTAAATAATTACGCATTACTCTCAAAATTACGCGCTTATGCCAGCTTGAGTAATTTGGGGCAAAAATCCTACTTCTACTACAAGAGCAAGGAACGATGATCTAAGAGACAGCGAGCGGCTGTATGCTACTGCTGTTCATGTCCTGTAGCATTTAATGCTATTTTCTTAGCACAAAATGCATCCTCTGGTCTATTTTGAACACTAGGGTGCATTTTGCACTTAGATAATAGTACTAAGAGCTGATTACACTGCTCACATAATTACACATATTTCCGAGTAATTTTGAGGCAAATACACGTAATTTCGCTAGAGAGATTTACACCAGTTACACCCACCCGTACAATAAACTTAGGAAACCGAGAACTAATCATGAAACCAACTGAAGTTGCTTATAGGAAATCTTTGCACAGTTTATTAGGACTTCCAGTATCAGTTAAGAAAGGCATTGCAATTAGGGCTTTGAAAAGGGATATAAGAAAGAACTGAAGGGAAAGAGTCTATTATTACATTTGAATAGCCTGTTTGAAGCAATTAAGAGAAATGATACCAAGAGATCTTCTGGACTTAAAGGCTATGGCACAAGTTCACATAGAACAGACTTACCATGTTAGGTTTGCTGCACGGCAAGCTTATTTACTTGACTTATACACTAGTATAGGCTGAAAATGATGTGCCGCTCCCTTGGCTACACTGAGACAACAACATTTTATATGATAATGTATTAAATGTAATTAATTCCTGCCATCCTAGAGCATGGGGAACAAATCCTGTTGCAGTTGATGTCTTTAAAATGGCTGCCCCTTTGTGGACCTCAGCTCAAACTCCTTTATTTACAAACATGGGGGCATATTTGCAAGCCCCTATCGCCACCACGACACTTTCAGTGACGTTGTGATGGCCATATGGGCATCACCTTATTTACAAGGCAGCGTTAAGCCACTTAACATGGCTTAATGCTGCCTTGTAAATAAGGCCCCCTTTCACACTGTATTTAGCGTGAAATGAGAGGGCAATGGGTGTTGTGGGGGGAGTTCCACTGCAGCACCCATTGATTTTGAGGCTGCCTCCTATTTACAAGGGCAGTGTAAATAGGAGGCAGCGCCAAAATTAAGACCAGGGAATACCAGGTCCTAAACAGGCGAAACGAGGAGAAATGCTTTATTTCTCCTCGTTTTTGCTGTTTCCATGTGTGCCGCCTTGTGCAGCACACATAGATACAGCAAATTTCCTATGATTGTTTATGTGCAGGATGGTCCCCCTTCCTGCACATAAACAATCTTTTTAAAAAAATGCCGTTTTGCAACTTCTATGTGTGCTGCATTAAGCAGCACATATAGAAGTTACAAAACGGCATTTAATGATTGTTTATGTGCAGGAAGGGTGACCTTCCTGCAAATAAACAATCTTCCCCTCAACACAGGCACTCTTGCACTATGGTGCAAGGGTGCCTGCGTTCGCGCTAGGCAGCTAAAGTTAGCGCCAGCCCAGGGGGAAATGCAGGGTTACACCATATTCTAGTAAATATGGTGCCGCCCTGCATTTCTAAAGTGACGAAGCGTGTCGTTCGCCTTCTTGGCTTAACGACACGCTTCGCCACTTTATTGTAAATATGCCCCAAGGTCTCTCATGGCATCATCCCACCTTACTGGAGAAGCTCTGTTCTTCATCCAGTATACAAGAAAGGAGAAGCAGGCCAACCAAAAAGCTTTCATACAGTAGCTTTCTTAGACGCAGGCAGCAAGATCTTCACCAAAATGTTACTAAAAAAAACTTGAATCATGGGCAGCAAGCAATAAAATAATTCATTTTTCAAAAACTGATTTTAGAAAGGCTTCCCAACGATTGATAAGGTGGTGGCTCTCGCTATGTTCTTGACGAAAGTGAGAAATGGGTGAGCATGTTCAGGATATGTATGCTGTGTTGATAACAGCTCGGCATTTGATCGCGTTACTAGCTCTCGTCTTTGGATAAAACTTAAAACATGAGGTATAGGTCCATTGTTATGATATTTACTAGCTGAATTACATTCCTCAACATAGGTAAGGGTTGAGCTTGCCAATAATAAAGGGTTTTTCCTTTATGATTACCACATTAAATAGTTTGAAGAACTGGTGTATTAAAGCCCTGCTTGCATTTTCGTTGGACCTGCCTATTCTTCCAAATCTTTTGCATTCTGTTTACTGTTACTCAATTGAATTAGGTCTTGAACGCTTATATTGCAGGTCCAATGAAGATGCATTGATGTCTTGTACACATACTGGGCTATAAAGGCTGCTGGATGCACTACGGGTCTATAAGAAAGCTAACTGTTTGGACATCAACCTTTTTATGACCAAGAATATGACCTTTGCAAAATCCTTAACAAAGCACACATGATTTTTTGATAGCAGGAAGATTGGCTATTTGACTTCATATCTCTAGTTAAACACACTACCAGATTCCAACCTTAGATGAAATCTTAGCATGGCCAACACATCTGATTGAAAAGATTTGTGCTGGCCCACGGTGAGAGTGCAACAGTGGAAGCATCAGCTGATGTAAAAAAACAGGCTTACACTGGCCTACTATGTGGAATTACAGAGTTAGTATGAAAAGAAAACAATATGCTGGATAAACAGGGGTTCAGTGCATCCAACTGCTTTTCAATTTAAGGTCTTCGACATCCCACTGCCAAATAAGGTTAGAATTTGGGGTCTCCAGCCTATTAGCCTAATCTAATATTCAATCCTTATGTTATTTTAAATCATTTGCAGGTGACCTTAAAGACAGAAATTTACATGGGAGTACTAATGTTCTGGGGGTGTTAGTGGTATAGGAAGTGTTGGCGCCTGTCAAACATCTGCGTGTAATATGCTGATCTGATGTGTTGTGCTGTGTAAGAAGTAGGGGAAAACACCCTGCAACCCCTAAGTTTTGAAAGATCAAGGAATCCTGCAAGTAACTGTGAAAAGAATCCTATGCACACCCTGTTAGTGTTCAATGAAAGTTCATCATGAAGTTTGGAGCACAAAAGTTAGTAATGTCTCATAAAGTCCTTTCTTTTTCTTTATTATTCAAACAAAAGCGTCCAGCCAACACGTGCTTCGTCGCTTGGGGATTACCCCTCGACTTCTTCAGGGCTGGAAATGATACAACAGGTATCGTATCAATATGAATACATACAATAAGGAAAAAGTATGGTGAGCAATATCACCTCATTGTTGAAAAAGGTAAGCACAAATCACCTTAAAAGTGGAAACCCTACACATAACTGCATATAAAATGAAAGTGACTTATAGAACAGTTGGATCAGTGCAGTGATCACACATGAGTAATAATGCCAAATATTTACAAAAGTGTGGCGTGAAGTGTGTTGTGTGTTCTGTTGTGAACAGTACAACCAGCATGAATATACTCAATTAAAGGCAGAAGTAGGACAGTGAGGGATCAATGAATAAACACCTTCAAACTCTGGTGAAAATTGAAGCGGTCTATTGTTCCTATATAAAAGGGGGTCTTACCTGTTCAGGTTTTCGTATTCTATGTAGAGTAATCTAAAATCAAAATATATGGGCAATACAGTAAAAGCCCTGGCCAGAAAAACAAGGAAACCAGTAGTCATTCGAACTATATCAAAAAGGAGATTTCTCTCACCACTCCGCCGGTTGTAATTCCGACCCGGCTGGTCAATTTAGTCAAAATCCAATATGTCCAATTAAAATCTCCAAAGGTTGAGTATGAAACCTAAAGGAGTAACAACCACCATAAGTGGCAGTCCCTATATGCCTTGCGCGGCCCGTGGTAGGAGTGCCGGTCGGACGGTGACGTGGGGCGGGGGAGGGGCAGGGTGGGGGGTAGTAAACTACGGATTAATGCCGAATACAGGTAAGTGAACATTTAAATAAATAAAACGAATTTCGTTGCGCGCACTGCATCGAATTTGGCGATGCAGCGCTCACAACGAAATTCGTTTTATATATTTAAATGTTCACTTACCTGTATTCTGCATTAATCCGTAGTTTACTACCCCACACCCTGCCCCTCCCCCGCCCCACGTCACCGCCCGACCGGCACTCCTACCACAGGCCGTGCCTGCTATATGCCCCAAATGCTTAAACGTAAATACCCATTGTCACAAAAGGGCCTCATGACCCTTACCTTAGTGTTAAGAGTCGGTAGTCTGCCTGTGCCGATATATAGATTACCCGTATTCAGTGAGCCAAAGAAATTGCACGATCTGTCAATGTAAGTAAAATTCCCCATTATTCCACCTAGCTAAGTACAGGAGTCCGATAATCATAATTATGGGTTATAAGCCAGAGATTCTCCTTACCTGCAGCGAGTACGCTAAGGTCCGAGAACGGCGCCGGGTGTGCGTTCTGTGCCGGATGAGGACAGGAGCGCGACCCGGAAGTGAATATATGCTGATAGCGGTTCAAAAGACTAGAGCGTAAAACTCCAAATATGTATTTCAATCGACAGTGCTTTATTAGCAGACGTACTCTGTAACAGACAAGATGGATAGAACTCCCTTCTCTCTGCAAACACCTTACTCTAGTAGACTCTTATATTTTCAAACGTGCGTCTCTGCCCTTCTGATTATGCCACTGTCACGAAATAGTGTAAATGCGTCTGCGTGGTGAACTTAACTGTTCTCAAGTGAGCATCAATGCCCATCTCAGTATGCTACTGTCACGGTTAGTGGAGTATGCCTACGTCATCTTTATAGGCGGAAGTCAAAGTTATAACGAAAGTCTGTGTTGCTCGCATGTGTACATTTTGACCATAGTGGGGAATCGTGCACCGCATGCAGCAGTCTATGGTAAATCACAATAATCCAAAATAGAATATAATAACTGATGTTAGAACATTTTCTCATTAAACAGTTAAGGTCATATTCATGTTCGTTCTAAAATTGTGTATTCATTAGTGTGCTATACATATAGGCAAAAATGAACCCATATGTATCAGAAAAGAACCATAATAAAGTGCCTGTATTTGGAGTATAAATATCACTATTCCACTCATGCATCAGATAAAGGGACATGTACTGTTTTACCATATCACCTATTAGATCTTATGACAACGGTAACTCCTGTAGTGACATGTATATCAGAGACAAGACATATCTGTTTGATTGAAAGGTAGCGATTGTGGCACCCTAGTTGGTTGGCACTTTAGGTCAGGATTGCTGTTAAAAGATTATATCATTTCAGACTTGTAAATATACTGTAAGTGCATATAAAGATAAACATATTCAGACGTGATGAAAACCATATTACCACAGTCATAGACTGTATCTTCTCAAATTCAATCTCCCAAGAAGTATTGCATCTCATGGTAACTGTTCAAGCCCAGTTCCACCGCTCTGTGACGCATAATCCATGTCGCCTTGGTGTGTCTGAGTCTCAGTTCTCTGTTGCCTCCTTTGGGATTCGGTTCCACTATGTCAATACAGTAGAAAGTGAAGCGCTTATGTGGTCCCTGAGAAGGACAATCCACGGCGTGTAGCGCCATAGGATATCTTGCGTCTTGTTACTGTAGAGCCCTAGCGTGTTCCCCAATCCTTTCTTTGAGGGGTCTGCTGGTGCTGACCACATATTGTCGCTTGCACTCGCATTCAATGATATACACCACGAATCTAGTGTTGCAGTTGATGTTAAATCTGATTGTATATTTCTTGTCATTATACCCTGTAAACTCCTTAGTGTTGTGTTTGGCCCATCTGCAGGTACCGCAGGAGCCACATTTGTAAAAACATACGGTCCGTTGGGTGAGCCATGTGGAGTCTCCTTGAGCCCGTGGGACAGTGGGGCTAAGTCTAGTCCTAAGTGTCCTACCCCTTCTGTATGTAATCTGAGGTCTTGAGGTGATGTGATCGTCTAGTGATCTGTCTGATCTCAGGATCCCCCAGTGTTTGGTCATGCTTCTCAGTAGGATGTTACTCAAATCGTTAAAGTCAGTTACAAGTCTTACTGGTTGTTTTTGTTGTTGTTTACTTACTTTATCCCTCAGTGTTTCATCTCTCTGTATTCTTTTAATTCTACTCTCTGCTCTCCCAATTGTATGTGGTGCATACCCTCTTGTCATAAATCTTGATTTTATCTCTCATAAACACACTTTAAACTCTCCCTCTTCGCTGCAGTTTCTCCTGGCCCTCATGAATTCCCCGTAAGGGATGGCTTGTATCTGGTGAGTAGGATGTGCACTACTCGCGTGCAGGATTGAGTTGCATGCAGTCTCCTTGCGAAACAAACAACTGTGTAGCATGTTCTCCTTAATGTATAGCTCTATGTCTAAAAAGGTGATGCTGACCTTGCTGAATTCTTGCGTGAATTTAATCTCAAAGGTATTGGTGTTGAGATAGGCACAAAACTGCTCAAGTTTGTCTTGGGTGCCTGACCAGAGTAAGAGGTAGTCATCAATGTAGCGACCCCAAAATATAATAGAACTATTCCATGGTGCCCCCTTGTGGCCCCAAATCCATTCTTCCTCTAGGCTGCCCATAAATAGATTGGCAAAGGAGGGCAAAAATTTTGAGCCCATTGCTACACCCCGTCTTTGTTTATACCATTGTTTCTCAAATATGAAAACATTTTTCTGTAAAATCAAATCCATCATGGTGATAAGCATATTAGTGTGTTGCCACTGTGTAGCTGGTCTATTATGTAGATGTCGTTGCACCGCCCTTAATCCCAAGTCTGGCTTAATACTTGTGTTCAAGGACACAACATCCAAAGTTACTAAAATCATATCCTGTTGCCACTGGAGGTCTGTTAAGATGCTAAGAATATGCTTAGTGTCCCGGATATAAGAGGGGAGATTCTGTACAAGGGGTCCGAGAAACAGATCCACATATTCAGCAAGTCTCTCTGTCGGGCCCCCTATTCCCAAGACTATTGGTCTACCTGGTGGAAATGGAAGGTGTTTGTGCACTTTAGGTAAAGTGTATAAACACGGAAATGTAGGTCTGAAAATTTTCATGTACATGTGTTCATCATTGTTAATTAAGCCCATTGTATGCCACTCTTTAAGATGGTTATTGATCTTGGTCATCAAAGGTGCTATTGGATTAGATGTAAGTCTTTCATAGCATGCTTCTTCACTCAACTGTGTTAGGATCTCTAGATTGTAATCGTTCCTGTTCATAATCACGACATTACCTCCTTTGTCTGCCTCTCTAATCATAATGTCATTGTCTGCAGTTAATGTTTTGAGGGCCAGACGTTCCCCTCTAATCAGATTGTCCGGGTGTCCATGTCTCTTACCCTCTCTTTTGTCATTGTATTTATCAATGTCCTCTAGCACCATTTTGTGAAAAGTGTCTATGGAGTTACCGCCTGGGAGAATAGGCATCCACTTCGATTTATTTTTTAAACCACTTGCTATAGTGTAGTCTGTGTCCACATTTAGTTCATCTAAGAGTCTCTCCATGTTATGCGGTGACTGTTCCAAGTCTGTTAAGGACAAGAGCAATTGCGTGTCATACACATTTTGTATGCTTAATACATCAGACAATTTGCCAGTCGGGATGTTTTTATTGCCTTTTTTTAGGGTAGGGTTGCAGCTAAAGTGTTTTTTCAACTTAAGACCCCTCACATACTTGAATAAGTCAATTTTGAGTTTACAAATGTCACCTTGTTCTTTGGGGTTAAAGCTTAAACCCTTTCTCAGTAAGGAAATCATGTCATCAGTGAGTATTCTAGAGGAAAGATTTATAACTTCCACCTCCCCTTCTGTACATACTACTTGTTCTTCTCGTCTCCTGATCTTAGTTTTCTCTTGTAGTCCTCCTTGTCATGCCCTTTTGCCTCTGCGGGTCTTATTTCTTGATCCCCACATTTGGGTTGCGTTCTGTTGCCTTTCCGGATCCTCTCTACCTCCCTTAAAAAAGAAGAGTTGACCTGTCTCGCTTCGCCCAATGTGCCTGTGTTGATGTCCGCCTCACTATCGCTTGTTTGGGGGGCACTGAGAGAAGTTGAACTAGAGGATATTGAAATAGTTTCAAGTCTCATTGGTTTGTCCCTATCCTGACCTGTGTGTATGAGTTGGTCATATTTCTTGGCGAATGTGAAACTTCTGCCCTCCTTGTAATCTATCTCGTCCCGTCTTAACTTCCTAGCTTTCCTTTCTTTAATGTCACCTTGGTGTTTCCGTAAAATGTCGTTCAAAATGACGTAATTCTTCTCAGTGGCTTCCTTGATATCTAAATCCCTGATTTCTCTCTTCAAGGTTGAGATCTCCATCTGGAGTTTCGAAACCTTGCGATCCGCATTCTCAATAAGTATACCCATCAGTGTGTTGGAATTAGCCGTCAATGCATCCTCCCATTGCCTCAACAGATCTTCATCAAGGTCATCATATGTGGGGAAGATCTGTGACCTTAGACCTCTAGGAACCCTATTGAGTCTCAGGTATTGTTTTAAAGTAGCCCCATCCCACCATTTCGAATTTTAGTTTTTCTTGAGTCTCTCTAGTCTCAAGAATTTCTCTCTGAGTCCCTCTCTACGTTGTGTGTTTCCACTTGTTGAGGAAGTGTTGGTTGTATTCCCTTTAGCCAGGTTTTCAAAAAGTTCTTCAGCTATCTTGTCTCTATCCATTTCAATGTTTACAGAGTGAGTGGACAAAATTTTAACAATATCTCAGCAGCTGCGGCTGCCCTTCCTAAGAAGTTAAGTACTAATGTTCTGGGGGTGTTAGTGGTATAGAAAGTGTTGGCGCCTGTCAAAAACCTGCGTGTAATATGCTGATCTGATGAGTTGTGCGGTGCAAGAGGTAGGGGAAAACACCCTGCAACCCCTAAGTTTTGAAGGATCAAGGAATCCTGCAAGTAACTGTGAAAAGAATCCTATGCACACCCTGTTAGTGTTCAATGAAAGTTCATCATGAAATTTGGAGCACAAAAGTTAGTAATGTCTCATAAAGTCCTTTCTTTGTTTTTATTATTCAAACAAAAGCTTCCAGCCAACACGTGTTTTGTCGCTTGGGGATTACCCTCGACTTCTTCAGGGCTGGAAATGATACAACAGGTATCGTATCAACATGAATACATACAATAAGGAAAAAGTATGGTGAGCAATATCACCTCATTGTTGAAAAAGGTGAGCACAAATCACCTTAAAAGTGGAAACCCTACACATAACTGCATATTAAATGAAAGTGACTTATAGAACAGTTGGATCAGTGCAGTGATCACACACGAGTTATAATGCCAAATATTTACAAAAGTGTGGCGTGAAGTGTGTTGTGTGTTCTGTTGTGAACCGTACAACCTGCATGAATATACTCAATTAAAGGCAGAAGTAAGACAGTGAGTGATCAATGAATAAACACCTTCAAACTCCGGTGAAAACTGAAGCGGTCTATTGTTCCTATATAAAAGGGGGTCCTACCTGTTCAGGTTTTCATATTGTATGTAGAGTAATCAAAAATCAAAATATATGGGCAATACAGTAAAGGCCCTGGCCAGAAAAACAAGGAAACCAGTAGTCATTAGAACTATATCAAAAAGGAGATTTCTCTCACCACTCCGCCGGTTGTAATGCCGACCCGGCTGGTCAAATTAGTCAAAATCCAATATGTCCAATTAAAATCTCCAAAAGTTGAGTATGAAACCTAAAGGAGTAACAACCACCATAAGTGGCAGTCACTATATGCCCCAAATGCTTAAACGTAAATACCCATTGTCACAAAAGGGCCTCATGTCCCTTACCTTAGTGTTAAGAGTCGGTAGTCTGTCCGTGCCGATATATAGATTACCTGTATTCAGTGAGCCAAAGAAATTGCACGATCTATCAATGTAAGTAAAATTCCCCATTAGAATTCCACCTAGCTAAGTACAGGAGTCCGATAATCATAATTATGGGTTATAAGCCAGAGATTCTCCTTACCTGCAGCAAGTACGCTAAGGTCCGAGATCGGCGCCGGGTGTGCGTTCTGTGCCGGATGCGGACAGGAGCGCGACCCGGAAGTGAATAAATGCTGATAGCGGTTCAAAAGACTAGAGCGTAAAACTCCTAATATGTATTTCAATCGACAGTGCTTTATTAGCAGACGTCCTCTGTAACAGACAAGATGGATAGAACTCCCTTCTCTCGGCAAATACCTTACTCTAGTAGACTCTTATATTTTCAAACGTGCGTCTCTGCCCATCTGATTATGCCACTGTCACGAAATAGTGTAAATGCGTCTGCGTGGTGAACTTAACTGTTCTCAAGTGAGCATCAATGCCCATCTCAGTATGCTACTGTCACGGTTTAGTGTGAGTATGCCTACGTCATCTTTATAGGTGGAAGTCAAAGTTATAACGAAAGTCTGTGTTAGCACAGCTCGCATGTGTACATTGTGACCTTAGTGGGGAATCATGCAACCGCATGCAGCAGTCCATGGTAAATCACAATAATCCAAAATATAATATAATAACTGATGTTAAACATTTTCTCATTAAACAGTTAAGGTCATATTCATGTTCGTTCTAAAATTGTGTATTCATTAGTGTGCTATACATATAGGCAAAAATGAACCCATATGTATAAGAAAATAACCATAATAAAGTGCCTGTATTTGGAGTATAAATATCACTATTCCACTCATGCATCAGATAAAGGGACATGTACTGTTTTACCATATCACCTATTAGATCTTATGAAAACGGTAACTCCTGTAGTGACATGTATATCAGAGACAAGACATATCTGTTTGATTGAAAAGGAGCGATTGTGGCACCCTAGTTGGTGGGCACTTTAGGTCAGGATTGCTGTTAAAAGATTATATCATTTCAGACTTGTAAATATACTGTAAGTGCATACAAAGATAAACATATTCAGACGTGATGAAAACCATATTACCACAGTCATAGACTGTATCTTCTCAAATTCAATCTCCCAAGAAGTATTGCATCTCATGGTCACTGTTCAAGCCCAGTTCCACTTCTCTGAGACGCATAATCCATGTCGCCTCGGTGCGTCTGAGTCTCAGTTCTCTGTTGCCTCCTCTGGGATTCGGTTCCACTATGTCAATACCGTAGAACGTGAAGCGCTTATGTGGTCCCTGAGAAGGACAATCCACGGCGTGTAGCGCCATAGAATATCTTGTGTCTTGTTGCTGTAGAGCCCTAGCGTGTTCCCCAATCCTTTCTTTGAGGGGCCTGATGGTGCTGCCCACATTTTGTCGCTTGCACTCGCATTCAATGATATACACCACAAATCTAGTGTTGCAGTTGATGTTAAATCTGATTGTATATTTCTTGTCATTATACCCTGTAAACTCCTTAGTGTTGTGTTTGGCCCATCTGCAGGTACCGCCAGAGCCACATTTGTAAAAACCTATGGTCCGTTGGGTGAGCCATGTGGAGTCTCCTTGAGCCTGTGGGACAGTGGGGCTAAGTCTAGTCCTAAGGGTTCTACCCCTTCTGTACGTAATCTGAGGTCTTGAGGTGATGTGATCATCTAGTGATCTGTCTGATCTCAGGATCCCCCAGTGTTTGGTCATGCTTCTCAGTAGGATGTTACTCAAATCGTTAAAGTCAGTTACAAGTCTTACTGGTTGTTTTTGTTGTTGTTTACGTACTTTATCCCTCAGTGTTTCATCTCTCTGTATTCTTTTAATTCTACTCTCTGCTCTCCCAATTGTATGTGGTGCATACCCTCTTGTCATAAATCTTGATTTCATCTCTGATAAACACGCTTTAAACTCTCCCTCTTCGCTGCAGTTTCTCCTGGCCCTCATGAATTCCCCGTAAGGGATGGCTTGTATCTGGTGTGTAGGATGTGCACTACTCGCGTGTAGGATTGAGTTGCATGCAGTCTCCTTGCGAAACAAACGACTGTGTAGCATGTTATCTTTAATTTATAGCTCTATGTCTAAAAAAGTGATGCTGACCTTGCTGAATTCTTGCGTGAATTTAATCTCAAAGGTATTGGTGTTGAGATAGGCACAACATTGCTCAAGTTTGTCTTGGGTGCCTGACCAGAGTAAGAGGCAGTCATCGATGTAGCAACCCCAAAAAATAATAGAATCATTCCATGGTGCCCCCTTGTGCCCCCAAATCCATTCTTCCTCTAGGCTGCCCATAAATAGATTGGCAAAGGAGGGCGAAAATTTTGAGCCCATTGCTACACCCCTTCTTTGTTTATACCATTGTTTCTCAAATATGAAAACGTTGTTCTGTAAAATCAAATCCATCATGGTGATAAGCATATTAGTGTGTTGCCACTGTGTAGCTGGTCTATTATGTTGATGTCGGTGCACCGCCCTTAATCCCAAGTCTGGCTTAATACTTGTGTACAAGGACACAACATCCAAAGTTACTAAAATCATATCCTGTTGCCACTGGAGGTCTGTTAAGATGCTAAGAATATGCTTAGTGTCCCGGATATAAGAGGGGAGATTCTGTACAAGGGGTCCGAGAAACAAATCCACATATTCAGCAAGTCTCTCTGTCGGGCCCCCTATTCCCGAGACTATTGGTCTACCTGGTGGAAATGGAAGGTGTTTGTGCACTTTAGGTAAAGTGTATAAACACGGAAATGTAGGTCTGAAAATTTTCATGTACATGTGTTCATCATTGTTAATTAAGCCCATTGTATGCCACTCTTTAAGATGGTTATTGATCTTGGTCGTCAAAGGTCCTATTGGATTAGATGTAAGTCTTTCATAGCATGTTTCTTCACTCAACTGTGTTAGGATCTCTAGAATGTAATCGTCCCTGTTCATAATCATGACATTACCTCCTTTGTCTGCCTCTCTAATCATAATGTCCTTGTCTGCAGTTAATGTTTTGAGGGCCAGACGTTCCCCTCTGATCAGATTGTCCGGTGTCCATGTCTCTTACCCTCTCTCTTGTCATTGTATTTATCAATGTCCTCTAGCACCATTTTGTGAAAAGTGTCTATGGAGTTACCGCCTGGGAGAATAGGCGTCCACTTCGATTTATTTTTTAAACCACTTGCTATAGTGTAGTCTGTGTCCACATTTAGTTCATCTAAGAGTCTCTCCATGTTATGCGGTGACTGTTCCAAGTCTGTTAAGGACAAGAGCAATTGCGTGTCATACACATCTTGTATGCTTAATACATCAGACAATTTGCCAGTCGGGATGTTTTTATTGCCTTTTTTTAGGGTAGGGTTGCAGCTAAAGTGTTTCTTCAACTTAAGACCCCTCACATACTTGAATAAGTCAATTTTGAGTTTACAAATGTCACCTTGTTCTTTGGGGTTAAAGCTTAAACCCTTTCTCAGTAAGGAAATCATGTCATCAGTGAGTATTCTAGAGGAAAGATTTATAACTTCCACCTCCCCTTCTGTACATACTACTTGTTCTTCTCGTCTCCTGATCTTAGTTTTCTCTTGTAGTCCTCCTTGTCCTGCCCTTTTGCCTCTGCAGGTCTTATTTCTTGATCCTCACGTTTGGGTTGCGTTCTGTTGCCTTTCCGGATCCTCTGTACCTCCGATAAAAAAGAAGAGTTGACCTATCTCGCTTCGCCCAATGTGCCTGTGTTGGTGTCCGCCTCACTATCGCTTGTTTGGGGGGCACTGAGAGAAGTTGAACTAGAGAAGATTGAAATAGTTTCAAGTCTCATTGGTTTGTCCCTATCCAGACCTGTGTGTATGAGTTGGTCATATTTCTTGGCGAATGTGAAAATTCTGCCCTCCTTGTAATCTATCTCGTCCCGTCTTAACTTCCTCGCTTTCCTTTCTTCAATGTCATCTTGGTGTTTCCGTAAAATGTTGTTCAAAATGACGTAATTCTTCTCAGTGGCTTCCTTGATATCTAAATCCTTGATTTCTCTCTCCAAGGTTGCGATCTCCATCTGGAATTTCGAAACCTTGCGATCCGCATTCTCAATAAGTATACCCATCAGTGTGTTGGAATTAGCCGTCAATGCATCCTCCCATTGCTTCAACAGATATTCATCGAGGTCATCATATGTGGGGAAGATCTGTGAACTTAGACCTCTAGGAACCCTATTGAGTCTCAGGTATTGTTTTAAAGTGGCCCCATCCCACCATTTCGAATTTTCGTTTTTCTTGAATCTCTCTAGCCTCAAGAATTTCTCTCTGAGTCCCTCTCTACGTTGTGGGTTTCCACTTGTTGAGGAAGTGGTGGTTGTATTCCCTTTAGCCAGGTTTTCAAAAAGTTCTTCAGCTATCTTGTCTCTATCCATTTCAATGTTTACAGAGTGCGTGGACAAAATTTTAACAATATCTCGCGCTGCGGCTGCCCTTCCTAAGAAGCTAAGTACTAATGTTCTGGGGGTGTTAGTGGTATAGGAAGTGTTGGCGCCTGTCAAAAACCTGCGTGTAATATGCTGATCTGATGAGTTGTGCTGTGCAAGAGGTAGGGGAAAACACCCTGCAACCCCTAAGTTTTGAAGGATCAAGGAATCCTGCAAGTAACTGTGAAAAGAATCCTATGCACACCCTGTTAGTGTTCAATGAAAGTTCATCATGAAGTTTGGAGCACAAAAGTTAGTAATGTCTCATAAAGTCCTTTCTTTGTCTTTATTATTCAAGCAAAAGCGTCCAGCCAACACATGTTTCGCCGCTTGGGGATTACCCCTCGACTTCTTCAGGGCTGGAAATGATACAACAGGTATCGTATCAACATGAATACATACAATAAGGAAAAAGTATGGTGAGCAATATCACCTCATTGTTGAAAAAGGTGAGCACAAATCACCTTTAAAGTGGAAACCCTACACATAACTGCATATAAAATTAAAGTGACTTATAGAACACTTGGATCAGTGCAGTGATCACACACGAGTAATAATGCCAAATATTTACAAAAGTGTGGCATGAAGTGTGTTGTGTGTTCTGTTGTGAACCGTACAACCTGCATGAATCTACTCAATTAAAGGCAGAAGTAAGACAGTGAGTGATCAATGAATAAATAAACACCTTCAAACACTGGTGAAAATTGAAGCGGTCTATTGTTCGTATATAAAGGGGGTCTTACCTGTTCAGGTTTTCGTATTCTATGTAGAGTAATCTAAAAATCAAAATATATGGGCAATACAGTAAAAGCCCTGGCCAGAAAAACAAGGAAACCAGTAGTCATTCGAACTATATCAAAAAGGAGATTTCTCTCACCACTTCACCGGTTGCAATTCTGACCCGGCTGGTCAAATTAGTCAAAATCCAATATGTCCAATTAAAATCTCCAAAGGTTGAGTATGAAACCTAAAGGAGTAACAACCACCATAAGTGGCAGTCACTATATGCCCCAAATGCTTAAACGTAAATACCCATTGTCACAAAAGGGCCTCATGTCCCTTACCTTAGTGTTAAGAGTCGGTAGTCTGTCCGTGCCGATATATAGATTACCCGTATTCAGTGAGCCAAAGAAATTGCACAATCTGTCAATGTAAGTAAAATTCCCCATTAGAATTCCACCTAGCTAAGTACAGGAGTCCGATAATCATAATTATGGGTTATAAGCCAGAGATTCTCCTTACCTGCAGCGAGTACGCTAAGGTCCAAGATCGGCACCGGGTGTGCGTTCTGTGCCGGATGCGGACAGGAGCGCGACCTACAAGTCACTTTCATTTTATATGCAGTTATGTGTAGGGTTTCCACTTTTAAGGTGATTTGTGCTCACCTTTTTCAACAATGAGGTGATATTGCTCACCATACTTTTTCCTTATTGTATGTATTCATGTTGATACGATACCTGTTGTATCATTTCCAGTCCTGAAGAAGTCGAAGGGTAATCCCCAAGCGACGAAACACGTGTTGGCTGGACGCTTTTGTTTGAATAATAAAGACAAAGAAAGGACTTTATGAGACATTACTAACTTTTGTGCTCCAAACTTCATGATGAACTTTCATTGAACATTAACAGCGTGTGCATAGGATTCTTTTCACAGTTACATGGGAGTATGTCTGTACCTCCCAGGGCTACCATGGCATAACTTTCTATGTTTCTTCCGTGGAATCTTACAGAAGTACAATCTGAATCCAAGGGACGACCTAACAAGTTTAGCAAACGCCTTGTTTAGGCAGATTATGCACAAGAATATTAAGCAACATCCCTATGCACAAACAGTGGCGGCTCGCCGAGGGAGTGGTGTGGTGCGGTGCGGTGCGGTGGGGCGGGGGAGGGTGGGGGGGGGGTAGTGGACTCGGACTTACGACAGACAGAACTCCCTCGGAGTTGTGTCTGTCGTATGTCCGAGTTCAGTACCCTCCCACCCTGCCCCTCTCCCGCCCCGCCACACCGCCCCGCACCACTCCCTCGGCGAGCCGCCACTGTGAAACTCTCACAGGTTGCAGCAAGTTGAAGTATAACATTTACACGTTTCATTCTTATATCATGTCATCACGATCTTACCAAAAGGTTTGCTTAATGCCAACTCCTGAAAAGAACCTTTATGATGCTTTAGCATCCTTTTACAAATTGAGGGTGATTATTATAAAATACCTAAAGACCTTCAGGTTCATTGTTTTTGTAATGTTTATGAGAAGATCAGTGTGTTTGTTCTTGTGTGTCGATGTCGCAACCTTCGCCCTCTATTTCGAAAGCAGACTGTCGCACAATACAGGAAGCCACAATTGTCTGTTTTACAGTGGTCCTAAATTAGTAGGTTGTGTTAAATGTATTTGTCTCGCGATCTCATTACTCAGGAAAAAGAAGCAAGGACGCGTCAGCGCTTTTCAAATATATTTACCAATATAAGATGAAGTGTGTTTTGATGTGTTCTATCTTCCTCCTGCATCTGCCATGACGTACTTCCTCTTTTAGTTTGTGTAAGCCGAAGTCGCTGTAGTAACATGATCTATGTATCCAGGTAATGAAGGGATGTGGAATGTAGTGATGCCATATGGAATGGGTATTTAGTAAGGGGCTTAGAATGTGATACCTCATTCCTGGAGGAGTTCGTGTTACTGCTGCAAGCATCCTTGTAGGCCGACCTACATATCACAATAAGGAAAAGCATTCATTGTTTCCTGCATGATTACTACAGCCGCCCATGAGCTAGATATTTACCTAGGCTTTAGCGGCATTTGGTTTATCTTGCTTAAAAAAGATTGTGCTGACACAATTGTACGTGGGTTATTTTTGTTTCTGTTATTTTACATTTTTGGCACTATTTAATTTTATAAGAGCATTTAAGTCGACTCAGTAAAGTACTTAATCCTACAACTGCAGAAAGGCAGGCAACTTGGATGGCTTGATTGAGGGGTGTAAGAGAAGAGGACAGTGCACACTGCAGGGCGCCTCCGCACCTCTTTTCTATGTGCTGGGGCTGGGCTGAGAAGGAACTCAGTGGTGTTGAGATGACTACAGCCAATGGTGCATGAAGGCTGAAGCGGCCTAAAGGGAACAAAGCCTTGCACCAGGGAATAAGTGCTAAGAGCAGCAAAAGCACAGAAGAATGGCAACACAGGGTGCCTCTTGTTGCCACACAAATGCTGCCTATTTAGTTTGGGTTGTTTTCTGGGCACCCAAATCTCTCTTGGTCTGTGTGCATCGGTCGGTGCTTGTATGTCTGTTGGTCTGTGCACATGGGTGTGCGGCATTTTATATGGGTCCTGTGGCAGTAACTGGGCAGTATCAGTGGTGCATATGGTTGTTTGTCACTGCAGACCGTCCAACTCACACAGTCACACTGTATGTCACATGGTTCTCATGGTCTCCCAGTGCAAAGCCAATATCACAGAGTGAAACACAAAGTGAGATGGAAATCCCTGCACAGAGTCGGTATCCAGTTCCTTTGCAGAGGCTCTGAACAGATAGTCTTCATTTTGATGTGTTAAAAGAACACGTCAAGGAGGCCATGTGTTCTCGTACCTAGGACCCAAACTGTGGAACAATGGCAGTCACTCAGACCCTGTCAGTCTACCTTCATCATTTGAAAACAACTGAAAACCTGGCTGTTGGAGAAAACTATACCATCAATCTGAGAACGTACCTTGTGAAGGCCTAGCGCTGGAAAACCCATTGTGGGTAGCTGCACGTTCTACAAAACACCAATAATAATAATAATTCCCCCAAGAAAACATCCTCCCAAGGACTTCCACACCAGTCTCAGAAGTTTTTTTTGTTTTTAGGTGGGGGGTTGTACTTAGCACAAAGCCTTGCCCCATCCAAAGCCACACCCCTCCCTGCACGGTGAAAAGTTTTCAGAAGTTGTCAGGTCTGCAATTGGTGTCCTGTCCTCTGGTACTATTGCAGTCGAGTGGCATTACCAAGTTAATTCCTTTGTACACTTGATTCTCCAAGGATAGCTAACTTGAGCAAACAAGTCATAAGCCAGGAGGTATTAGTAGATTTGAAACTGGGATGCACTTTGGCACAGTAATCACAGTCAAAATCACATATAAATTTCAATTTAAGTGGGCACCAGTGCTGCGTTGGTGGGTGTCAGGGGCACGAGACACAGTTTAGCAAGGGCCCAGTTATTATCTGTTTGACAGAGAGCTGCTGTATGTGGATTGGGCTAGTACCCAAGGTAGGTCTTCTGAGGATACCAAACTTAAGGGGCCTATGATGTGACCACCTGGTCACAGCTGACGTTTTCCGGGTGATGTAGGCTTCCACTAGACCCACCAGTTCCCATTAGCATCGGGGAACTGATCCATTCTTAAACTGTGATGATTCTGGAACTGTAAGGCATAAGAAGATTCAACTAAATAATATGAGACCACAGCAACCAGCCTCAGCCAATAAAGCACTACCCTAAGTCACACAGTGAAAGAGAAAAATTCTCAGTGCCTGTCTCTGGTTGGAAAGGGTGTGTGGGCTCCCACAAAATCATGGGTGGTACAGGTTGAGTCAGGCAAGTTTACCTTAGTTGCAGTCTTGGTATGTTTTCTGCAGGCCCTCAGCCCTATTGCAAAGCAAATGTCTTGATTCTTCTCCGGCCAGTCATGCTGTAATATCCCTATGACTTGTGGGCAGTTGGTTCCCTAAGTATGAAGTCTAAGCTGTCCCAATAATCTTGCTACTGCCCTCCTGGTCAATGGACTGCTCTTCTCCACCCCAAGCAGTACAGATGTGTGTCTTCCAAGGCAGGTCAACACAGCAGCTTTTCCTCCAGAGTCTTAGCCTTGTTCCCAGCATTGTGAGAACAGCTTCTTCTAGAGTCATTCTTTTGGTATGGTGCAGCAGACCTTCTTCAGATGTCTATCTGAATACAAAAAAATGGTCTTGACTGACCGGTTTTCTTTCAGGTTAGGGGCACTGGTGGGAAATCAAGGGAGTGTCCTGTTCCAAAGCCATCTACCCAGACTTTCTCCACGATGGATGGCTAGGAGCCTGCGGAAACATAGCACCGGAATATATCTAACAAGGGGAGCAGAGTAGGCTTCCTGAGTAGTGTGCAGTTACGTGACAGCTCCCAATGGGGGGACAAAAAGGAGGCCTTAGATGGGCACTGGGTGTGACAAGTGATGGGCCATGCAGGAGTGGTTTGCTGATGGGAAGTTTCTGGGCACAGCTATCAAAAGCAGTGCAAATAGTTCTAGTCAGTCCTTTGCTCTCCAGGAGGGCTCAGGCCTGGCTGCTGCTGAATGTGGATTCTATAGACCCTGCTAGATGGACAATAGAGCAGTATAAGAAAAAACAGAACAGATGGTATCATGTCCACAAAGCAACATGGAAGTTAACTTCCCTCCTGCATCCTATGCCGCATTTACCCTGTCCACACAAACATGTGACCTACCCACATGTCACATATATGTTGTGGAAAGTGTAGGACACCCATGTCGAAGAAAAATCTGAATCTGCTTGCATGCCCATTTGTAGTGTGAACAAATTTATTAAGCAAGAATACGCAGAGTGATATATCACAATGCAAAACGACAAGGGTAGCCACTCAGAGCAGTGAAAAATATAAAGCTAAACCCCTCCCAGGCACATGGAGTATTAGTAGACTTTTGCATACAGGCACCAAAGGAACATGTGAACAAAAACGAAACTGCGATATGCCTGCAAGTGTACAATGATCTCATGAGAAAGGTGCAAAAGACCTTGAAAAGTGCTACAAATAATATAACCTCTATAGACCATGAGGTAGTGATTTGAAAATTCTCGCTTAGTGCTGCCAGGCATTGGAGGATGAATAGATCAGCATCCTGTATGACAGTAGCTAAAATGGGCACACAAGATTGCATCCGCTAAGGCAGAATTGTGCTGCTTTTATGAGATTATTCAAGCAAATTCAAGCAATTTATCACTCATAATGGGAACTTAGTGGATTACATGTAGTAGGTGAATAGACTTTTCTTTCACAGTTACAGGTCTCCTTCACTCGCCCAATGGTGGTGTGTCCCTCACTGAAATCTCACCTGCCACCAACTAGCTCCCCATAGGCTAGCGAGAGAGCAGAGTCCACTCTCTTCTGTGCACAGTGCTACACTTCGGGTGTATTCCTGACACGCACAGTTATGTGATGTGCTGATGGAAGTTCTACAAAACATGGAGTCCCTTCTGGAAGCTCCAAGATCGTTAAGCATAGTGGCGAGAATTAGACAGCAGACCAGAAAAATGTCAAACAAAGGTCTGATGACACTACTATGCTTGCCAGCAACAATACCTGCTTTGTTGTTGGCCTGTCAATCTATTCATCTGTCTGCATGCATATCGTTTGTCCTATGTGTTTGGGTATCTGTATGTCTGTTCGTTTCTGTGAATTGGTGTTTGTATGTTACCATGTCTGTAAAAATGCCTTTGTAGTGGTCTGTATGCGTAGGTGTACTTGTCTATTGTGTGTGTGTGAACTCGGGTGTAGCGGCCTGTAAGTGAAGGCCAAAAGCAGTGACCAGCTCCACCATAAAATAATTACGCACACACTCGTGATGGTGATTAACTTAACTCGGGCCACGCCCCGGGTCGCTTTATTTAACTCCTCGCGTCCCTACGTCACGGTCGTGACTATCGGAACTGGCGCACACAGGGGGAGGCATCAGAACACCACTCTCGGGGTTGACTCTGTGAGCCTGGCTCACTTATCAAAAGTAACATTCCTCCTCAACCAACAAAAAAAATAAAAACAAAATAACAAACGAAACACAAAGTCAATTCAAAACACAAGTCCACTTTCAGCTGCTCAATACACCAGAAAGTTCTTCAAACGAGATGACTTCGCTGGACGACGTTGAAGATGGTATCTCTCTGCCCCTTGACGACTGACACCTTCCCCGTCCTCTCTGGATTCTTCTACTCTGGGCGAAATGTCTCTATCAGCTGGCAAAAAGGATGGTGCCTCCAGCGAACAATTACTTCCAATTCCTGAGGGTGAGGGCATCGAAATTGGAGATCCTGGATTGGCAGGTTGACCAACTGATCCTGACTCATCCTCGGATGATGTCTCCGCCTCGCGCAAGATCTGTGGATCCACCTGGTGAATGTTTCCAGGAGTCGGGCATGCTTTGAAAAAGGAAACGTTTCTGGTGATGGTTGCTCCATCTTTCAGCGCAGTGATCATGGTTAAAGTTCGAAAGGCAGACTGAACTTCCCCCGGGGATGTCGATACTTTATCATTACCAGATCTCCTACTTTGAAAAAGCTTTGTTTGGCCCTGGGGACCCTGGACATATGTTCATTCTTTAGACTTGTTTCTGCATAGTTGACACAACTTCTAGGTGTGGAATGACATCTCCGACTGGGCGTTTCATGCACAGGGACATGGGACTCACTTGAGTGGTGGAGTGAGGGGTCAGCCGATATTCTCTCAGGAAACCATAAAGAGCACAGTTGAACCCCTGCCCGTTGGCCAACGCAATTCTGATGACTTTGTTGAGAGTGCGCATGAAGCGCTCTGCTTCTCCATTTGCTTGGGGCCATCGGGGTGTAATCTTCCAGTGGTGTATACCCCTGGATTGTAGGTATTTCCCAAATTCTTGGCTTGAGAAGGGGGGACCGTTGTCTGTGCGCAGTTCTTTAAGTAATCCATGAGTGGCCATAATCTTCTCCAAACGAGGAATGGTCTGGCTTGCGGTGATAGACTCTAGAATTTCAACCTCTGGATATTTTGAGAAATCATCAATGACCACCAGCATATGCCGCCCATCGGTGAGGCTTCCGAAGACTGCACTGGCATGCTGCCATGGGAATGGCGTAATGACTTCAGTGATGATGGGTGCTGGCGGTTCAGCAGGACCTGCAGCTTGGCAAAGAGAGCACTGACGGACTGCTTCCTCTACCAGGGCATCCAGATTGGGGAACCACACTTTACATCTTATTCGAGACTTCGTCTCGACAACCCCTAGATGGGCCAAATGTGCCAGATCAACCATCCTCTGTTGCAAATGTCCCGGAACCGCCAAGCGTAGACCTCTCATCAGGCAGCCTTCTGGAGATATCACCAGCTCGTTCCTCACATTGTGTAGGGATGTCAAAGTTAACCTCGCCTCGTCTGTGCGATATACAGTTTTGTCCAGTAAGGTGTTCCACCTCCCAGATCGCACAGGGGAGATGCTTAGCTGGATGCATTTGTCAGTTTTGGTGGCTTCGATGATTTCTTCAAGTGAGATGGGGAGTGGCCAGGATCGTTCAACAACCAAACAGACATTTTCCTCCACTTCCTCTGCATCCAGTTCCTCGCTCTTGGTAGCAGGGTAAGCATGTCTGGAGAGATAGTCCGCTGGGTTTGAGTTCCTGGGCGGAAAACCACTGTGAAGTGATAGTCTTGCAATTGAAGAATCAATTTTTCAATTCGGGGTGGGGGCTTGGATGACGATCCCATGAACAGCGGAATGAGAAGTTTGTGCTCAGTATGGATAGTGAAAGGCTGTCCATAAAGATATAAATGAAAATGGCGGCAACCCCAATGGATGACGATGGCCTCCTTTTCGATGTGTCAGTATCTCTGTTCCGTCACAGTCAGTACTCGACTGGCGTGTGCTACGGGGGCCTATTCACCATTGCCCTGCCGTTGAGACAGCAGCGCTCCTAGGCCTGTGGGACTAGCTTCAACTGACAGTTCGGATTCCTTCGCTGGGTCACAATAGGCTAGAGTGGTGTCAGCCGAAAGGGCACGTTTCGTGGCCTGGAAAGCGCTCTCCTGTATGGGTTCACAGTTCCATACTGTATTATGACTTGACCAATGCCTTCAGAGGAGTAGTGAGGTCTGTGAGGTTGCGGATGAATCGGCCACAGTAAGGGGCCATCCCTAGGAAACTTCTTACTCCGGTTACATTGGTGGGAGCAGGGGCAGCCTGAATGTCCCAGACCTTGAGGGGGTCTGGCGACACTCCATCTTGGGAAAAGTGGTATCCAAAGAAGGCTATTTCTTTTTTTGAGAAATTCACACTTTTCTTTGTGGAGAGTCAATCCATTTTCCATTAGGTGTTGAAACACAGTCCTCAGACAGTCAAGGTGCTCTTCTAACGTTAGTACATGAACTAAAATGTCATCACTGACATTGAGAACTCCTTCAAGGCCGGCAAGTACACTTCTGATGGTGTCCTGTAAGACTTCCGCTGCACTAGAGACTCCAAAGCTAAGGCGCTTGTACCTCCACAGACCCACATGAGTGGAAAAAGTGGTGATGACTTGAGACGCTGGAGCCAGCATCAACTGGTGGTAACCAGCATGGAGATCCATTTTTGAGAACCATTTCGAACCGGTGACTTTGGCCACTATCATACACACTGGGTGTGAGATGTCGTTCTCATTTAATGGCCAGGTTGGTTAGACACATGTCCAGGCAAATTCGAACTTCTCTGGGTTGTTTGGGTTTGCGGGCCACAACGATAGGAGACACCCAGCCGGTCAGGCCATCCACTCTTTCAATGATGTCAGCCTGATCCAGTTTGTTCAATTCTTCCTCCACCTTTGGCCGGAGGTGGAATGCTACCTGTCGGTGCCTTAAGGCCACTGGCTGAATTGATTCATCAATATGTAACTTTATCAAATGGTCTTTCAGACAACCTATGCCTTCAAATAGCAGTGCAAACTGAGTTAGTAAGTCATCCATGCTTTCTTGGTGCACACTGAGCGTGAATACGACCAGCTGAAGGCGTTCTGTGGTCCGGCAGCTCAGCAACATCCCATGGCCTCCTTTCGTGACATAGATCTTGGTCCGCGTCGAGCGAGATTCATGTGCAATCTCGGCTGTGAACACTCCTGCCAGCGGGAGTGGAGCGGTGGACCCATAGGTATAGACTTTGGTAGTGGTGTGTCTCAGAACTGGTGGAACAGGCAACGTGAGCATCATCGACTGGGCCATGATATTGATGGACACTTCTGTGTCGATTAGTGCTTGCACTTGGTGGCCTTTGACAAGTACACTACATTTCGGGATGTGTTTTCGTGGATGACCTTCGGGGTACATGGTGTGTATTATGTGGACAGCTCATTCAACATCATCATCGTCCATGTCCCCTTCATCTATGGGACTGTCTGTGGTGTATACCTTGTTGACTGACTTAGGTCTTTGGTTCCTCGATGAAGCTGAAGAGCGACATACTTTTGCAAAATGATTCGCCTTGTTGCAGGCTGAGTATTGTTTCCCTTATGCAGGACAAGGTCCCTTATGGGGGTAGGGTCCACCCCACCCATAGCAGGTCTTGTGTTCAGATGGTGGTTTGTTCCTAGGTGTCTTCTTGTCCGGGGTCTTGGTGGTGACAGCATTGACCGGCTCTACTTTGACAGTGTGCTGAAGTGCTGCCTCCATGTGGGCGGCCTGTACTTTGGACAGTTCTTTCGTCCTACCCATGGTTGATATGTCTGCCATGGTCATGCCTGGAACCTGTAGAATATTCTCTCATAACTTTGTTGAAGAACAGCCTTGAATGAGTTGCACTCGAATTACATCATCGGCATCTGGCAGTGTGCAGGTGCTAGCTAGGTCTCGCAGGCGCACATAGAATGTGTCGACGGATTCCTCCGGCAGTTGCCTGGCTTGACGTAGCAGAAAACATTCAAAGTCGGAGTTTGCTAACAGTTCAAAATGGGCTGTCAGCGCTTGTTTCAACGTGTTATACGTGTATGGTGGCCCAACCTCAGCTTATGATTTCCCTAACTTATGTATGGCTGGCCCCCCTAAGTGTAATAGCATGGGACGCCGTCTGTCATCATCTAGATCAATTGCTGCGAAATAGGTTTCCAGACGCTCTACCCAGTCCTTCCATTTCACTGCCTGGGCTGAGGGAGTGCCATCAATTAGAAATGGTTCCACTGGGGGTATGGCAGACATGGTGCCTGTACAGGGAGGCGAAATGGAGTGGTGCTCGGTTGAAGACAAAAAGTCCTGGCCGTTGGACACAGAGCTTCCCCTTGCTAACCACTAGTGGTGAAAAGTCTGGGTTAGTGAGATTGCTCGTAAGTTGCCCATTATTTATTACAGATGATAATTCTGAGACAGCATGAGGGGGGGGGAAATGCACATGCCCTCCTGGAGAGCAAAATCCACATGCCTTGTAGTGTCTTGCTTCTGTGTCTGTTTTCTTTTTTTTTTCTTTTGATGACAAAAACAGGATTACATTTCTTCTTTGAAAAACTTGCAGGGCGTGGCGTGTTGATGGAAGCCTTGTAGACTGGGCAAAACTCTTGGGAGAGGCTGCGGGGCACTGTGGTTTCAGTCGGGCCTCCCACACTGTATCGGGAGGCCAGGCCATGCCCACTGGAGCTGAGACGTCAGCCGACAGGCAGTTGTGGGGAAAGCCCTTGCTGCAGGGGGAACAGGAGGAGCTGAGGACTCCCCGGGCAGCGGATGTGATGTGCTCGAGCAGGCAGGGCGCACCCAGGAATAGCAGAGTTGCCAGCTGCACCACACGCGAAGGCAGTGGCTGCACACTCACCCTGCGAGCACAGCACCAAATGATGGGCGGGGGCCGACCGTTCCGGCCTGACAGGCAACCGATGAAAAAGGCCCGGCACCGAGACAGCCACCGCCAATGAATGTTGCGGGCCCGCACCCGCTCGTCGCCAGTTTGTTGTGTGTGAACTCAGGTGTAGCGGCCTGTAAGTGAAGGCCCAAAGCAGTCACCAGCACCACCATGAAATAATTATGCACACACTCGTGATGGTGATTAACTTAACTCGGGCCCCGCCCCGGGTCGCTTTATTTAACTCCTCGTGTCCCTACATCAAGGTCGTGACTATCGGGACTGGCACACACAGGGGGAGGCATCAGAACACCCCTCTCAGGGTTGACTATATGAGCCTGGCTCACTTATCAAACGTAACATATATCAGCACGTGTGTATGGATGTGCTATGTATGTGGGTAGAGCGGCCCGCCTCACCGGGTCATAGCATTCCATCGCTTATGATTCTCTGACCATGGGGAGGAAGAGGTGTAGGTCTCCTTCCGGGTTGGTCCTGGGGCGACTTTCAGTGGATTAGTGAGGTCAGTGATGGCAGGGAGTGGTGTGTGGTTTGCGCGTCACTTCTGCTCCCGCCGCCACACTAGTCGGGCCTATTTAGTGCACAACTGCCCTGGCCAACTCCTTTTACTACAGTGGCATTGGGATGTCAGGAGCAAATCGGGCTGCGATCCTTGGAGTTCCAGCGCCTTCCCTTACCAGTGCTTGCAGGGGCTTGGACCTGGAAGCCACTGTGAGCACATGAACCGGAGACAGCTGAACAGCGCTTGCAGCAACACGGATTTCAAAGTCACCGAGCACACAGGTGCTGTGTGAGCTCTCCGCTCTGCCCATAGTCCAGCAGGAGCGTTCTTAGTTATTCCACTTGACAGAGATTTAATTTAACATTATGGGCCTCTGGATAATGGTAGCTGCTATTTTCTTTGTTCACACAGTGTTGTGGCTGGGATTCCGAGCCGCTGCAAGCCACCCAGGCTCCCGCTTTGCCCATTAATTAGTAGTGAGCTGTAGCTCTGTGGTGAAAACACTTGATAATCAGGAGCTGTTGCTCAGAGGCAAGGGCCTCTGCATTTGGTGTCACAGGCCCTTTTCAGGCTAGGGTTCAAGTCCCAGCAGTGGTGACAAGGTCATCTTTTCTTACTAATGTCAACAAGGGAAAGAGGGGGGGACCAGGAGCTAGTTAATGGTCCAGTGCCCGTGCTCCAAAAGTTAAACGTAAAAAAAGGGACGGGGACACTGTTCCTAGGGAGGTGTGTAAAGTGTCACTCACTCCCTTAAAAGAAGAGAAAGGGAAGGAAATAAGTGGATCCTAGGCCTGGGACTCGCTAGTGAAAGGGAAGAACAAGTCTTGTTCCTTGTTGCCCTCACACATCCCGAAGGATGTCATGCTTCATCATCGGGCAGTTGCTCCTCGTCGGGCCGGCGCTGCAATTCCCTACGGGTCCCCCAAAGGGTCACTTTGTCGGAGATCTTCTGCGAACTGCCATTTGGTGCATGCGGGTGTGTAGGGGGAGTCCTAAGTAAGAAGTGTAAGAAGTGCATGCAGTGGTTTAAAATTGACTAAGGGTTACCAGACGAATATATTTTAATATGGCGGTACCCTTGCCAAGGTAAAAAACCCGTAGGTCAGGTGTTACCCACAAAGCGTGATGTGCCTGGGTAACTCAAAAGGTCGACATGTTTTGCGCCTTTAAGGTCCCGTAGGATCTGCGGCGCTTCTTCAGGACCAGATGAACGTGATGTGTGGTCTAGTGCACGTGATATGAAATAATACACAAAATAGAAAGATAATAAAATGGTACCGAGGGTAATCAAATTGAAGACATCAAAGACAGGTATGGTAGGTGAAGAAGAAAAGGCTACACGTACCCGGTGCGGTCACTACACACGAGTGGTCGGTCGGTAAGGCGCGCCGCTAGTGCCCCACATGAGGTAAGTAGGGCTTCACCTACCATACCTGTCTTTGATGTCTTCAATTTGATTACACTCTGTCTGAATACACTACGTATATCAGTGACATGCCATTGAGCCCTTTCAGTTGCCTGATATATGTCTCTTGTACTATTTACTTTCTTTCTCCCTAGGCCGTCGATCAGGAAGCAGTCTCAACTATTGAGTTGTAGCCCACCAGTAGTAGTCACAGGTCTGGGCCTGCCCTGATCCTCACAGAGGGTGACTGACCCTCGGTACCATTTTATTATCTTTCTATTTTGTGTATTATTTCATATCACGTGCACTAGACCACACATCACGTTCATCTGGTCCTGAAGAAGCGCCGCGTATCCTACGGGACCTTAAAGGCGCGAAACATGTCGACCTTTTGAGTTACCCAGGCTCAACACGCTTTGTGGGTAACACCTGACCTATGGGTTTTTTACCTTGGCAAGGGTACCGCCATATTAAAATATATTCGTCTGGTAAACCTTAGTCAATTTTAAACCACTGCACGCACTTCTTACACTTCTTACTTAGGACTCCCCCTACACACCCGCATGCACCAAACGGCAGTTCGCAGAAGATCTCTGACAAAGTGACCCTTCGGGGGACCCGTAGGGCATTGCAGCGCCGGCCCAACGAGGAGCATCTGCCCGATGATGAAGCATGACATCCTTCGGGGTGTGTGAGGGCAACAAGGAACAAGACTTGTTCTTCCCTTTCACTAGCGAGTCCCAGGCCTAGGATCCGCTTATTTCCTTCCCTTTCTCTTCTTTTAAGGGAGTGAGTGACACTTTACACACCTCCCTAGGAACAGTGTCCCCGTCCCTTTTTTTTTTTACATCTTTTCTTACTCTCTAAAGCTGATCTATTACTCTTGCTTTTGTTATAAAACCAATTCTTCTATTAGTTGGGGTCATATGCCTGCTTTAGTCGGTTTTTGGGCTGGTAGTTAACCTCTGCATGGTATCGTGCCCTGTATTTTATCTTGCACATATAGGGGGTCCATAGTGGGACTTTGGGATTGTGTTATTCCACATTCTTTCAGTATCTGGGGCCCCTTTTGTCTTATCATTACGGGTGGTCATCCTCCCCCTTCCCTGCCTGGTAGTGTTTTTTGAGCTGCTGGCTTCATTGGCGTGGGCAATTACGCTCCCTATTTCCCCTGCAGAGGCGCTGGGCCGGGAACGCAGAACGGGGCCAGAGGTGAGTCAAATTTTTCTTTGCTTTGGGCAAGCAGAAGGGACGCAACCCAGAATTAGCCCATCTTTTGAAAATGGTGCTCGCTAAGTTAGGTGAAGGTGAGGAGCTAGGCAGATCAGCCTCTGAGTTGGAGTCAGAGCATGTCATAGCAGAGCGCCCGAGGCGGTCTAATGTTCCTCCGTGGGCCGCCTTCCCTTCTGTGAAGAGAAGGGTCAAGAAACAAACAGTAAATTCCTCCCCCAAGTAGTTTTGGGCACCACGGGTCAGGGTGCTTTCGGTGGTTGAGGGGCCAGGGAGCAATACCTTAGGAACTATCTATGCCAGTCAGACCTCACTACCTCCAACTACAGTGTTTGCTTCTCTCATCCCACCCCTAGTCATATCAAGCACCGTTAACTCCTCGTGTCCCTACAGCATGGTCGTGACTATCGGGACTGAAACCTGGCAGTCACTGAGAGTGCTTTCTGAGGGTAAAACTGGGTCCTTGAAAGCTCAGTCTGGGCCAGTTTCTGGCTTGCAGTCCCAGGTGTCGGTTGCTAGCCCACCATGATGTTATCGCAACCGGTGGCGCAGGTTGGTGCTGAGGGAGGGTCAGGGGTTCCTGTAGATTCTACGACAAGGGTGCTTTAGTCAGTCGCATCTTTACTTTCTCAGTTGTCAAATCCTGCTGCTGGGACACAAGTCCCCCCCCCCGCTTGCGGCCCCTGGGCCCCTTCTCCTACAATTTTGTCTGCCATCACAGACTTACAAAAGCAGGTTGAGATCATTGCAAAAGCACATGATAGGTCAGGGTTGGACCACGTTGCCCAGCAGGTAGGCACGGGGGCTCGTCGGTAAGCAAGGATCCTGCCACCGCTGCATCAGGTAAATGGGCTGAGGATGCAGGGAAGGACTCTTGCTCTGGGCACACAACGATGCGCGAGCGGGACACTATACTATCCAAGCCAGGGAAGTTAGCATACGATGTCTCTGATGCGGTAAAGGTAAAAATATGGAAGGGTGAATTTGTGGATATCTTCTTGCTGATTAGGCCCAAAGACGGGAGGGTGAGGCAAAAGAAAAGGAAAGAGAGGAAGCCTAAGGTTGAGGAGTCTATCACTAATTGGTTGTTTGGATTTAATGTCTTTATGACTGTTATGTTGGAGAAGAAACCCGAAGTAGCCTCAGCCATGATATTCTACGCTAACAAGATACTTAAAGCACACATCATGTCTGTGGGGGGACAGCTTGGTTAGATTGTGATAGGGACTTTAGATGGGCTAAGGTGGAGGACCCTGAGATTGGTTGGGACCAAACAGAGGTCACCGTATGGCTGGAGAGTGTGAACAATAAAACACCCGATAAACAGCCTTTTCGCCACCAACAGAGCACAGGCGACAGGAAGTGGTCCTGTAAATTCAAGCATGGCTGTTCTTTTTGCTGGCACCCCTCACATCTTGAATTCAAATGTTTCAAGAAATCTAAGGTGAAGGGAAAGGATACAGCTAAGGCAACCAGACATTAAGGCCTTACCCGGTATAGATTGATAAACTGCTCCCTTGGCTTGATTTGTACCCTAATAAGAAGGCGGCTCAGTTATTATATCAAAGTTTTTCCACTGGCTTCTGAATACCTTTGCATGGGCTCATACCTATTCCACATTGCAAGAGCGTGTTGTCTGTGCATGCACACCCAGGAGTGCTGACCAGGAAATTGGAAAAGGAGGGCTTGCTTGGCAGGATCGCTGGCCCTTTTGTTGAACCCCGTTTGTCCAACTTTGTTTGCTCCCCACTGGGTGTGGTCCCGAAGAAAGAGCCCAGCCAGTACAGATTAATACATAACCTCTCAGCTCCTGAGGGCTTATCTGTCAACATTGTGCTCAACCCTGATTTGTGCTCAGTAACATACTCAGCCGTTGGCATGGCATTGGATAAGTTGTGCAGGCTGGGCCCTGGGGCACTTTTGGCAAAAACAGGCATTGAGTCTGCATTCAGACTTCTTCTTGTACATCCAGATGATTATCACATGCTCGGTTTTCAATTCCGTGGTCAGTACTTCTGCGACAAATGTATGCCCATGGGCTGCGCCGTTTCTTGTAACTACTTTGAACAGTTCAATTCGATGTTACAATGGCTGTTCACTTACAAAACTGGTCACCACAATATTATTCATTACCTTGATGATTTTCTGATCATGGGCCCTCCAGCTTTTGGGTTATGTTATTAGGCTCTGGAGGAGCTAATTTCCTTATTCGGAGATTTAGAGGTTCCCCTTGCCCCAGACAAAACAGTTGGCCCTTCCACTTTTACATCCCTTTTGGGTTTTGAGAGTGACACCATTGCCGGGGAATGCAGACTGCCTATTGACAAGGTTCGGGCCTTCAACCAGGCTATTGACTCGATCCTTGCTCTCAAAAAAGTAACTTTACATCAACTTCAGGTGTTGGAGGGTCAACTCAAATCTGCTCTTTGCATTATCCCAATGGGTCGCCTTTTTCCAGTTCCATAGCCAGGTCTCTCAGAAAAACACCACCATACCAGACTTCAAGCTGAGATGTGAAGGAGAACTTTAGGATCTGGCGGAAATTTTAGCCTCAGTTTAATGGGCATGTAGTATGGCCTGCTGTTGGAACTGGCAGTGTCTGGTTGGCTGAAGGGATGCCCCCAGCCAGGCAGAACTACCGCTCCTGTCAAGGGCAGTTGATTACACTTGCTGTATAATGCATGCTCACCCTTGGATAGCTTGGCACTGAGCAGTCAGGCTCTCTACAGAGGGAATGTTAGACCTGATACTCGTCAGGTAGCGGTTCCCAGAACGTTTTTACTTTTTTCCACCTGGGTTTTGCTGATTCTCTTATGTGGCCTCCGGGCTTTGGGCCCTTTCCCACCGCAACTACAATGTGAAAGTGTGCGCCCCCTTCCTATCCGTGTTGGGAAAGGGCCCTGATTTCATGTTCTGAAACACAGGCGGATCTGTTATTGCAGACCAGTGGGTGCATACTGGTAGCTATTGTGGGTAAACTCATCAGCAGCTTGTCAATGTAGGCCGCTGTGAGTGCGCGCCCTCACCTATGGTGCCCATGATTGTGTGTGCCCCCTGCTAACGCAGGTTAGTGTGTGCGCACAGACACACGTATTGGTTAAAACCGTGTCCAGTCTGCTGTGCAGACTCAGGTGGGCACGCTGGCACCACTGGTGCTAGGAACTATGTGTCCCTCCTGCCATCGCAGGTTGGGGTGCGCAATAGCGCACGTGCACCCAGGTAGTGAGCAATACCTATACGTGTTTTCATTAGCTATAAGGCCTGCTCTGCCCATAAGTTAATTTGGGGGAATGGTTGACAACACTTCGCACTGCAATGGTGGATTGCAGTGGCGCAGCCTCATAATGTTTCATATCAATGGATTCGCTGTGCCAAATCCTTTCTATTGGTAAATGGGGTTCTGGCATAACTTGCTTAGAAATGCCACTTATAGAATATGGATATTTCTAGGCTCCAAGAGTCTTGGGGACCGTGGTGTCTTGCTCCAGTGGACATCAGGGGTCGGGGGGGGGAGCACATCTGTGCATTCCCGAATCGACATCCATAAAACATAGGCATCCCATTGGAATGGCAGACCTCTGCCATTTGAGGGCAGAATGGGATTGATTGAAGATAGAGGTTGTGACACTTAGCCTCTAGGGGCCGGATCATGGCCCCACTAAAGATTACGATCTGCATTCCAAGGCCCCATGGCAGACAGGCCTACAATTTAGGGCAGCCATCTGTGGTTCAAAGGGAAAACCCCTAAACTACCCCAACTTCAAAGGCACACAACAGTATAACTACGGGTGCCATCCTTCAGCAAAGGGTGAGATACGCTTGTGGGGATGTGGGACCAGAAAACCCGGACTGCGTCGTGCACATTGTCAGAGGACTTTGTTGGGCAAATGGAGTCTAACTGTCCAAATAGAGACTGGCCTGGGCCAAGGACCTGCTGAAGTGTGGACCCTGAAGTGTGCTCTCCAAGTGCCCGACAGCGCACCTCCTGTTCTCCTGGAGATCTCAGGGACATCAAAGGTCTCCTCCGAAGGACCTACACCATCTACCTGTAACGTCTGGAGAGATGTACCCTCTCAAGTGCCCACCTCAGCTGCTAAATTCAAACTGGTATCATGGTGTGAGCGTGGACTTAAGACTTGTGTCTGGAGACTGGATTGCCTAGTGTGGAGCCCCAAAAATCTTGCCCGCATCTGAGGCTTGTGTGCCCATACTGCGGGGACCAGACACTCATAAGTGTCTAGTGGTGGTGAGCGGATTCACCGGTTGCAGGACCCGCGTTGCCTGTTTCGTCGATCGTGGCCCATTTCTCTCGTGCGACACGCCGACTGCATGCTCATTGCGTGCGGTGTCCAATTCACAGGGTGCGACCCTCAGAGGTTGGGGTGTACCCAGAGTAGTGCCTTATTCTACCTCATCTTGCTCTGCTGAACTTGAGCCTGCTTGTGTGTGACCAGACTGGTCTGGTGCAACCTGTATCATCATGCACCAGACATTGTGCCTCATTTCCAGAGAGGTAAGGAATTGCCACTCTTCACTGTGTGCGTAACTGGAATTGCCAGGTGCAACCCAACTCAATGTGAACCGATCATTGTGCCTCCTTACCAGAGAGGTGCCGAATGTGCAACTCATCGTGTTTGAAATCTGAAGTGGCTGGTGCGACTCATCCCTACACGCACAAGTCACCCTGCCCGGATCGCCTGGGCACGACCCGGATCATCGTGTACTGATCGGGGTGCCTCATCCTACCAAGAGGCTCTCCTGTGTTACTCCCCATTCATTGGATGTTCTCTTGTTGACCCTCATTGCAGCCGACCAACTGGCCTCTCCACACCTGGCCCCTCCCAAAGACATCATGGTGCCAGGTAGTAGCGAGAGAGATTGGGTTGATAAAACTCTTCTGAGACAGTTTGGAAGTGGGTCAAGAGACTGCGTGACTCCTTTGTGTTTTGAGGCCTGTGGGTAAACTGCCCAAGTGGCTGCTAACCTCTTCCTTGTTTACGTCTACCACCTAATTAAAACTGTCACATATTTCCACCTGCTTCCTGAAGACCCAGACTAAGTGTGACTACGTCTGTGTGGGGCCCAGTGTCTGGGAGGTGTGGTTGGTTATCTTCCATCCGGGGGTATAGGACTGTAGGGGTGAACTTGAGGGTGGAGGGAGCCTCGGGCCACGGAGCCTGCAGAGGGTGAACCATATACCTGCTGGGTACCAGTGGCACCGCATTAGGGTGCTGAGTGTATATGCGTATGTATGAGCGTGCCGTATGGACTGGCTGATACCTGTTGCACCGCATAGTTGTGCGGAGTGAGTGTATATGTTAGTGGGAGTGATCGTGTGTGGCCTGTCTGTGATTCACAGCACTGGCCGACAGTCCTGCCTTATACGTTGATTGGTGCCAAAAGCACAATACCTTTTGATACTGGGTTTCTCCCGCATGGCTTCGGCCCGCGGTGCTACTAAAAAGTGTTCTGTGTTTTGTGTATGTACATAATCTTGATTACGAGCACTGCATAAGGGTGCTCTCTCTCAATTGGTGGGGGGGTTAGTTTAGGAATTATCCATAGTGTGCATACTAGTGAAAGCATAAAGATACGAGTGGGCCTAGTACTGATAGTAATATGTCTGATTGTGTTTTATGCCCAAAAGTATATGATGCTCATGTTATAATATTTAAATATGTGTGTTGAATATAAACTTTTTTACATACATCCTGTGTGATGTACCTATTGTGGCGCTCTGCATTTATCGCGAGTGGCTGCTGTGCCTTTGCTTTACACATTGCCTCTGTAGTGAGCCTGACTGCTCAGTGCCAAGCTGCGCAAGAGTGAGCCCAGGTTATCTAGTGAGTGCCCTTGACGAGAGCGGTAGTGCTGCCTGGCTGGGGGCATCCCTTCAGCCAACCAGACATTGCCAGTTCCAAAATTTGGCGGTCAAGCAGTGGCATATGACTTGTAATTGCACATAAGCGCACAGTGGATGATTGCGTGCCACAACATCATGAAGAAAAATTAGTTTCTTTTTTCCTAAGGGGTCCCTCGAAGGGACAGAGGAGTTGCTGGGACGAGGGCAGTGAGTACTGTGTCCTATTTGATATCTCTTTCTGCTTCTACTAGTTCGTCAAGATATATGAGCCGGTGGGCCTACCTGAGGTAAAGGTTTAGCTGGCTGTGTTACAAAACTACATGGTAGCACAGCTCAAGGAGGCCTGCCGGGCAAAGGGGGTAACTTGCAAGGGTAAAGTCAAAAGGCGAAGTTGCAGGAAGCCTTGAAGGCCTGGGCAGAGACCCATCCACAGAAGGAGGTGACCAGTGGAGGAGAATCTGATCAGGAGGAAGGGTTTGAGCCGGTCCCTGACATATCAATTGTAGAGGGGGAGGACCCTCTTCTAGACTCGGGTGACCACTCAAGACTCAGCAGCAGTATGTCCTCAAAGAGTTTGTCTTCTGAGGACCTGGAGGACAGTAGGGAAGAAAGGAAAGTGAAGTTAGAACTTAACAGGCACGACAAGCAGCAGGCCCTAGCCCTTGCCAAATTAGACAAAGAGCTAGCCCTGGCAGAAAAAAGGCTAGCCATGGAAGAGAAAAAGATCGCCCATGAGCTTAGCCTCAGAGAGTGTAAACTTAGAGCCCTACAACTCGGGTCCAACTGAAGAAATTGCGGCAGTGCCCCTGCAGTGTCTAAAATGGGAATAGAGGTTGAATCCCACAGGATATGGTCCAAGATTACTAGGTGGGGAATTACATTGATAAGTGGTTGGCAGCCTACGAGGTGGCTTGAAAGGTGCACTATGTCCCCGAAGAAAGCTGGTGAGGTAGTTTATGGAGGTACATGCCCCAATGGGGAGATACACCCTCCTAACACTAGGCATGGGTGACCAGACTAGCTACCTGCCATGAAGACGGTGTTGGTCAACAAGTTTGAACTGACCCAGGAAAAATACAGCCAACGGTTTAGGGCCAGCCGCAAACTAGCCACTCAGAATTTGCTCGACTTCTTAGATTACGCAAGTAAGGCACTGAAGGATTGGGTGTTGGGCAGTTAGGTCAAGGACTATGAGGGATTGTATAATTTAGTCCTGAGGGAGCACTTCCTCGAGACCTGTTTCACCGACCTGCACTGTTAGACCCGGGATCCTTGGTTGGCTGAGGTAGGTACCTTAGGCCAAATAGGGACCCTCGCTCTCACGTCAGGGAAAGGAAGGACACCTTCTCAGATAGCCCCCGCTCACCCCCTTGGTAGCTTGGCACGAGCAGCCAGGCTTATCTTCAAGGCAAATGAGTACAGTATTTGCAACCACGCTCACAGCAACCCAATGATGATACCACAAATGGCCTCCACACGAGTTTCATAAAAACAAGTATAAATTTATATAAAAAGATATACGATAAGACCACACGATATAAATCCAACATATGCGTATTTGTAATATTCTTCCTGGCCGGTTGTTAGGCCAGCCAGCCCTTGTAAGTTCTGGCGATATTAATGAGCACTTCTAAACGTTCCACTGCCGTCCTAATGCAATGCTATGCAGTTCGTAATGCTCGAATCAGGCACTTTGCAATGTAGAAATAATGCAGTTCGTAATGCTCGAATCAGGCACTTTGCAATGTAGAAATAATGCAGTTCGTAATGTTAGCATCAGGCACTTTGCAATGTAAAAATAATGCAATGCGTAACGCAACAATCAGGTATTTCGTTATGCAGAAATAATGCAATGCGTAATAAACTAATCAGGTAGTTCGTTATGCAGAAACAATGCAATGCGTAATAAACTAATCAGGTAGTTTGTTATGCAGAAACAATGCAATGCGTAATACGACAATCAGGTAGTTCGTTATGCAGAAACAATGCAATGCGTAATACGACAATCAGGTAGTTCAGTATGCAGAAACAATGCAATGCGTAATACACTCCAGCACCGATCACGGTGCCTCAGGCGGTCTCTCCGCCACTCGTACTGACTTGCAGTCAGCCTCTGTCAACAGTTGCCCCCACACGGGTATGGTGTAAACAAAAAGTGCAGCTCCGCACTCCGATCCCGGTACTGCCACTCCGTTGGCAAGTATGGGCCGCAATACGAGCGAGCTGAAGCAGAGGCTCGCACTGCAGGAATGGGAGAGGCCGAGAGCGTCTCCCTCCGAGCCCGCACCCCGCCCCAGGCACCGACACATGTTACCTGGGGGTGCGACCTCGCTCTCCTCTTCCCGCGACTTGGGCCTCCGATGCAATCTTTGTGAATTCCGGGCAGTGGGACTCGGGCCCTCCCTCGACGAGGTTGGTTCAAGGTCCCGCTCTGGCAACGGCGGGCTCGGGCCGGCGGCTCGGCTCTTCCGGGGCTGCCGGTCCGGGCCGCTGATGCTACGAAGATCTCAGGCTGCAACAGGGCACACGCACACAACGTCGCTGAGACTCACTTGAGCTTCGGGTGCACGATCACAGGGCACTCCTCACGAAGGTCTCAGGCTGCACGAAGCACATGCACACAGCGTCGCTGAGACTCACTTGGACTCCGGGTGTGCACGATAACAAGGCAATCCTCACGAAGGTCTCAGGCTGCACAAAGCACACGCACACAGCATCGCTGAGACTCACTTGGACTCCGGGTGTGCACGATAACAGGGCAATCCTCATGAAGGTCTCAGGCTGCACAAAGCACATGCACACAGCGTCGCTGAGACTCACTTGGACTCCGGTGCACACGATCACAGGACAATCCTCACGAAGGTCTCAGGCTGCACAAAGCACACGCACACAGCGTCGCTGAGACTCGCTTGGACTCCAGATGCCCACGATCACAGGGCAATTCTTACGAGGGTCTCAGGCTGCAAAAAGCACACGCACACAGCGTCACTGAGACCCTCCTGGAAACTTTTGTGTTCCTGAGTTTCCGCAACAGGGAGCCAGCTCACCTCGGGCCCTTGGGGATAAGTTACTTCCGGACACAGCACACAGCAAAGTCCTTTCAAGCAGGGGACACAGCACACAGCAAAGTCCCTTTAGCCTCTCCTTGGTTAAAGCAGCAAACTGCAGGCCAGCCCCAGAACACACAGCAAGGGTCAGTCCTTTCCTTCAGTCTCTTCAGCTGTTTCTTCCTTGGCAAAGGTTCCTCTTGACCACGAAGTAGCTTCAGTGTTGTTCAATCTTGATCAATCCATTTCTCCAAAGTTCAGGGGCTTCAGCTCTCATAGTTATACCCTAAATGTCTTTGAAGTCTTTGTGTTCAGGGGGGCACAGACCCCTGTCTAAACCAGTTGTGGGTGGCTCCCTGCCAGTGACACCTTCTGCCTTTTATAGTGGGGGTCTGGCTCCTTAATCACTCAGCAGGAGATGGAGCCATTGTTTTATGGCAGCAACCCAGGCCTCTTCACCTACAGGGGCTACTCCTCCCCCCTACACTCCAGATGCAGGTCAGCCTGTTGCTGTCTCACCTCCTCCCCTGGGTCAAGACATTCCCCAGATCCTATCACTTTCAAATCCAGACAGTCAATCCACAACCAGGCAGAGACACACAGAAATGTTAGAGCACAAAAACCCAGCCACTTCTAAAAGAGTGGTTTCTAAACACACAATGCAAAAACCACCTTCATAAAAAGATGTGTTATTACATTGTGAGTTCAGGCACACTAAACTTCACCTCTCCATTTTAAGCCTTTGGGAAGATAGGCTGGAAAACATATTACACAGCCTCCCCATTTTATCCTATGGGCAAGATGGCCTTTCCACAGTGAAAAACGAAATGGAGATTATTTCACTGTCAGGACATGGTACACACCTTAGTACATGTCCTACCTTTCACATGCACTGCACCCTGCCCAGGGGGTACCTTGGACCTACCATAGGGGTGTCTGAGGTGCATAGAAAGGGAAGGGTAAGGTCTGGCAAGTGGGTGCACTTGTCAGTACAACATGGCAGTTTAACAAACTGCGCGCAGGCACTGCAGTGGCAGGCCTGAGTTCCCTCTTTAAGGCTACTTGTGTGGGTGGCACAATTCGTGCTGCAGGCCCACTAGTAGCATTTGCATTACCAGCCCTGGCACACATAGTGCACTTTACTAGGGACTTTACTAGTAAGGCAAAAATACCAATCATGGACAACCAATTACCATTACACTTTATGCAGGGAGCACTTGCACTTTGACACTGTTTAGCAGTGGCAAAGTGTCCAAAGCATCTAAGTTGGCAAAACCATGTCAGAAAAAAGGTCTAGGGGGAAAGCAAAAGTTTAGGGAACTTTAGCCAAAAAGGGCCAAGTCCAACACAACCCCCCCCCCAGGCAAAAGCCAGGGTAGACCAATCAACTACCTTGATGGACTTCCCTGCTTGGGGCGATAGAACACGGACGCAGGCCCGCTACCGCAGGGACACCCTCCTGTTCTATGCCTTCCTGACACCAGGGGATTCTCTTGGTCACTACTCCCTGGGCCAACTATGCCGCTCCATGGCAGTTGGGGCCTCTCTAGGGGTGCTGGTCCCTTGCCAACCCCCACCTAGAGCGGTACCCCTGGAAGACCCATCAGTCAGGATACTGTTCCCAGTTATCCTGTCCTCCAGGTTAGAAGTGGGTTTACCCTGGTCACTCCTAGGGGACCTAGCCCTACTGGCTGGACAGGGTCCCACAAGTTTTCCCACGGGGGGACACCTTCCTCCCTTAACCTTCCATTTAGATTTCTGTGCCTGCCATTTAGGAATGGCACCCACAAACTTCAGGACTGCGGGAGCTCTGGTTACAGACGCCACACGCCCTCCTGACGCTAGGTGTTCTTCCTCACACAGCTGGCAAGTAGGCGCTTGGCCTTCAACCGGGTGCTCCTCTAAGGAACCCTCCAGTCTCCGGGGTGGGGTGGAGAACCCCTGGGGACACTGCTCACACTCCCTCCCTCTCTTTTGAGACAGGGCGCTAGCCCGCATGCCCCCCCCATTACTCTGGGACCTAACAGTTCTACTTCGCCTCTCTTCCCTCTCTAAGGTCTTTTCAGACCCTTGGACCCATGACCAGGGGTCCGGCTCTTGTCTCAGCTCCCGGGATACAAAGAGCTCGCACCCTAACATGGGTTGGCGCAATCCTGGAAAACAATTACTGAGCCTAGGCTCCCTAGGGGCAAAGTTGAGCAACCCCTTCAAATTATTCGCCATGCTCACCAACACCCAATCATCCAGTGCACGCTTGTACTCATCCACACTTGGCACTGGCTGTACGCTGCCACCATTTGAACTGGACTCTGCCTGTTTAACCTTCATGTCCAGTTCCCTCATGCTTAACTCATGAGCTAAGAGAATCTTTTTCTCTTCCAAGGCGAGAGCATTCCTGCTCTCCTCTGCTCGCTTTTCACTTTCAATGAGCAGCTTCTTCTCCTCTGCTTGAGTTTCAAGTTTTAAAACCTCCAACTCATGCTCTCTGACCCTTTGGTTTTCCTCCAGCTCCTCTGGTGAAAAACTCCTCCCTGAATGGCTACTACCAGCCCCTGAGGTTGGTCCTTCCACTGGCAAATCCTGTGGACCAAATCCATTCCCTGGGTCATCCTCATCCACCTCAACATCACCCGTCTCCTGAGCCCCTTTGGCTTGCCACCAGGCCCTCAAGGCCATTTGCAGCTCCTCCTTCTTGGCGCTACTTTTCATGGGACATCCCAAAGCTCTGCAGAATTGCCTCAATTGATCAACTTTGTAGGTAAGCAATGCCTCAATGTCGAACTCTAATTCTGCAGCCTCACTGGCTACTTGACTCCTCTGAGACATGATGTGTGGCTTAAAGGTCTCTCAAAAATAGAACCAACAAATCAAAAACACAATATGTGGTTGCGTCGTGGTCTGCGCTAAATTTGTGATGTACACCAATTACTGTGAGTGAATTTACAAATACACGTTCAAATCCCAACCGCTGATCACCAAAATGTTAGACCCGGGATCCCTGGTTGGCTGAAAAGGTACCTTAGGCCAATTAGAGACCCTCGCTCTCACGTCAGGGAAAGGAAGGACACCTTCTCAGATAGCCCCCGCTCACCACCTTGGTAGCTTGGCACGAGCAGCCAGGCTTATCTTCAAGGCAAATGTGTAAAGTATTTGCAACCACGCTCACAGCAACTCAATGATGACACCACAAATGGACTCCACACGAGTTTCATAAAAACGAGTATAAATTTATATAAAAAGATATACGATAAGACCACACGATATAAATCCAACATATGCGTATTTGTAATATTCTTCCTGGCCGGTTGTTAGGCCAGCCAGCCCTTGTAAGTTCTGGCGATATTAATGAGCACTTCTAAACGTTCCACTGCTGTCCTAATGCAATGCTATGCAGTTCGTAATGCTAGAATCAGGCACTTTGCAATGTAGAAATAATGCAGTTCGTAATGCTCGAATCAGGCACTTTGCAATGTAGAAATAATGCAGTTCGTAATGTTAGCATCAGGCACTTTGCAATGTAAAAATAATGCAATGCGTAACGCAACAATCAGGTATTTCGTTATGCAGAAATAATGCAATGCGTAATACACTAATCAGGTAGTTCGTTATGCAGAAACAATGCAATGCGTAATACACTAATCAGGTAGTTCGTTATGCAGAAACAATGCAATGCATAATACGACAATCAGGTAGTTCGTTATGCAGAAACAATGCAATGCGTAATATGACAATCAGGTAGTTCGGTATGCAGAAACAATGCAATGTGTAATACACTAATCAGGTAGTTGATATGCAGAAACAATGCAATGCGTAATACACTAATCAGGTAGTTCGTTATGCAGAAACAATGCAATGCGTAATACACTCCAGCACCGATCACGGTGCCTCAGGCGGTCTCTCCGCCACTCGTACTGACTCGCAGTCAGCCTCTGTCAACAGTTGCCCCCACACAGGTAGGGTGTAAACAAAGAGTGCAGCTCCGCACTCCAGCCCCGGTACTGCCACTCCGTTGGCAAGTACGGGCCGCGATACGAGCCGAAGCAGAGGCTCGCACTGCAGGAATGGGAGAGGCCGAGAGCGTCTCCCTCCGAGCCCGCACCCCGCCCCAGACGTTGACACACGTTACCTGGGGGGTGCGACCTCGCTCTCCTCTTCCCGCGACTTGGGCCTCCGATGCAATCTTTGTAATTTCCGGGCAGTGGGACTCGGACCCGCTCTGGCAACGGCGGGCTCGGGCCGGCGGCTCCGCTCCTCCGGGGCTGCCGGTCCAGGCCGCTGATGCTACGAAGATCTCAGGCTGCAACAGGGCACATGCACACAGCGTCGCTGAGACTCACTTGAGCTTCGGGTGCACGATCACAGGGCAATCCTCACGAAGGTCTCAGGCTGCACAAAGCACATGCACACAGCGTCGCTGAGACTCACTTGGACTCCGGGTGTGCACGATAACAGGGCAATCCTCACGAAGGTCTCAGGCTGCACAAAGCACACGCACACAGCGTCGCTGAGACTCACTTGGACTCCGGTGCACACGATCACAGGACAATCCTCACGAAGGGCTCAGGCTGCAAAAAGCACATGCACACAGCGTCGCTGAGACACGCTTGGACTCCAGATGCCCACGATCACAGGGCAATTCTTACGAGGGTCTCAGGCTGCAAAAAGCACACGCACACAGCGTTGCTGAGACTCTCCTGGAAACTTTTGTGTTCCTGAGTTTCCGCAACAGGGAGCCAGCTCACCTCGGGCCCGTGGGGATAAGTTACTTCCGGACACAGCACACAGCAAAGTCCTTTCAAGCAGGGGGACACAGCACACAGCAAAGTCCCTTTAGCCTCTCCTTGGTTAAAGCAGCAAACTGCAGGCCAGCCCCAGAACACACAGCAAGGGTCAGTCCTTTCCTTCAGTCTCTTCAGCTGTTTCTTCCTTGGCAAAGGTTCCTCTTGACCACGAAGTAGCTTCAGTGTTGTTCAATCTTGATCAATCCATTTCTCCAAAGTTCAGGGGCTTCAGCTCTCATAGTTATACCCCTAAATGTCTTTGAAGTCTTTGTGTTCAGGGGGCACGGACCCCTGTCTAAACCAGTTGTGGGTGGCTCCCTGCCAGTGACACCTTCTGCCTTTTATAGTGGGGGTCTGGCTCCTTAATCACTCAGCAGGAGATGGAGCCATTGTTTTATGGCAGCAACCAAGGCCTCTTCACCTCCAGGGGCTACTCCTCCCCCCTACACTCCAGATGCAGGTCAGCCTGTTGCTGTCTCACCTCCACCCCTGGGTCAAGACATTCCCCAGATCCTATCACTTTCAAATCCAGACAGTCAATCCACAACCAGGCAGAGACACACAGAAATGTTAGAGCACAAAAACCCAGCCACTTCTAAAAGAGTGGCTTCTAAACACACAATGCAAAAACCACCTTCATAAAAAGATGTGTTATTACATTGTGAGTTCAGTCACACTAAACTTCACCTCCATCTTAAGCCTTTGGGAAGATAGGCTGGAAAACATATTACACAGCCTCCCCATTTTATCCTATGGGCAAGATGGCCTTTCCACAGTGAAAAACGAAATGGAGATTATTTCACTGTCAGGACATGGTACACACCTTAGTACATGTCCTACCTTTCACATGCACTGCACCCTGCCCAGGGGGTACCTTGGACCTACCATAGGGGTGTCTGAGGTGCATAGAAAGGGAAGGGTAAGGTCTGGCAAGTGGGTGCACTTGTCAGAACAACATGGCAGTTTAACAAACTGCGCGCAGGCACTGCAGTGGCAGGCCTGAGTTCCCTCTTTAAGGCTACTTGTGTGGGTGGCACAATTCGTGCTGCAGGCCCACTAGTAGCATTTGCATTACCAGCCCTGGCACACGTAGTGCACTTTACTAGGGACTTTACTAGTAAGGCAAACATACCAATCATGGACAACCAATTACCATTACACTTTATACAGGGAGCACTTGCACTTTGACACTGTTTAGCAGTGGCAAAGTGTCCAAAGCATCTAAGTTGGCAACACCATGTCAGAAAAAAGGTCTAGGGGGAAAGCAAAAAGTTTAGGGAACTTTAGCCAAAAAGGGCCAAGTCCAACATGCACCAACACCTAATCGACAGCAAGCTGGTTGATTGCCGGAAGCTTGCTGAAGAAGCGGACTTCTGGTCCACCACCAGAGTGTCTACGAAAATAGCTGGGGGGAACTTCCAAAAGGGAGGCCAGGGTCCCCACCAGAAGAAGTAGGGGATTGACAAGAAGAAGAAGTCTTCTGCTTGCCCCCGGAAACCCTCCCTGTGAAAAAAATCAAACACAAGTTCCCAGTCCGCTCCCCCGAAGAAAACTTCCCCGGACCAGAGTTCGCAACCGAAGACCCCTAAGTGCTATGAGTGTTATGGGCATGTAACTACAAGTGAGACTTCAAGGTCCAAAACGCATGGCCCTGCCCGCTGGAGGAAAAGCTTCAGCGGTGGCAAGCGTAGCTATGGAGTAGGAGGTGGCTCCGGGCAATGAAGGGGAGTTTAGTGGTTTTACCCTAGTGTCCCTGGTTGACAGTGAGATGGTTCCCCGTCTCCAAGTGCCTGAGAATACAGCAAAGTATAGGCAACGGGTCACAATCAATGGGCAGGGGGTAGAGGCTCTGAGGAAAACAGGGGCCAGTATGACTATAGTAAGGAGTCAACTGGTCTTCCAGGAGTAGATAATTTGCCAGGCCACCTACCAGGTGGTGGTGGCTGATAAAGAGAGGGTCGTTTCCCAGTGGCCCAGATGCCGTTTTGATGGGGAGGGGTGTTGGGCCTATTGATGGTTGTGGTAAGCTCCGCCATGCCACTGGCTTGTCTGTTGGCTAATGACCTGGAGCACACTATCTGGAAGGAAGTGGAGCTTCGGGCTCATGTGAAGATGTTGGGGTTACCCAAATGGATTTGAGCTACCACACGGTTCATGGCTACCCAAGACGGGAGCCAGAGGGGTCTGGAGTCTGGAACAATGGCCCATCCCCCCGCTGCTAAGAAGGGGGGAGGACGAGGATGGGGATGGCCCTATTCCGAATGCACCTCGGGTGAGATGAATGAGGAATCGGCCGAGGCCGCCCCGGAATCCAACGAGGAGAGCATTACTGTCCCTGGTGTACTACCAAGCTAGCCTGTGTGCACTTGGGTTGGGGGTCCATGAGGGAGGGGTTCTGTAGGGCACAGAGGTAGTGCCCCAACCTTTTGACTCCTTGATCAGTTGACTCCTTACCATAGTCTTACTGGCCCCTGTTTCCCTCACAGCCTCTACCCCCTGCCCATTGATGGTGGCCCATTGCCTATACTTTGCTGTATTCTCAGGCACTTGGAGCCGGGGAACCATCTCACTGTCACCCGGGGACACTAGGGTAACACCACTAAACTCCCATTCATTGCCCGTGGCCACCTCCTCCCCCATGGCTACGCTTGCCACCACTGAAGCTTTTCCTCCAGCGGGCGGAGCCATGCGCTTTGGACACTTGAGGTTTCCTTTGTAGTTACATGCCCATAACACTCATAGCACCCAGGGGTCTTCGGTTGCGAACTCTGGTCTGGGGGAGTTTTCTTCGGGGGAACGGACTGGGAACTGGGACTGGGTTTGACCTTTTTCACAGGGAGGGTTTCCGGCGACAAGCTGAGGCCCAAGCAGCCGGTGATGAAGCTGGGACTCAACACCAATACTGGGAGGAAGACCTTCTGTACAGTAAGTCTAAGGCTCCAGGTCAGGGGTACCAAAGGGCCCTAGTGGTCCCCCAGTGTTATCGGCCCATCCTACTGGGAATGGCCCATTACATCCCCCTGGCAGGACATTTGGGCCAGGACAAGACCTTTGCCCGGCTTGCTCCTCACTGTTATTGGGCCCAACTCAGGGTGTGGCAAGATGTGCCAGAAGCTTGAAGCTCCCCTAAACCCATTGACCGTCGTTGGCACCCCATTTGAGCAGGTGGGCATCGACATAGTGGGGCCTATGGATCCGGGCATCAGTACATCCTTGTGCTGGTGGATCATGCCACACGGTACCCAGAGGCAATCCCTCTGAGGACCACGACCGCACCGGCAGTGGGGAAGGCGCTGATGGGGATTTTTACCCGAGTGGGATTCCCCAAGGAGGTGGTGTCTGACCGGGGCATGAACTTCATGTCTACATACATGCAGGCTATGGGAAGGGAGTGTGGGGTGACCTATAAGTTCTCCACCCCCAAACCAACAGGCTTGTGGAAAGGTTCAGCAAGACCCTAAAATGCATGATCAGAGGCTCTGAGGAAAAAGTGGGATGTCCTCCTGCCATGCCCATTATTTGCCTACCAGGAGGTCCCTCAGAAGGGAGTAGGGTTTAGCCCCTTTGAACTCCTCTTTGGACATCCGGTCAGGGGACCTCTGAGTTTGGTCAAGGAAGGCTGGAAGCAATCTCCTAAGACAACTCCCAGGGATGTAGTAAGCTACATCCTAGCCCTCTAGAGCCAAATGGCCCGGTTGTGGAAGCAAGCCTCCCACAACCTAGAAGCCAGCCAGGATGTCATGAAGTGCCATTCCAGTAGAATTGACACCGGGACAGAAAGTGTGGGTGATGGAGGCTGTGGAGCTGGGAGCCCTTCAGGACCGTTGGTCCAGGCCCTACTGGTGATCAAGAGGAAGGGGTAGACCACCTACCTGGTGGATCTCAATACCCCAAGGCAGTCCCTCTGGGTACTGCATGTCAATCGCCTTAAGACACACTTTGAGAGGTCCGAGGTTACCATGCTAATGGTAACGGACGGGGAGGAGGAGAGCAAGCCTCTCACTGACCTCCTGCACTCTCAGGATTAATCCTTCCACCAACCCATCCATCTCCTATCCCCTGTCCTGACTCCTGACCAGCAGAGGGATTGTCACCCAGTATTGAAACAATTTCCCTCACTGTTCTCCCTTATCCCAGGGATGACCCGCCTGTGCACCCATGACGTGGACAAGGTTGACTACCTCCCTGTCAAGAGCAAATCTTACTGGTTGTCGGAGAAGGCGGAAGTTTCTAAGATGCTGGAATTGGGGGTCATAGAACCCTTCAGCAGACCCTGCTCTAGTCTGGTGGTACTGGTGCCAAAAGTTGCCCGGCCGGCACTACACCTGTAATGATGTTCTGTGTGGACTATCGGGGGATGAACTTGGTGACCCGGACGGCTGCCCATCCAATCCCGTGGGCAGGTGAGTTGATCGACAGGTTTTGTGCGGCCCAGTATTTAAGTACCTTCGACCTCACTTCTGGGTACTGGAAGATCGACTTCACCGAGGGATCAAGGGAGAAAGCTGCCACCTCCATTTGCCATTTGAGGGCTGAATGGGATAGACTGAAGATAGAGGTTGTGACACTTAGCCTCTAGGGGCTGGATCATCGCCCCACTAAAGATTAAGATCTGCATTCCAAGGCCCCATGGCAGACAAGCCTACAAATTAGGGGAGACATCTGTGGTTCAAAGGGAAAACACAGACTGTGTGGTGCACATTGTCAGAGGACTCTGTTGTGCACATGGAGGATAACTACCAGTTTGGATTTAGTAGCCGAGGTGGGCACTTGAGAGGGCACCGCTTTCCAGATGTCACAGGTAGATGGTGTAGGTCCTTCGGGGGAGATCTTTGATGTCCCTGAGATCCCCAGGGAAACCTGAGGCCCGCCGTCGGGCCCTTGGAAAGCACACTTCAGGGTGCCACACTTCAGCAGATCCTCAGCCCAGGCCATTCTCTATTTGGACAGTTATCCTCCATGTGCACAACAGAGTCCTCTAACAATGTGCACCCCGCAGTCTGGGTTCTCCGGTTCCACGACCCCACAAGCGTATCTCTGCTTTCCCTGGAGGATGGCACCCATAGTTATAATGTTGTGTGTCTTTGAAGTCAGGTGGTTTAGGGGGTTTTCCCTTTAAACCACAGATGTACCCCCTAAATTGTAGGCCTTTCTGCCATAGGGCCTTGGAACACTATGTTCAATCTATCACATTCAGCTAAAATGGCAGAGGTCTGCCGTTCCCGTGTGGTGCCCATGTTTTATGGCTGTTGATTGGGGAATGCACAGGTGTGCACCCCCGACCATTGGTGTCTACTGGAGCCACACACCATAGTCCCCAAGAATCTTGTAGCATAGAAATGTCCATAGTCTATAAGTGGCATTTCTAAGCAAGTTATGGCAAACCCCCTTTACCAATAGAAAGGGTTTGGCACTGTGAATCCATTGATCTGAAACATCATGAGGCTGCTCCACTGCAATCCACCATTGCAGTGTGAAGTATTGTCAACCACTTCCCCATATTAACTTATGGGCAGAGCAGGTATCATAGTTAGTGAAAAAACACATAAGTATTCCTCACTACCTGGGCGCATGTGCGCTACTGTGCCCCCCGACCTGCAATGGCAGGAGGGACACATAGTTCCCAGCACCAGTGATGCCAGTGCGCCCACCCGAGTCTGCCTAGCAAACTGAACATAGGTTTAACCAATACATGTGTCTGTGCGCAGGCACTAACCTGCGTTGGCAGGCGGCATACACGATCACAGGCATCATAGGTGCGAGTGCGCAGTCAGAGCGCCCTACACTGGCAAGCTTCTCATGAGTTTACCCTTAATAGATACCAGTGCATACCCACCGGTCTGCAATGATAGATCAGCCCATGTTCCAGAACATGGAATCAGCACCATTTCCCAATACAGATAGGAAGGGCGCACGTATTTCACACCATAGTTGCGGTGGGAAAGGGCCCTAAGCCCAGTGGCCACCTAAGAGAATCAGCAAACTCCAGATGGAAAAAGCAAAAAAGTTCCTGGAACCGCTACCTGATGAGTATCAGGTCCAACACCTGCTCCTCCTGTATCTTATCAGACTCTGGGGGGCAGATTTACAAGCCCCCTGCGCCACCAGTACGTCACTTTTTCTGACGTACTGATGGCGCATGTTACTGCTCCATATTTACAAGGACAGGAAAAGCCACCCTGCGTGGCTTTTCCTGTCCTTGTACATATGGCCCCTTTACACGCAGCACTTTGCGTGAAAGGGGCGTTCCATGGGTGTTGTGTGGGTGTTCCCACGCAACACCCATGGGACAAGACACATTTCCAGATTTACGAGGAATCGTAAATCTGGAAATGCGTTTGAATGTGGCGTAGCGAGGCGCAACGAGGAGAATTGTTTTTATTTCTCCTCGTTTTTTCCTCTTTCAATGCGTGCTGCATTCTACAGCACGCATTGAATGAGGAAAATGCCTGTAGTGATTGTTTTTGTGCAGGAAGGTGCCCCTTCCTGCACAAAAACAATCTCCCCATGATGCAGGCATCCTTGCACCATGGTGCAAGTGTGCCTGCTCCGGTACATGGCAGCAGTTTGTGCGCCAGCGCAGGGGGGAGCCCAGGAATGCGACATATTATTGTAAATATGTCGCATTCCTATGCTTTGGAAGTGCCGCAGCGTGGCGCAGCCAAAGGGCTTGCGTTGCCGCACTGCGGCACTTCCTTGTAAATCTGCCCCTGGGTCTTTTTACCGACTCTGCTGACAGTGTGGGTTTTGGGGACCATTCTGGGGCAGGAGTGGTGCAGGGCTGACTAGCCTGCTATATGGCATGATAGCGGGGTGACAAAAAACATTGCATTTCTAGAACTGTTCCCTATTGTTGTTTCTGTCACCATATTGTCTGCTGTGTTCCAGTATAAGACTGCGGTTTTTTGGTCGAACAATATGGCCATGGTTGAGACTATTAACAAACAGAGGGCCTCCGGTAGATAGGTTCTGAGGCTTTTGAAGCACCTTGTCTTACTTTGCTTGAAGCTCCATTGCCTCCATAAAGTCTATATAACAACGGAAGAAAGACAGTTTCAAAAGTGCAAACATGTCTAAAAAGAGTGTGGGGTATTGTGATAAAAATGGGCACAGCCGGGTTATCAAAGGTCAGCGCTTGGTTTGTGAAGTAGCGTTTATCATTTCATGAGCCTCCTTCAAAACAAAATTGAAGATGGAAGAGTCCAAAGTTTTGCATTTGTATGTTTTAACTTAGAGGTAATTATTCCTTGTTTGTTGCCAAAAGGCAATAAGACTTAAGTACGGCATGAGATGTCTTCGTCTAATCGCTCCCTACTAGAGTTCAGCTTTTTTTCCGCTTTATCCAGAAATTTAACAAGGTGACACGCTAATTGAATGATTTGCCGGCAAAGCATGCTTTAACTGCCTGCCTGCATGTTCTTATTCCCATTTCCTTTAAGGCAGGTTTTAAATGGGATCTGCGATCCTTGTCCAGTTCCTTGCAGATGCATATTAGATGAAGGATGTCCTCTTTTTGAATCCCCACATAGACGACAGTTAGTTATCATTTGAGGGCGTTTCCACGGGGGCAAATGATATTGTGATGGGAGAATGCCCAGCCGTAGTCGTAGGAACTTCTCCTTCTTTATCCATGTGAAGCCGACACTTAGGTAGCTTTGATGGAAGCTGCTGGTATAGCTTTGAATGACAGTCCAGCCATGAGCCCTGTTGGTTAGTGTTGCTTTGTCCTCTGCTTGCGAGATGATCCTTACTGATTTATTTACCAGTTGTTTGAACGTGTTATGCAATCCAGTGCTTTCCCAAAGATCTTGTAGTTCCAAGATGCCTATTGAATGCTTTAGATAGCTTGCAGCTGCGCACCCATTTTTCCTTTCTAGCTCCTTCCAGAGATAGTGATCCAAAGTTTGTTTTGCTTGAAGCTGAATCTTGTGTTTAGGGCTAAACATGTCAAGGTGTTTATAATAAGGTGGCTGATGCTTTATCTCAATCCAAGTTGCAGAATTTCCAGTAATATCACCCACAAGCAGCGGAGTGGATGAGGGAGTTCCCAACATATCTATTGAAGATTGGCGCCCCGCCTTATCGGATTTAATGGCAGCTTCCTTAGCCAAGCGCACGCGGAGGACCTATCAGAAATTCTTTTAGACATATAGGCCCTGTTTTGCAAGGATAAGGCGTGTCTGAGTTATTTTCGCCCTATGCTGTTTGCCTCTTTCTTGAGGCCTTGTGGTTTCAGGGCATGCCAGTTTCTTCTGCAAGGGCCCATTTGGCAGCCATTAGCTTCTTTGTCAAGATAAAAGGCATGTGTGAAGTGGACAATTGTTTCCTGGTGAGGAAGGCAATAGCGAGTTGGGCCAGATTGGAAGATATGCTCAAGGGTGGGAGGAGACAACTTGACACGCAGGTGCTGGGTGCTTTGCTGGCTCAGGGGTCCCTTATTTGCCCAGTTGCCCATATGAGGGCATACTTCTTGGTTCCGCCCAAGGTTCAATCTGCTGCACTGTTCAACCATTCTAATGGAGAGTGCCTGTCATGGTATCAATTTTTGGCAGTGTTACGCTGCACTCTCAGCAGTATTGGGATTGACCCGCCGGGTCACTCATCACGTTCTTTTAGGATTGGGGCGGGGACTTTTGCAGCAGGAGCGGGTTTGTCCTCAAATGAAGTCAAGAGAATTCGCCGGTGGTCATCATCTTGTTTAAGTACTACATACGCCGTGAGTTAGTTTGAGTCTCTGAGTTTTGCGGCATAATCACTGTTTAATGCTGTTATCTCACTCTATTTTTTTCTCTTTTTAGTAGTATGCCTTCCAAGGTTGTGTGGGTGATTGGCCATTCCTTTGTGCGGTAGGTGGCCTACCGTTTGCAACAGCTTTGCAAGTCAAAGCCTGCTGGATTGGAGGACGTCCTCTTCCGATGGTGTTGGGTTGGGGGCCTCTGGATTGCCCAGCTTCGCCAGCTGGTGGAGGAGATGAACGGTTGTGTGGGGCTGTAGTTCCTGGACCTGATCATTTTTCACGTTGGCGGTTATGACTTGGTTAAGCTGGGGCACAGGGCAGTCAGGGAGGCTCTCTTGTGTGAGTTCGCCTAGTTGGGTAGCTTGGTCACACATGATCCCGCGTCGTAAGTGGGGTCCAAACATTAGATCCAGGGCTCTGAATGTGTCAGTCAAGCATCTCAATGCTGAAATTGCCAAGCTCCTCCATGGGCCGTGACAGCTGTGGAACATATTGCATGAGTTGATCAGGGGTGACCAAATGTTTCACAGACATGGAGTCCACTTATCTGACTTGGGTACTGACTTGTTTATTGATGGCATCTGGGCCTTTACTTAAAACTTGCTCTTTGGTGGGGAGGGCGAAAGACCACTTGGCCCTGGTCACGCTTGTGGCAAAAAAGTGAAACCCAAGATCGCTTTACAACAACGGCGAGAGTCCTTCAACTCATTTCCTAGGGCAGCACAGAGGGGGGAGACAGCAATCTGAATCCCGAAGAAGAATGTTCACACCAGCTTGGGCAAGGGCGCACAGTCAGTCGGTGTAGGGCATGGGGCTCCAGCCCCTGGTCACTCTAGGAGTTCCGCAGAAAGCTTGGTGTTGGAGGGGTGAGCCTCTGGGGTTGCGGATAAGGTTACCAGAAGTGTGGACCGCCCCTCAGGGATGCAGGTGGAGTCCATCTGTGTAGTTCTCCCAGGGATGAAGGTTGACTGCATCTTAGTGTTGGATGATTAAGTAATGGAGGCTCCACTATGTATAATATCAATAATTTTAGCATGACAATGTCAGATTAAAACGATTTGCTATTCTATATACATTCAATTGTAAATGTGTTTTTCTTGACCCTACTGACAATTTTCTGAGATGTGTTCTGTGTTTTGATTGAAAAAATGATAAGAATGTTAAGATGTCAAGTTTTGAGTGTTTTTCTGTAATAAATATGACCCTCTTCCCAAAGCAGTGTGGTCCGTATGGGAGCTCCGGTTCCCACGTTCATGAATGGTGTGCTCATGCACAATACAAAAGCCTAACCTTTAGGCTTTATCAACAGTTGGTGTGCTATGGCAATCAAATCTAGTCCATACATTTTTGCCTCTTGAAAGAAAACTGTCGGTGTCACTTTCTTGGCAAAAAAACCCAGTTTGGTTGTTGTTGTAGAGCTAAAACACTTGGCTTCAAACAGTCCCTGTTGACATTGGCCCTGGAATGTAATTGAGGATCACCTCGAAGCTGGTGAGATTCTTATTCATTATCTTAGAGGTCAGACACAAGGTTGTGATAGGCAGAGGAGACTGTCTCACTAAAATCGCTTACTTTGGATAATGTCACTCCCATGTCTTTTTTTGCAAAAGAAATGAGGATTACCGCTCATTATATAAACCGAACAGTTTGAGGGGTACGTCATAAACACTCCGCCCACACCATCCTGTAACTGACTGGGAGTTCTGGCCAGCACTATATTATGACAACACTAAGCAGCCGTCCAGGTGCACTACAGCAAGAGGAGCGCCATATTGAAACCGCCTCAAATGTGGTCGTATTGCTAGGGAACGGCACAACAACAAAATGTAATTTTACTGAGGGCGGCAACAGACCTTGCACTGGTTCTCTTAGAAGAGCAGAGGTCGATGGCCTTTAGTCAGTGCACAAGTCCTAAAAAAAGAAGTGAGGGAGTGGGGGGACTAACCAAGTTAGGCAGTATGCAAGTGACTTCATGGGGCGTGACATCACAGTGCGTGACATTATTGCGCGTGACATCGCACTTGGCATCACTGGAAGTGGCATCACAGACCATGACCTCACAGGAAGTGACATCACAAGAATTGTCATCAGATCCTAAGACATCACACATGTTTATCAGGTCTATTATGAATACATTTGAGCACATTACAATATTTAACAAATTAGATTTTGTGTCCGTTTGTGCCAAAAAAGTGACGCAACCCTGATGCAAAATATGAACCTCAAATTATACATTTATTTTTTAAAACCCTGCCACAATGAAATTGACAACAAAGAGACATGTGGCAGTAAATATGTTCTGCTTAATTGGTTGCAAAATCTGAATTTTAAAATATCTTATGGGGTTAAGACATCTTCTGAAGAGATCTCTGTGTGCCCGGTAAATCTCAGGGAATAATAATATTGGTAAGATAACTCTGGAGATTCACATATTTGCTAGAGAGATCTGTGTTTTGCCTAGTCTCAGTTTTGAATCAAAATAGCATAGTTTCAATATGTCTCCTGCAAAGCACATTATATAACACGCAGACGGCAGATTTTTATTTATGAAAATGGGTAAGTGGGTTACTACTGTTAACACAGGAATCCTCACGTTACTTGCAGTTCATAAATTGTATTCCTTCTAATATAGCACAGTACGCTATGAAGGACATGTGGCTACTACACATTGTAACACAAACTGTCTTATGCAAGAAATCCTGTATATTGTTTTACACACATATGATTTATTGTCTTGATATTGTGTATGTGTGAAGTAAAGTGCTTTGACACCCTGTATTTGGATGAGTAGCACTATAGCACTATAAAAGAAATAAGACAAAATAGTGGTATTCAAATTGTTATTTGTGTAAAAACTGGGACAGACCACCACATCTGACATTCTTACAGTGCGTGTATATCTCATATCAGGGACTGAACAAAGTCGAAAGCATGCCTCTCTATAGGTGTGAGGCTCCGGATTGCTCCCTGCTAGGATACTCCAACAAAAGGAGGCCTGATAGCCCCGTAACTTCAGCCTTTGTTATGCACGAGCTGGAATTTTATAAGCCCATTCCCCGCCTGCGCCTTGCTGCTCCTAACGAAAGCAGAAAACGTGCAGGCGCTGCCGAATGTATCCGTGTCTAAAAATTACACCCGGACAAGTTTAGAATATTTCTGTGGGGCGGCTGGCGCCCAACCTCTTGGCATGGTAGTCGGCGTCCACCCTGTGAAAAAAGTGGGCAGACGCCGTCTAGCCGCGTCTGCCCTCGACTTGTGCCCTGCCTTTAGTCCATGATGCAGCTGAATGATTAACACTGAGCACGTGAGTGCTCTTGCCGACCTCCTCATTTGCGGCATAGCACAGACCCTACCTATAGCCAGCTGTATCCCAGAAATTGTTCACCTATCACTCGGGACGGGACCGGCCATGAGGACGCCAGAAGAAGTGCAGAATGCCGCTGTGCCGGCTGTTTCCCAGCTTGATCAGCCGCCCTATTCCACAACTCAAAAGGCACCGTTTTGTTAAGGGCAAGCATTGCACGGAGCATGCTTTTTACTGAATTTATGAAAAGAAGGGGGATTTTCAATCATTCCACTTTCGGTCACATGAAAATTAGAATTTGATGGCTAGAGCCATCACCCCACAGGTATCCTCTAAACTCGACTGGAGATCCTGGGAGGTATAGCTGAAATCTGGAACGGATCATTAACTGTTTTTCTCCGTGCCATATGTGTCAGAAGTTCCCCGTAAATTCCACCCCACCTCCCCTCCCAGAAGGCTCTGGCTGGTGGTGCTCCGGGAGCGAGGGCGAGTAATTGGCAGTGTTTTTGTTCATTCATTATAGGAAATTGAAATTGGCAGCCGCCCAAGCACTCAGATGCAAATGGATAACGCTTCCTTTTAATAGCATTAGAGCAAAATTACAAATTACCAACTTTTGCTAATCAATCTCCATCAGAGCTCGCGTGTGCGCGTGGGGAAAACTCGCCGCGCGCCGGCAGCTTTGCGGCAGTCGGGCCCAGCGGCGGCACGAGGCGTGGGGGGCCCGGATGTTGCTGCATTGTTCAGAAACCTACAGCGAAGCAGAAGCAGAGCCCGCAACCAGGCAGCCAACCGGAAATGATGACAAGAAATTGGGGCCTGATTTACGGTTTGGTGTTTAATTTGAGCCAGTGAATGCCGTTGAGGCCCACCAGCACTCATTTTTTGGGGACTGGCACTGTGTTTTTCAGCATCAGACATGTGACAAGAGAGGGAATAACACACTAAGTGGAAAAACGGAGGAAGAGAAAGATGGAAAGACCGTCTCAAACAGAGAAAGCAGGAAGCTGCAGGAGTGAGGAAAATGGGCAGGGAGTGTCTGGTAATAGATTATAGAGACAGGAGGGGCTTCAAGACTAACCAGTCTTGGTAACTGGTGCGCCAACATTAAATACCAGTGGCCCCGGTCTTCTGAACAGAGATTTGGCACCGGCACTCAGCACTGTGGGCTAATTACTCTGACCTGTCCACCATATTTCAAGTGCATTATATCCTGGCACTGTTAATAAGACAAACAGGCTATCCGCCGCATTTGTGACAGAGTAATCCATCCGTCAAACTTCTGTCATCCCCTTAGCTTGTGTAGTGCTTGTGCATTGTGAACTGTAGCCCTTACCGTGACGTTGCTAGGGTGCCATTGGCCTAAATGCAAACAAGGAAAGTGCCCTCCCATTCCCTGGTTTGGGAGTAAGAAAAGAGCGAGAACTCTGGTGCGCTGGGCACATCACACCCATGGGCCTTGGTGTTTCTGCATTATTGATAGCTGTGCCCTGAGCTTTTGCAGTCCCCCAACTGGATGGTGCAGTACTTTCTAGAATGTGGGTAGCGCTCTTGGTGCGGCATTGCTGTCATGCAAGCATGCACCGCACCGCAGGCACTCATTCTGATCAAGCAATAATCCTGATCGTAGCAGGGCCCACCCTTAGCCCGGTAGGGACCCAACCTCTACTAGGCCCCTCTCTTAGTGTGTGGCAAATACCTTTTGTGCCACCCGCAGGAAGCAGAGGATTAACCTGGTGCTTTTACCCTGTACCCATCACTCAAAAGGGAGCTCTGGACATCACGGCTTATCTAGTGGGAGCCAGTTCCTATTTTGAAAACTAATGTACAACATATAGAATAATAGAGGGGTAGCTGTGAGTTACTGGAACATTTTTCACCAAGGGGTTCTGAGTAACATCACATAAAAATGCGTGTGAAGCTTGAGTTGTCTATGATGTCACTCAGAATGCCGAGGTGAAAAACATCCCGTAACTCACAGTTATCTATCTATAATTTTATGTTATGTATGGCCTCCCAAAACCAGATGCTTCTCCTTTTAACTGTTAGGCTGAGGCAAAGGAGTAATGGGGAGCCCTACATAACATGGCCTCTCCTCCCTGTCCCAAATGTGAAAAAATACCTTACCTGCCATCCATAACCCACCCCAACCACCTTCCCTGCCTTTCTTCCCCCTCCTGCAGCTGTGCTTTCTGCTTTCGGTAAAAGCAGGCACGCAGCGCTGCAGTGACAGGGTCTCAGAGAGCCCTGTCAGCCTGGCCTGGAAGGTCTTTTTGACGAAGCAACAGCGGGTACTCAGTTTTGTTGTCAACTGTTGCTATGTTAAGTGAGTTACCATATTTAGGATCTGGTATAAACATTGAGGCTTTCTATGGCAGCCACACTTATCAAATGCACTGGAAGTGTAGGAAAATTCTGTAAGAGACACTGACAATCTATTAGAAATGGCTTCTTTACAACGTAAAGCTTAGTGGATGAGCCGGCAGATGTGTTGTCTATCAACATCTGTAAGGTTATGCATCTGAAGACGGTATTTGAACTTGTTTGTAGTCTCAAGCGTGCAGGCGGGGATAGATTAAAAATGAGATCTGGACTCTTTACTACGCTCCTGGGCAGGTGTAATGCCTTCTGGTAGGAAGTAGGGAAGCCTCCCAGGAGGGCTGCTATACTTTCAACGAACACTTTTACAGCACTACTCGACAAGGCTGCCACGCTGTGAACGGAACAGAGTCTTGACTTTTCAGCATTGCTGCTGTACCTTGAACCCTGCAGTACCAGCACTTCTGCTGTACTTGAAATGGCACTTCCAGCAGGGCTGCTATACTCGGACACAGACAGCACTTCACTTCAGAGCTGTAATGCGTTGCAGTTCTCAGCAGGGCTGTCACATTTGAGTTGGGGCGGTAAGGGTGCTTCTTTCCATGGCTGTTACATTTTAGGTATGACTGTAGGGCACGTCTCAGCATGGCTGCTGTGCACTTAATGGAGACGTGCACATGGTTCATGGCAGCGTCACTATGTCTCTAATGTGAAAGAAGGTCAGACTACCCACTCTGCCACTCCTGCATTTCCCCTGGAGTTGCAGCAAGGGGCTGCTTTCAGAGCAGTGTGGGCTGCCATGACCAGCCCTGCCCTAAGGGCCTCATTCCAGTCACAGCCTGGGGGTCTGCTTTCAGCATAGTTGGTTTTGATTCCAGTCCGAGCTGATGTGACAGCATCACTACACGGAGGGCACATTAATGCTTCACTCGGATACAGAAGGGACAGTGTGCACAGCATCAGTACACGGAGGGCACAGGAATGCTTCACTCGGATACAGACGGGACAGCGCGCACAGCATCAGTACACGGAGGGAACAGAAATGCTTCACTCGGATACCGAAGGGACAGTGTGCACAGCATCCGTACACTGAGGGAACAGTAATGCTTCACTCGGATACCGAAGGGACAGGGTGCACAGCATCAGTACACGGAGGGAACAGTAATGCTTCACTCGGATACAGATGGGACAGTGTGCACAGCATCAGTACACGGAGGGAACAGTAATGCTTCACTCGGATACAGATGGGACAGTGTGCACAGCATCAGTACACGGAGGGAACAGTAATGCTTCACTCGGATACAGATGGGACAGCGTGCACAGCATCAGTACACGGAGGGAACAGTAATGCTTCACTCAGATACCGAAGGGACAGTGTGCACAGCATCCGTACATGGAGGAAACAGTAATGCTGCACTCGGATACAGACGGGACAGTGTGCACAGCATCAGTACACTGAGGCAAAGGGTAATGCTTCACTCGGATACCGAAGGGACAGTGTGCACAGCATCCGTACATGGAGGGAACAGTAATGCTTCACGCGAATACCGAAGGGACAGTGTGCACAGCATCCGTACACTGAAGGAACAGTAATGCTTCACTCGGATACCGAAGGGACAGTGTGCACAGCATCCGTACATGGAGGGAACAGTAATGCTTCACTCGAATACCGAAGGGACAGTGTGCACAGCATCCGTACACTGAGGGAACAGTAATGCTTCACTCGGATACAGAAGGGACAGCGCGCACAGCATCAGTACACGGAGGGAACAGTAATGCTTCACTCGGCTACCGAAGGGACAGTGTGCACAGCATCCGTACACTGAGGGAACAAAAATGCTTCACTCGGATACCGAAGGGACAGTGTGCACAGCATCCGTACATGGAGGGAACAGAAATGCTTCACTCGAATACCGAAGGGACAGAGTGCACAGCATCCGTACACTGAGGGAACAGTAATGCTTCACTCGGATACCGAAGGGACAGTGTGCACAGCATCAGTACACGGAGGGAAAAGTAATGCTTCACTTAAATACAGATGGGACAGTGTGCACAGCATCAGTACACGGAGGGAACAGTAATGCTTCACTCGGATACAGAAGGGACAGAGTGCACAGCATCAGTACACGGAGGGCACAGTAATGCTTCACTCGGATACCGAAGGGACAGTGTGCACAGCATCACTACACGGAGGGAACAGTAATGCTTCACTCGGATACAGACGAGACAGTGTGCACAGCATCAGTACACGGAGGGAACAGTAATGCTTCACTCGGATACAGACGGGACAGTGTGCACAGCATCACTACACGGAGGGAACAGTAATGCTTCACTCGGATACAGACGGGACAGTGTGCACAGCATCACTACACGGAGGGAACAGTAATACTTCACTCGGATACAGACGGGACAGTGTGCACAGCATCATTACATGGAGGGAACAGTAATGCTTCACTCGGATACAGATGAGACAGTATGCACAGCATCACTACAGTGTGCACAGCATCACTATGCGGAGGGAACAGTAATGCTTCACTCGGATAACGAAGGGACAGTGTGCACAGCATCAGTACACGGAGGAAACAGTAATGCTTCACTCGAATACAGAAGGGACAGTGTGCACATCATCAGTACACGGAGGGAACAGTAATGCTTCACCCGGATGCAGAAGGGACAGTGTGCACAGCATCAGTACACGGAGGGCACAGTAATGCTTCACTCAGAAACAGACGGGACAGTGTGCACAGCATCACTACATGGAGGGAACAGTAATGCTTCACTCGGATACAGAAGGGACAGTGTGCACAGCATCACTAAAACGGAGGAAACAGTAATGCTTCACTCGGATACAGAAGGGACAGTGTGCACAGCATCATAACACGGAGGGAACAGTAATGCCTCACTCGGATACAGACGGGACAGTGTGCACAGCATCACTACATGGAGGGAACAGTAATGCTTCACTTGGATACCCAAGGGACAGTGTGCCCAGCATCACTACGCGGAGGGAACAGTAATGCTTCACTCGGATACCGAAGGGACAGTGTGCACAGCATCAGTACACGGAGGGAACAGTAATGCTTCACTCGGATACAGAAGGGACAGTGTGCACAGCATCAGTACACGGAGGGAACAGTAATGCTTCACCCGGATGCAGAAGGGACAGTGCACACGGCATCAGTACACGGAGGGCACAGTAATGCTTCACCCGGATACAGAAGGGACAGTGCGCACAGCATCAGTACACGGAGGGCACAGTAATGCTTCACCCGGATGCAGAAGGGACAGTGCGCACAGCATCAGTACACGGAGGGCACAGTAATCCGGATGCAGAAGGGACAGCGCGCACAGCATCAGTACACGGAGGGCACAGTAATGCTTCTCCCGGATGCAGAAGGGACAGCGCGCACAGCATCAGTACACGGAGGGCACAGTAATGCTTCACTCGGATACAGACGGGACAGTGTGCACAGCATGACTACATGAAGGGAACAGTAATGCTTCGCTCGGATACAGAAGGGACAGTGCGCACAGCATCAGTACACTGAGGGAACAGTAATGCTTCACCCGGATACCGAAGGGACAGCGCGCACAGCATCAGTACACGGAGGGCACAGTAATCCGGATGCAGAAGGGACAGTGTGCACAGCATCAGTACACGAAGGGAACTGTAATGCTTCACCCGGATGCAGAAGGGACAGCGCGCACAGCATCAGTACACTGAGGGAACAGTAATGCTTCACCCGGATACCGAAGGGACAGCGCGCACAGCATCAGTACGCGGAGGGCACAGTAATGCTTCACTCGGATGCAGAAGGGACAGTGCACACAGCATCAGTACACGGAGGGCACTGTAATGCTTCACTCGGATACAGAAGGGACAGTGCGCACAGCATCAGTACACGGGGGCACAGTAATGCTTCACCCGGATACCGAAGGGACAGCGCGCACATCATCAGTACACGGAGGGCACAGTAATGCTTCACTTGGATACAGAAGGGACAGCGCGCACAGCATCAGTACACGGAGGGCACAGTAATGCTTCACCCGGATGCAGAAGGGACAGCGCGCACAGCATCAGTACACGGAGGGCACAGTAATGCTCCGATCGGATACAGAAGGGACAGCGCGCACAGCATCAGTACACAGAGGGCACAGTAATGCTTCACTCGGATGCAGAAGGGACAGCGCGCACAGCATCAGTACACGGAGGGCACAATAATCTGGATGCAGAAGGGACAGCGCGCACAGCATCAGTACACGGAGGGCACAGTAATGCTTCACTCGGATACAGAAGGGACAGTCCGCACAGCATCAGTACACGGAGGGCACAGTAATGATTCACTCAGATACAGAAGGGACAGTGCGCACAGCATCAGTACACGGAGGGCACAGTAATCCGGATGCAGAAGGGACAGCGCGCACAGCATCAGTACACGGAGGGCACAGTAATGCTTCACTCGGATACAGAAGGGACAGCGCGCACAGCATCAGTACACGGAGGGCACAGTAATGCTTCACTCGGATACAGAAGGGACAGCGCGCACAGCATCAGTACACGGAGGGCACAGTAATGCTTCACTCGGATACAGAAGGGACAGCGTGCACGGCATCAGTACACGGAGGGCACAGTAATGCTTCACTCGGATACAGAAGGGACAGTGCGCACAGCATCAGTACACGGAGGACACAGTAATGCTTCACCCGGATGCAGAAGGGACAGCGCGCACAGCATCAGTACACGGAGGGCACAGTAATGCTTCACTCGGATACAGAAGGGACAGCGCGCACAGCATCAGTACACGGAGGGCACAGTAATGATTCACTCGGATGCAGAAGGGTCAGCGCGCACAGCATCAGTACACGGAGGGCACAGTAATCCGGATGCAGAAGGGACAGCGTGCACAGCATCAGTACACGGAGGGCACAGTAATGCTTCACTCGGATACAGAAGGGACAGTGCGCACAGCATCAGTACACGGAGGGCAAAGTAATGCTTCACTCGGATGCAGAAGGGACAGCGCGCACAGCATCAGTACACGAAGGGCACAGTAATCCGGGTGCAGAAGGGACAGCGCGCACAGCATCAGTACACGGAGAGCACAGTAATGCTTCACTCGGATACAGAAGGGACAGTGCGCACAGCATCAGTACACGGAGGGCACAGTAATGCTTCACTCGGATACAGAAGGGACAGCGCGCACAGCATCAGTACACGGAGGGCACAGTAATGCTTCACTCGGATAACGAAGGGACAGTGTGCACAGCATTCGTACACTGAGGGAACAGTAATGCTTCACTCGGATACAGAAGGGATAGCGCGCACAGCATCAGTACACGGAGGGAACAGTAATGCTTCACTCGGCTACAGAAGGGACAGTGTGCACAGCATCCATACGCTGAGGGAACAGAAATGCTTCACTCGGATACCGAAGGGACAGTGTGCACAGCATCCGTACATGGAGGGAACAGTAATGCTTCACTTGAATACGGAAGGGACAGTGTGCACAGCATCCGTACACTGAGGGAACAGTAATGCTTCACTCGGATACAGAAGGGACAGTGTGCACAGCATCAGTACACAGAGGGAACAGTAATGCTTCACTTGGATACAGATGGGACAGTGTGCACAGCATCAGTACACAGAGGGAACAGTAATGCTTCACTCGGATACAGAATGGACAGTGTGCACAGCATCAGTACACGGAGGGAACTGTAATGCTTCACTCGGATACCGAAGGGACAGTGTGCACAGCATCAGTACACAGAGGGAACAGTAATGCTTCACTCGGATACAGATGGGTCAGTGTGCACAGCATCAGTACACGGAGGGAACAGTAATGCTTCACTCGGATACAGACGGGACAGTGTGCACAGCATCACTACATGGAGGGAACAGTAATGCTTCACTCGGATACAGACGGGACAGTGTGCACAGCATCACTACATGGAGGGAACGGTAATGGTTCACTCAGATACAGACGGGACAGTGTGCACAGCATCACTACACGGAGGGAACAGTAATGCTTCACTCGGATACAGACGGGACAGTGTGCACAGCATCAGTACACGGAGGGAACAGTAATGCTTCACTCGGATACAGACGGGACAGTGTGCACAGCATCATTACACAGAGGGAACAGTAATGCTTCACTCGGATACAGACGGGACAGTGTGCACAGCATCACTACAGTGTGCACATCATCACTACGCGGACGGAACAGTAATGCTTCACTCGGATACCGAAGAGACAGTGTGCACAGCATCAGTACACGGAGGGAACAGTAATGCTTCACTCGAATACAGAAGGGACAGTGTGCACAGCATCAGTACACGGAGGGAACAGTAATGCTTCACCCGGATGCAGAAGGGACAGTGTGCACAGCATCAGTACACGGAGGGCACAGTAATGCTTCACTAGGATACAGACGGGACAGTGTGCACAGCATCACTACATGGAGGGAACAGTAATGCTTCACTCGGATACAGACGGGACAGTGTGCACAGCATCATTACACGGAGGGAACAGTAATGCTTCACTCGGATACAGACGGGACAGTGTGCACGGCATCACTACACGGAGGGAACAGTAATGCTTCACTTGGATACCCAAGGGACAGTGTGCACAGCATCACTACATGGAGGGAACAGTAATGCTTCACTCGGATACCGAAGGGACAGTGTGCACAGCATCAGTACACAGAGGGAACAGTAATGCTTCACTCGGATACAGAAGGGACAGTGTGCACAGCATCAGTACATGGAGGGAACAGTAATGCTTCACCCGGATGCAGAAGGGACAGTGCACACAGCATCAGTACACGGAGGGCACAGTAATGCTTCACCCAGATACAGAAGGGACAGTGCGCAAAGCATCAGTACACGGAGGGCACAGTAATGCTTCACCCGGATGCAGAAGGGACAGCGCGCACAGCATCAGTACACGGAGGGCACAGTAACCTGGATGCAGAAGGGACAGCGCGCACAGCATCAGTAGACGGAGGGCACAGTAATGCTTCACCCGGATGCAGACGGGACAGTGTGCACAGCATTCGTACACTGAGGGAACAGTAATGCTTCACTCGGATACAGACGGGACAGTGTGCACAGCATCACTACACGGAGGGAACAGTAATGCTTCACTCGGATACAGACGGGACAGTGTGCACAGCATCACTACACGGAGGGAACAGTAATACTTCACTCGGATACAGACGGGACAGTGTGCACAGCATCATTACATGGAGGGAACAGTAATGCTTCACTCGGAAACAGATGAGACAGTATGCACAGCATCACTACAGTGTGCACAGCATCACTATGCGGAGGGAACAGTAATGCTTCACTCGGATACAGATGAGACAGTGTGCACAGCATCAGTACACGGAGGGAACAGTAATGCTTCACTCGGATACAGACGGGACAGTGTGCACAGCATCACTACACGGAGGGAACAGTAATGCTTCACTCGGATACAGACGGGACAGTGTGCACAGCATCACTACACGGAGGGAACAGTAATACTTCACTCGGATACAGACGGGACAGTGTGCACAGCATCATTACATGGAGGGAACAGTAATGCTTCACTCGGATACAGATGAGACAGTATGCACAGCATCACTACAGTGTGCACAGCATCACTATGCGGAGGGAACAGTAATGCTTCACTCGGATAACGAAGGGACAGTGTGCACAGCATCAGTACACGGAGGAAACAGTAATGCTTCACTCGAATACAGAAGGGACAGTGTGCACATCATCAGTACACGGAGGGAACAGTAATGCTTCACCCGGATGCAGAAGGGACAGTGTGCACAGCATCAGTACACGGAGGGCACAGTAATGCTTCACTCAGAAACAGACGGGACAGTGTGCACAGCATCACTACATGGAGGGAACAGTAATGCTTCACTCGGATACAGAAGGGACAGTGTGCACAGCATCACTAAAACGGAGGAAACAGTAATGCTTCACTCGGATACAGAAGGGACAGTGTGCACAGCATCATAACACGGAGGGAACAGTAATGCCTCACTCGGATACAGACGGGACAGTGTGCACAGCATCACTACATGGAGGGAACAGTAATGCTTCACTTGGATACCCAAGGGACAGTGTGCCCAGCATCACTACGCGGAGGGAACAGTAATGCTTCACTCGGATACCGAAGGGACAGTGTGCACAGCATCAGTACACGGAGGGAACAGTAATGCTTCACTCGGATACAGAAGGGACAGTGTGCACAGCATCAGTACACGGAGGGAACAGTAATGCTTCACCCGGATGCAGAAGGGACAGTGCACACGGCATCAGTACACGGAGGGCACAGTAATGCTTCACCCGGATACAGAAGGGACAGTGCGCACAGCATCAGTACACGGAGGGCACAGTAATGCTTCACCCGGATGCAGAAGGGACAGTGCGCACAGCATCAGTACACGGAGGGCACAGTAATCCGGATGCAGAAGGGACAGCGCGCACAGCATCAGTACACGGAGGGCACAGTAATGCTTCTCCCGGATGCAGAAGGGACAGCGCGCACAGCATCAGTACACGGAGGGCACAGTAATGCTTCACTCGGATACAGACGGGACAGTGTGCACAGCATGACTACATGAAGGGAACAGTAATGCTTCGCTCGGATACAGAAGGGACAGTGCGCACAGCATCAGTACACTGAGGGAACAGGAATGCTTCACCCGGATACCGAAGGGACAGCGCGCACAGCATCAGTACACGGAGGGCACAGTAATCCGGATGCAGAAGGGACAGTGTGCACAGCATCAGTACACGAAGGGAACTGTAATGCTTCACCCGGATGCAGAAGGGACAGCGCGCACAGCATCAGTACACTGAGGGAACAGTAATGCTTCACCCGGATACCGAAGGGACAGCGCGCACAGCATCAGTACGCGGAGGGCACAGTAATGCTTCACTCGGATGCAGAAGGGACAGTGCACACAGCATCAGTACACGGAGGGCACTGTAATGCTTCACTCGGATACAGAAGGGACAGTGCGCACAGCATCAGTACACGGGGGCACAGTAATGCTTCACCCGGATACCGAAGGGACAGCGCGCACATCATCAGTACACGGAGGGCACAGTAATGCTTCACTTGGATACAGAAGGGACAGCGCGCACAGCATCAGTACACGGAGGGCACAGTAATGCTTCACCCGGATGCAGAAGGGACAGCGCGCACAGCATCAGTACACGGAGGGCACAGTAATGCTCCGATCGGATACAGAAGGGACAGCGCGCACAGCATCAGTACACAGAGGGCACAGTAATGCTTCACTCGGATGCAGAAGGGACAGCGCGCACAGCATCAGTACACGGAGGGCACAATAATCTGGATGCAGAAGGGACAGCGCGCACAGCATCAGTACACGGAGGGCACAGTAATGCTTCACTCGGATACAGAAGGGACAGTCCGCACAGCATCAGTACACGGAGGGCACAGTAATGATTCACTCAGATACAGAAGGGACAGTGCGCACAGCATCAGTACACGGAGGGCACAGTAATCCGGATGCAGAAGGGACAGCGCGCACAGCATTAGTACACGGAGGGCACAGTAATGCTTCACTCGGATACAGAAGGGACAGCGCGCACAGCATCAGTACACGGAGGGCACAGTAATGCTTCACTCGGATACAGAAGGGACAGCGCGCACAGCATCAGTACACGGAGGGCACAGTAATGCTTCACTCGGATACAGAAGGGACAGCGTGCACGGCATCAGTACACGGAGGGCACAGTAATGCTTCACTCGGATACAGAAGGGACAGTGCGCACAGCATCAGTACACGGAGGACACAGTAATGCTTCACCCGGATGCAGAAGGGACAGCGCGCACAGCATCAGTACACGGAGGGCACAGTAATGCTTCACTCGGATACAGAAGGGACAGCGCGCACAGCATCAGTACACGGAGGGCACAGTAATGATTCACTCGGATGCAGAAGGGTCAGCGCGCACAGCATCAGTACACGGAGGGCACAGTAATCCGGATGCAGAAGGGACAGCGTGCACAGCATCAGTACACGGAGGGCACAGTAATGCTTCACTCGGATACAGAAGGGACAGTGCGCACAGCATCAGTACACGGAGGGCAAAGTAATGCTTCACTCGGATGCAGAAGGGACAGCGCGCACAGCATCAGTACACGAAGGGCACAGTAATCCGGGTGCAGAAGGGACAGCGCGCACAGCATCAGTACACGGAGAGCACAGTAATGCTTCACTCGGATACAGAAGGGACAGTGCGCACAGCATCAGTACACGGAGGGCACAGTAATGCTTCACTCGGATACAGAAGGGACAGCGCGCACAGCATCAGTACACGGAGGGCACAGTAATGCTTCACTCGGATAACGAAGGGACAGTGTGCACAGCATTCGTACACTGAGGGAACAGTAATGCTTCACTCGGATACAGAAGGGATAGCGCGCACAGCATCAGTACACGGAGGGAACAGTAATGCTTCACTCGGCTACAGAAGGGACAGTGTGCACAGCATCCATACGCTGAGGGAACAGAAATGCTTCACTCGGATACCGAAGGGACAGTGTGCACAGCATCCGTACATGGAGGGAACAGTAATGCTTCACTTGAATACGGAAGGGACAGTGTGCACAGCATCCGTACACTGAGGGAACAGTAATGCTTCACTCGGATACCGAAGGGACAGTGTGCACAGCATCAGTACACAGAGGGAACAGTAATGCTTCACTTGGATACAGATGGGACAGTGTGCACAGCATCAGTACACAGAGGGAACAGTAATGCTTCACTCGGATACAGAATGGACAGTGTGCACAGCATCAGTACACGGAGGGCACTGTAATGCTTCACTCGGATACCGAAGGGACAGTGTGCACAGCATCAGTACACAGAGGGAACAGTAATGCTTCACTCGGATACAGATGGGTCAGTGTGCACAGCATCAGTACACGGAGGGAACAGTAATGCTTCACTCGGATACAGACGGGACAGTGTGCACAGCATCACTACACGGAGGGAACAGTAATGCTTCACTCGGATACAGACGGGACAGTGTGCACAGCATCACTACATGGAGGGAACGGTAATGGTTCACTCAGATACAGACGGGACAGTGTGCACAGCATCACTACACGGAGGGAACAGTAATGCTTCACTCGGATACAGACGGGACAGTGTGCACAGCATCAGTACATGGAGGGAACAGTAATGCTTCACTCGGATACAGACGGGACAGTGTGCACAGCATCATTACACAGAGGGAACAGTAATGCTTCACTCGGATACAGACGGGACAGTGTGCACAGCATCACTACAGTGTGCACATCATCACTACGCGGACGGAACAGTAATGCTTCACTCGGATACCGAAGAGACAGTGTGCACAGCATCAGTACACGGAGGGAACAGTAATGCTTCACTCGAATACAGAAGGGACAGTGTGCACAGAATCAGTACACAGAGGGAACAGTAATGCTTCACCCGGATGCAGAAGGGACAGTGTGCACAGCATCAGTACACGGAGGGCATAGTAATGCTTCACTAGGATACAGACGGGACAGTGTGCACAGCATCACTACATGGAGGGAACAGTAATGCTTCACTCGGATACAGACGGGACAGTGTGCACAGCATCATTACACGGAGGGAACAGTAATGCTTCACTCGGATACAGACGGGACAGTGTGCACGGCATCACTACACGGAGGGAACAGTAATGCTTCACTTGGATACCCAAGGGACAGTGTGCACAGCATCACTACATGGAGGGAACAGTAATGCTTCACTCGGATACCGAAGGGACAGTGTGCACAGCATCAGTACACAGAGGGAACAGTAATGCTTCACTCGGATACAGAAGGGACAGTGTGCACAGCATCAGTACACGGAGGGAACAGTAATGCTTCACCCGGATGCAGAAGGGACAGTGCACACAGCATCAGTACACGGAGGGCACAGTAATGCTTCACCCAGATACAGAAGGGACAGTGCGCAAAGCATCAGTACACGGAGGGCACAGTAATGCTTCACCCGGATGCAGAAGGGACAGCGCGCACAGCATCAGTACACGGAGGGCACAGTAACCTGGATGCAGAAGGGACAGCGCGCACAGCATCAGTAGACGGAGGGCACAGTAATGCTTCACCCGGATGCAGAAGGGACAGCGCGCACAGCATCAGTACACAGAGGGCACAGTAATGCTTCACTCGGATACAGACGGGACAGTGTGCACAGAATGACTACATGGAGGGAACAGTAATGCTTCACTCGGTTACAGAAGGGACAGCGCGCACAGCATCAGTACACTGAGGGAACAGTAATGCTTCACCCAGATACCGAAGGGACAGCGCGCACAGCATCAGTACACGGAGGGCACAGTAATCCGGATGCAGAAGGGACAGTGTGCACAGCATCAGTACATGAAGGGAACTGTAATGCTTCACCCAGATGCAGATGGGACAGCGCGCACAGCATCAGTACACTGAGGGAACAGTAATGCTTCACCTGGATACCGAAGGGACAGCGCGCACAGCATCAGTACACGGAGGGCACAGTAATCCGGATGCAGAAGGGACAGTGTGCACAGCAACAACTTCCGTCCAATCTCACGTCTCCCGCTACCAGGCAAACTGGTCGAGAAATCAATGAATGTACAACTCAGTGCCTTCCTAGGCGAAACCCAAGTCTTGGATCCTACTCAATATGGGTTCAGAGAAGGACACAGCACTGAGTCCGCCCTCATTAAGTCCACTGAAGAGATTAGAGAAGTTTTGGATAGGGAGGCAAGGCCGCCCTGATTATGTTAGACTTGTCGGCGGCCTTTGATACGGTCCATCATGACCTACTGATGAACCGATTATCCGTATGTGGGATCCAGGGTAAGGCATGGAAGCTGCTGAAGTCCTTCCTAGCTGGCAGATCTCAAATTATGGCACTGGATGAATTTTACTCTAAACCGTTCTCCCTGCCTTGCGGAGTACCTCAGGGATCCTCCCTTAGTCCGACTCTTTTCAACGTATATGTCTCATCCCTGGCTTCCCTAATTGGCTCTTTTGGTTTTGACCTCACTTCCTACGCAGACGACATGCAGATTGTGGTGGCTCTGCGACCAGGACAGGGAGTAGGAATAGACATTCAGTTCCACGACTGTATGGAGGCAGTCAGGCGGTGGATGTCACAAAATTGCCTGAAACTTAATTCAGGTAAGACTGAGGTCATTTTATTTGGAAATGATGCCAACTTCTGGACCCCCAATTGGTGGCCGGATGCCTTGGGCACTCTCCCTACACCCACTAGGAAAGTAAAGAATCTAGGAGTGATAATTGACGACAAGCTCAATTTTGGTGACCAGATAAATGCAGTAGCTTCAGCCACCTTCTATACCCTCAAAATGATTAAGAAAATACTACATTTCCTACCAGTGGACAGTCGGCGGACAGTTGTCACGGCACTTATCATGTCTAGGCTGGATTACTGCAATGGTCTATACCTAAACATTCAAGAACGTTTCTTGAACAAGCTCCAATTGTTGCAAAATGCGGCAGCAAGATTGCTTACTGGTACCCCGAAATTTACACCAATTTCCAAGGAAATTAAAAAACTCCATTGGCTGCCTGTCAGGAAAAGGGTACGTTTTAAAGCTCTATGCACCGTGCACAAAGCACTGCAAGGCACAGGCCCAGATTACCTTAAACAGCATTTGCAATGGTATCAACCCAAAAGAACTCTTCGCTCCCTTGGTGCTAAGTTGGTATCAGTACCACCCATAAAAAAAGTTTCATGGGGCGGGAGAAGCTTTATTGCCGGCGCTGCCAAGGCCTGGAATGATCTCCCTTTCTATCTGAGAAACACAACTAATGTCCTAACCTTCAGGAAGGAACTGAAGACATGGCTCTTTAACTTGTAAAGATGCCCTCCACCCCAATGCCCAGATTGAGAGCAGCTAGCGCCAGGACACCTTAGGGTAACCGCTCGCGCTTTATAAATGCCTATAACATAACATAACATAACATCAGTACACGGAGGGCACAGTAATGCTTGACTCGGATGCAGAAGGGACAGCGCGCACAGCATCAGTACACAGAGGGCACAGAAATGCTTCACTCGGATACAGAAGGGACAGTGCGCACAGCATCAGTACACGGAGGGCACAGTAATGCTTCACCCGGATACCGAAGGGACAGCGCGCACAGCATCAGTACACGAAGGGCACAGTAGTGCGTCACCCGGATGCAGAAGGGACAGCGCGCACAGCATCAGTACACGGAGGGCACAGTAATGCTTCACTCGGCTACAGAAGGGACAGCGCGCACAGCATCAGTACACGGAGGGCACAGTAATGCTTCACTCGGATGCAGAAGGGACAGCGCGCACAACATCAGTACACAGAGGGCACAGTAATCCGGATGCAGAAGGGACAGCGCGCACAGCATCAGTACACGGAGGGCACAGTAATGCTTCACTCGGACACAGAAGGGACAGTGCGCACAGCATCAGTACACGGAGGGCACGGTAATGCTTCACTCGGATACAGAAGGGACAGCGCGCACAGCATCAGTACACGGAGGGCACAGTAATCCGGATGCAGAAGGGACAGCGCGCACAGCATCAGTACACGGAGGGCACAGTAATGCTTCACTCGGATACAGAAGGGACAGTGCGCACAGCATCAGTACACGGAGGGCACAGTAATGCTTCACTCGGATACAGAAGGGACAGCGCGCACAGCATCAGTACACAGAGGGCACAGTAATGCTTCACTCGGATACAGAAGGGACAGTGCGCACAGCATCAGTACTCGGAGGGCACAGTAATGCTTCACTCGGATACAGAAGGGACAGTGCTCTCAGCATCAGTACACGGAGGGCACAGTAATGCTTCACCCGGATGCAGAAGGGACAGCGCGCACAGCATCAGTACACGGAGGGCACAGTAATGCTTCACTCGGATACAGAAGGGACAGCGCGCACAGCATCAGTACACGGAGGACACAGTAATGCTTCACTCAGATGCAGAAGGGACAGCGCGCACAGCATCAGTACACGGAGGGCACAGTAATCTGGATGCAGAAGGGACAGCGCGCACAGCATCAGTACACGGAGGGCACAGTAATGCTTCACTCGGATGCAGAAGGGACAGCGCGCACAGCATCAGTACACGGAGGGCACAGTAATGCTTCACTCGGATACAGAAGGGACAGCGCGCACAGCATCAGTACACGGAGGGCACAGTAATCCGGATGCAGAAGGGACAGCACGCACAGCATCAGTACACGGAGGGCACAGTAATGCTTCACTCGGATACCGAAGGTAGAGTGTGCACAGCATCTGGAGGAGCAGTTGATGATGCTGTAGTCATTTCTTTGCACTTGCCTTGCGCTTCCAGTTTTAATCAAGCTATTTATTATTAAATCAGAACTACAGAGAGAAGGCTGCACAGGCGGAACACTGGTTAGTTGAGCAAGATGTGTTAAAACAGCACTCTGGGGTCTTTCTACAACTGCAAGCCATAGCAGAGACAGCAGTCAGAATGGGCCCCGCTGATTATAGGCTCACAAACCTTCATCCCCGAGGCACATGCGGCTAGTCCACCCTGTCCTCTGATTTCTTTACTTTCTGGTACCTGCAGATGTATTTTCACTTAACGAATATGTGACTGTAAGTATCAAACTGCAGAAAAAGAATAAAATGTAAGAACATCAGTCAAAGCTCCATCGGATACAGCATTCCATTTAGTTGAAAGTTTAAAAAAACATGGTGGTTTGGTTTTAGTTTTTTTTCCTCTGGGTGAAGGTGCCAGCTGGCACCCTACCGAGGGCAGTGGGCATCTCGGTGTTAATAAATCAACATTAACAAACATGCCAGCTCGTGCCTGCTGCTTGAAACTCCGATTCTAAGCCCCGCTCACACATGCACTATTAAAAGAACACAAAGCAGCACAATAAAAACAAGTATTGGCAATGCCAAGAGGTTTGTCTTATAAACGAAAATGTGTTCCAGATCAATGGACGTTGCCTATGCTCATCTACATTGTTGTTTGTAACTACTGCCTTAGGGTAGGAAGATGTACTAGGCCGTGCTTGCAGTCATTATCAACACGCTGCTTTAGGTCTGTCTAGAGACCTGGTCTGAGCAGGTTGTGAGAGTGCTTCTAGAGTGCAAGACTGCTACTCTGATCTGTGTGGGTGTGCTGTTGGTAGAGTGAGAATGCTGGTATGTGAGGAGGGTAGGAACACGCCCTTCAGTCTGTGATGGGTTTGAGAGTACTGTCGAAGTTTAGAAAGTTTTGCTTTTCCACACTGTGTATCTTCTTTTCTTTGTTTGATCTGTTTATTAAAGTTTTTGTACATAAGAAAAAATAAAAATAAAACATTATACCATCATAGAAATTATCATACAGCACCAGTAGGTAATTAGCCAAACCCAAATTGCAAATCAGCAGCTCAACGGCATGGTTATATCAGTAGCGTAAGGTACAACTGGTAACAACAACTGGCATACCTCATCAATCACATAGCCTCCTCCCTCCATCATCAATACTGTTTAATCTTGTTGTGGTACAATATAACTGAACTATGCAATCACATTTCAAGTACATATATGCGGCTCTTATGGCTTCACTCCACCATATCACATCAGTCTGCATATATAATCAAACAGTTGTATGAAGAAAACCTAACGTAAGAACACTATTGGGAAGGGAGCATAGGAAGGGGAACAGGAGCCACATAAAGGTAGGCAAGGAAACACGGATCCCAAATGTTATGAAACAGAACCCTGTCAGCCATCACATGGGTGCACATCCTAACTACTATCAGAATAACAGTACAGTTTGGGGTGTAAGGGACACTGTCTACAACTCAAAGCATAGCTTGGGCCATAGGTCTGCACATGCGTAACACACTATTAATCCGGAATAGGAATATCCAAAGGGTCTTCTGGAGCTAACAGTCCCTGCAATGCCCACAGCATTGCATTCCATGCAGCGGAGATGGGGAACTTACGCTTCCCCAATGCATCCTCACGTACTAAGGAAACCGCCTCTGCCTTCACCCAATTCAGCATGGAGAGAAACCAAGCCTTCATCGGCGGGGGCTCCTCCGCCTTCCACCTGCGCGTTATTAGGCGTTTGGCCACAACGAAACCCAAATCCAGAAACCTAGTGGAAGCTTTGTACTTTTTGCTTCTCGGAAATACACCGGTGATGCAAGCCTCCCATGTCCGCGGCACCTCCCTGTCCGTGCTAGTGGCCAACGCCCCAAGTACCCCCTCCCAGTATGTGTGCAGATCGGGCAGGACCAGAGCATATGTAAAAGATCGGCACCTACCAGCTTGCAGCACAGGCAACACGCATCCTGCCTATGAAAATATCTATTTATCTTGTCAGGGGAGAAATAGGCCCTGTGGACAATGTAGAATTGAATTAATCGAAAACTAGTGTTTCTGGGGACCTGTTTGGGACTCTCCAATACCATGGACCACTCCTTCTCCGAATAGGGCCTCCCCCGGTCTGCCTCCCATTTGACTCGCAACGGCGTTAAGTCCACCAGAGTATGCTCCCTGATCGATTCCGCAAACCACTTCACTAGGTGGCATCCTGTACCCATAACGTGCACATATTGCATGAGGAGATGTGTTGGAGGCTCCTGAGCAATGTCCCCCCACCAGCGCCTCATCGCAGCCGTCCAGGAGGCATGATGAAGAAATTGTCCAGGGGGAACCCCGTCTTCGTCCGTGATATTGAGGAATGACCGTAATGCGCCCTCTCCGTATAGATCTCCAAGGGTAGTAACACCAGCCTCCACCCAGTCGGTAAGGTCCATACCCTGGACCCGTCCCTGCACTGTCGGCATACCCAATATGGGCACAACGGGTGCGTACGGTGTGACATGTCTAGTAAGGCGCAGCACCCTGCGGAAACATTTCCACGCAGTCTGAAACAGTAAAGGAAGAGGTTCATTCGATCTGTTACAAGGGTGGAATATGGAGAGGATCCTGTCCTGAGAGTACGGGGGGTCACGCTCCACCGAGTCAATTAAATGCAATTCCTCCACCCATTTTGCCACCCACAGAATTTGAGATGCCAGGAAATAATGTTCTAGGTTGGGTAGAGCCAGCCCACCCCTCGACCGTGGCAGATATAACTTTGCCAACGCCACCCTGCACCGCAAGTTATTCCCGATGAAGTCCCTTACAAGCCTCTCCAGAGAGCGAAAGAAGGACACAGGTAGGTAGAGCGGTAGATTAGAAAAATAATAAAGGAGACACAGCAGCATGACCATTTTAATTAACTCCACCCTACCTATAACCGAAAGGTTAAGCGTCTTCCAAAACTCAATCTGAGACTTGAGTGCTGTAACCGCCCTACTGATGTTACCATCCATAAGATCCCAATCATTATGATAGATACAGATTCCCAGATACCTGAACTCCACCGGTTGCCAATGCACTACCGTCCCATCCACCTCCCAACTCGGGTCTTCCGTACCAGGATTAAAGGGGTATAAGCAGGACTTACCCCAGTTCACACCTAGCCCAGACAGAGACGCAAAGAACCTCAACGTATCAGGGATGACTTGTGGGATCGCTAGAATATCCTTAATAAAGAGCAAAATGACGTCCGCATAAAGTGAAATCGCATGCATGCCATCTCCAAGACGTATCCCCCTTTCCGGTGCCAAGTGTCGCAGTGCCATCGCTAGTGGCTCAATCACCAGGGCAAAGATCAATGGGGAAAGGGGGCACTCTGGCGAGTTCCCCGTTCTATCAATATATGGTCTGAGAAGAGAGCCCTAGCCTCACCCAGACTTTAGGAGCTCCGTATAGTAATTTAATAAGGCTTAAAATGTACGGTCCAAATCCAAATCGATGGAGCACCGCAAACATAAAGGACCACTCAACCGTGTCGAAAGCCCTCTCCAAGTCCAGCACAACACAACCAGCCATCGGCCAGTCCACTGCAGTGCAGCGCATCACCCGGAACAGCCGTCATATGTTAAGCGACGTGTTACGGGCCGGTACGAACCCATTTTGGTCTTGGTGAACCAATTGTGGGATCAGCGGTGCTAACCTACTTGCCAGGATGCCCGCTAATATCTTATAATCCCCATTCAGGAGCGCGAAGGGGCGGTAGGCCCCCGCGGAAGTGGGGTCCCGACCCGGCTTGGGAAGCGTGATCAGCGTAGCCTCCGTCAATGAGGCGGGGAGGGCAAGGACCTTAAGTGCCTCCGTGTATACCTTGAGCAGGTGTGGGCTCAAGGGGTCAGCATATGCCTTGTAAAATTCATGGGGAAAACTGTCAGGACCAGGAACCTTCCCAGTTGGCAGAGCCCTCATTGTACCCCTAACTTCATCTAAAGTGAGAGGGGGGCATCTAGCTCCATCCGTTGTTCTAGCGACAGGACCGGGAAAGGGAGTCCATCCAAGAACTCCTGTATCACCCCCTCCGGGGCCTGTTGACCAGACTTATAGAGCCGTGTAAAATGTGCGGGTAACTCACCATGTATTTCTAACTCTGTGTGTTTAAGTCTCCCATCCGAAGATCGGAGAGCCGTAATTGGCCCAACCGACTGCTCCTGCTTGATTAACCAGGCGAGAAGAGGCCCGAGCGATCCGCCTTGGCATGCACAGACGCGGAGTGCGCTGCAAAGTTGAGGCAGCGCTGCCGGTCAAGCAGCTCCGCATGTTTCTTGCGCGCCTCCTCCAAGGAAGCCAATTCCCCAGCATCGACTACCGCCCTAGATTCCAATGGCAACAGACGTCTTTCTATGTCTAGTGAGTCTGATGCCTCCTGCTGTCTCAGCCCACAGCCCAGCCCCAGACACTTCCCTCTCAGGGTGACCTTCATGGCCGCCCACTCCACCAATGAAGAGGAGGCGGTCCCCGTGTTGATCGCAAAGTATTCCCCGACAGCTTCTCCAATCGTCTCCCGAAAGATCAAGTCCTCCAGCATCGCCGGCTGCAACCTCCATGTAGGAACCCCCGGGATCCCACCCTCCCAGGCCAACACAACAGAATGAGGATTGTGATCTGGGTGCGTGCGCCCCCAGTATTCCGATCCCGAGACATATGGAAGGAGGGAGGGGGACCCAAGAAATCTATCCAGACATACATACAGGTTATGAGGCACGGAAAAGAAAGAGTACACCCTTTCCCCCGGGTGATGATGCCTCCAAACGTCAACCAGACCCCAACCCTGTGTCCAGCCATTCAGCACCGCAGAATTAGTCATGGCGGCCGTGCCTCTAAGTGGAGGAAAGGACCTGTCAGTCCCTACGTCTAGGACACTGTTAAAGTCCCCGCCCAGTAACCACGGCATCTCACACCATTTCCCCAAAGCATGGGACAGCTGATTATAGAACTGACCCTGATCCACATTCGGTGCATACACATTCCCCAGCAATATGTGGCGTCCATGCAGTCTACCTTTAATGAGCACATACCTGCCTTCCCTATCAGTATGGACCTCGTCCATGGCAAAAGGCATCCCAGGGCGTACCCAAATGAGAGCCACCCTAGCAAACAGGGAGTAATCTGTGGCGTATATTTTACCTCTCCACCTGCGCTGCAATCTGGCAACCTCTACCGCGTTTAAGTGTGTCTCCTGCAAAAGTGCTACGTGTACATTATGACGTTTGAGATAGGAGTACACTGCATACCTATGGGAAGGCGTGAGGAGACCCCGGACATTCCAAGTAAGTATCACATGACCCATTTCGGAGCTAAGGGAAATAAACAGCAAAGAATAGCATCCCCCCCTCCCGGATCTCGATGGGTAGCAGGTGGGCATGCACCTCAACAATCCCAATACCCACCCCATAGACTCCTGTAGCAAAAGGGAAACGGGAGAAACCAACCATGGAAAGAAGAAACCTTATAAGGGCAACCCCCGAACGCTGGGGTGTCGTCCAAACACCAAATACAGCAGCACAGCCGTGTGTCTTACTGGCCCCGAAAAGAAGGGGAAGACAGGGAGTTGTGGAACCATACAGGGTGTATCATCATGAATCCCCACGAAATCATCTATTGACGCATTACCATAGCATATAACTGAAAAACAACCCCCCCAGGGTGCTGAGGTACTCCTAACATGTCGACCCCACTCTATCCTGATTCAAGATCAAACAAACATTATTAATGCTAAGGATACCCACAGCAATTCAAATAACAGTGTCCATGAGTGTATGTCCAGTACAGCCACTTTCATAAGATACCATCCGCCGTCTGGGGGGTAACGTCCGGCATTCTCATAGAGACCTTATCAGATGAATCCGCTATCGAGGAGCCCCCATCCCCCGATGAATGAAAGGAAGTGTCCACTTTGTCCTCCGGCACTGCTGAGTCCGCCATCTGTTCCGCAATGTGAACAACCGCCTGCCGTTCTCTACGGATCTGGTCTGGGCCAGGCGCCGCCGCTGACCCCAGGAATCGCCTACCAGGCCGCCGTCGCCGAGGTCCTCTACCACCTGCCTCCCCATACCATGTCGCAGCAGTGCCCATGGGTCTTGGGCTAGAGTACTGACCTGACGTCTCCAGACAGTCCCAAGCATCCTGAGGTGTGTCAAAGAACCTGGACTTCCCATCAGAGATTACGCGGAGCCTAGCCAGGAACAGCAGCGAATAGGAGAGATTGAGCTGCCGAAGCTGGCGCTTGACTGGCAAGAAGGACCCCCGCTGACGTTGGACCTTCATTGTATAGTCCGGAAAAAACAGCACCTTGGCGTTTTCATATTGGATGTCGTCTAGTTTCCTCGTCTCTCGGAGGATCACATCGCGATCCCTGAAGTGCAGTAGTTTGAAGATGAGCAGGCGCGCCCTGGCACCCGGGGCCGGTTTCCTGCCCGGAACCCGATGTGCCCGTTCTATGGTGAAGAATGGGGAGAATTCTGTTTGTGGTAAGATAGTTTTCAGCCAGTGTTCCAGGAAGGTGACCGCGTCCTGTCCTTCCGCACCTTTCGGTAGTCCAATCAACCGGACGTTGTTCCTCTGGGATCAGCCCTCTGCGTCCTCAACGCGCTCCTCAAGGTACCGGATCCGAATTTCATGGGCATTCTGCTGTTTTTCCTGGAATTCCGTAGCCGGCTTCAATTCAGCTACCTCCTGTTCTACGGCAGTGACCAGATCTTTCAAGTTTCGGTGATCAGCATGTAGCAGGGTAAGATCCAGAGCCACCTTGTCCAACTTAGCTTCCATGGATGCACGAGAGCGCTCAATAGCTTGTAGGATAGCGTCCAGGCGGTCATCAGGAGCCGTATGCTCCACCATCTGCTGCGGCGGATCAGTGTCCCCGGCGCCCGCAGCTTGCAAGGAGGCCCTCGACCCAGTGCCCCTGGTGCGTCCCATTCTCCCAACCATGACCAGTCTCTTCTGCTGCACCCCCAGAGACTCTAGACAATCAAAGCATCAGGGCGGCGCCCCATACCAGGTATGTGGGGCAACTCAAGTATGCACTGCGTGAAAGCATGGCCCAATGCTGTCCCCACCGTTGACGTGTCATCGGCCCACAGTTCGCCGTCACATCAGTCAGCCACATGCTCAGACCAACCACTTGAAGGGTCCAAGCCGTATCTCATCCCCACTGCCACAGCTCCTGGGCCGTTACTCGCCACCGGCCGCGCACTGTGTGTCTGTCACAGGTCAAGCACTGTCCGAATCTTGGTTCAAGTGGGCCCCCATTGCGCCTCTCGGCCCATCATCAGCATGCTCCCCAGCAGGCCACAGCCACAGTCTTCATGCTGCACCCCCGCCGTTCACCTCCACAGTAGTAGCCAGGGGCCTCCTCTCCATGCCCCACAGTCACCGGGGCGCTAGGCCGTCACACTGCGTCCCTGATCCGGAGTGCGCCACCACCGCACGTCAGTATGGTAAGCCTGTGCACGTCCACGCCACTCGCCTACTGCCACTGCAGAGTTATCCCTGATTAGTACCGCCGCTTCATGCAGTTCGATCCCAGGCCTCCGTCCAAATCGGGCCTCTGCTATATGCCTCCTCCAGCCCCACGTCACACCCGGGGTCCCCGGGGTCCTCACTCCACCGTGACGGCTGCCGGGCGGCCTGCTGGCACCCTCCCACAGTTTTATCGGAGGCCCACAGGAACCTCACTCCACCGGCGCTGCCTCCATTCAGCCTGCTGGCTCCCCCTCACCATTTTGTCCGCACTTCAAGGGGCAGGCTGGTCCCGACCCGGCTGCAGCCGATGTGCGTACCGCCCACCGGAGCTCCACCGGCCGTACTCTTCGCCGCTCCCAGCGTCTCGGGCCGGCTCTCTCGCTCTCCGCCCTGCACCACCCTCGAGTGGGGGCACGGCGTGTGTAAATGTTCGGGTCTGGCAGCCGGGGCCCAGTCGTAGGCGCCGCGCCCGGTCGATCACAGCCGCGGCCTTCTAACCGCTCACCGGCGCTCCGCTGGATACTGCTGCAAACTCGCCGTCACGGCCTAGTTTCGGCCTCTGCTGGCCCCCGGGGGTGTCACTGGGGTATTAAACACAGCCCCGTGGCAGAAGATAGCGGCAATGGAGGAGAAAAGTGGCGGATTACGGGGATAGACAACGGAGCACTCTTAAAACGCGTCCGCCATGCTGCCCCTGCAGGCCACGCCCCCCTCCACACTGTGTATCTTCTTAAGGATGGATGTCTTACTCTTGGAACAATATTACAGCAATCATTCTTGAGCAGAGCCCTCTTTCTCTGCTTGTTAGCCTTGATCAGTGGCGGCTGGTGATTGCAGAAAGTGGTGAGCGGAAGTCCATACGCAGAATTGCACTACACAAGTGAACATAGTGAGCAAACCTGATGCCCGATCTTCTCGGGGAGAGCGGGTGAACACAGATGTTCATTTTTACCCAACTCAATAGTTTTATATTTATCCAGTACCCAAGTCATTATTGTTATCAAGCTTGGTAAGATGAACGGCTGAGTTGAGCGCCAGAGTTCAAACTATGGGGTCAAATACAGACCATCATCTTAGTCAGAAGGCTTAGTTCATTAGTCCAATGAGCCTTACAATCCAGCTAACAGGCAAAAGGCACCAGATTCCCTTCAAACCTTCCCAAGCATTACCAGTGTATGTTCAGCACAATTTCTCATCAACTCACATTCATCCATCTACCCACGCACTCTCATCCCCCCACTGAACGATCCACCCCCATCCACACACTCACCCACCCATTCTGCTGTTCACCAACTCACTCATACTCATTCACACACTCAGTCATACATTCTCATCTAACTACCCACCCACTCATTCATCTAATTCACATTGCCTCACCCACTCACTTTGTATTTTCAGTTATTGAAATATGTTTTTGAAGGCCGCCTGTTCCATTTCAGGCAATTCATGCTGTTTTGACAAAGTTTCGTCTACCCACCTTATCATTCCCACAGTCATCCACACTCATTCACTTTCACCCACCCTACATCATTTGTCCATCCACTCATATTCACCCATCCACATCAAGCTTTCCCTGTCATTCACCCGATTCATATAACCAGTCATCACATTTACCTATCCACTCAGTCAACTCCCACATCCAATGACTCTCCCATTCACACAAACACACCAAACATCACTGATTGAGAAACCAGCAGTTTCATAAATAAAAAGCTACACTTGGTGTCTTTGTTGTTGCTTGTTTTATTGTCCCTGCAGGTTACAGCTAGATGTCCACCGTCACAACGATAAGCACATATAATCTGCAAGGGAAATAAAACAGCCATATATAGTTGTGACAAAAAAGAATTTTTCACTGACCCAATTAGGGCTGCAGAGGAGACAGTGCAGCAGTAAGAAACATAAAGAAAAAGAGAGGACAGATTTTTTTACTTTTTCTCCCAACTTACTTGTGCAGTTTTTTTGAGGCAGCTGCTGATCTGGTCATCTTGCTTGAAAATGTTACACTCACCAGGATGAGAACTATGCTTCACAAACATGCTGTGCTGAGTATGAATGGGCTCTTCCTAGCCGTGAATACACTAAATTAAACTTGACCGGACACCACCGACTGATGAAATAGGTTTGTCTGTGGCGTCTTTCGCATGCTTCCTAAGCCCACCCTTTCCCATCCCATCTCATCTCATCAGAGGGTGGGATGTGGTCGGTGAAGCTTGCTGGCCCCATCTCACCCTGTGGCGGGATATTAAAGGGTGGGGTAAATGCTGCTGAGTGGTATGCAAACTTGTACAGCTGGGCTTAAAAGCAAAACGCCTGAGGCTGTTTTTAATCGGCGCTCCAGGTGAAAGTGATGTGACAGTGCTATGAGGGAAGACTAGGGCTGTGCCTGGATAAGCCTCCTAGTGCTGAATCAGTCACATCCTTACGAAAGTGCTGTCCTTGCAAAAATGGCTAGTTAAGTAAATAAAAAAATGTAAAACAAATGTCACATAAGTTTTTATACTAAGAAGCTCTAAAAGGAAAGGGGGATTAGCAACAGAGTAGTGGTGGAGGGAAGGATGAATTAATGACCAACTCTGTCCATTTATTTACGAGAATCCTTGACCAGTGACCACTGGCAGGCTGTCCACATGCAGTAGCGGCCTGTGGTGGGAGTGCTGCCGGGCGGTGACGTGGGGCGGGGGGTATTAAAGTACGGAATACGGCCGTATAGAGGTAAGTAGACATATAAATAAATAAAACGAATTTCGTTGTGCGCGCTGTGTCAATGTTAAGTATAGTTGATTAACTATCTTGTTGAAACCTTAGGGGCTTTTGGCTGTGCGCTTCCATCCGGTATGGAGTTTTCTCCAACTCCTTCCAGTGATTTGCTTTCAAGGGACAGTGGCAGATCCCATACACGAAGCAGCACGCATTGATTCACTTTTTACTCTGAGTCTTAGGGATTCACATTCAAATAAGGTGTGCAGGTTGAAACCATTAATTAAAGGCTGTCCACATCTACCACCCATGACTTCGTGCATATCAGTAATCCCCACATCAGCTGCACAACCAGTTGTGTTTACTTGCATCACCAAGCGCCAGCTATAACCGTGAAAAGAGTCTTATCGCCCTTCCCTTAGACACCTTAATGTGCGCAGAGGGTCACCTTCTGCTCTGGGACTGCGATTCTGATCTCAGATGGACAGCTTTGCAGCTGTCTCTAACAGCTGCTCTTCTTGACATATGCTGGTCCCAGTGAATCAAACCCAAAATCACTGCAACTCTTTTGCATGTACATACAAATAGTGCACATGTCCAGCAATGTTCTTTTTTAAGAGGAGGGCAAATGTGTGGTACATTGAGCTCTGAAACAGCTGCTTTGCCACCGTGCAGGATCATTATACTGGGCATGTGCTGAAGAGCATGTACGCACACAAACATCAAAGAGCACCTGTTAGACCTCAACCCTTCAGGTAGTGTTTCCTCAAACATTTTGCTTTCTCCTCCCGGGTTTTGCTAATTCGCTTGTTAGGGCCTTAGGGCCTGGGGCGAAAGGGGGCACACCCTACACCTGTTAGGAAGTGGTGCCTACCTGGGTTTGTAAGCATGTGTCCGGCCTGCCATTGCAGGCTGGTGTGCGCACTTGCACCAATGTTGCTCTTAAATTCGTGGCCAGCCTGCCATTGTAGGCTGGTATGCGCTTTCCACCAATGGTGCTCTTAAAGACGTGTCCAGCCTGCCATTGCAGGCTGGTAAGCACTTTGCACCGATGGTGCTCTTAAAGATGTGTCCAGCCTGCCATTGCATGCTGATGCGCGCAATTGCGCGTTTACTCAAGATCACCTGTTTGATCGCTGATGACTGTGTGGAATAAGTTGAGACAAAAACCTCTCTTTTAGCAGCTGTCTTGGTACGCTTTTGCAATAAGTCTGCTCTTGATACCTCCTGTGATCTTCTTTCTGCACTCTCCACCACCTCCGTAGGATACCCACGGTCAAGAAAACCTTTTTTGAATCCCTCCAAAGCCTTGGTGTATTGTGTGCTGTCCGAAGTGATCCTCTTGACTCTGAGAAACTGGGAAAAAGGGAGATGTTTCTTCAGGGATACAGGGTGAAAACTACTGTATAGCAGTGCATTATTGCGTTCAGTGGATTTCTTAAATACCGTAGTCATTACTCTAGTGCCTTCCACCTCTATTTTAACATCCAAATAAGAAACGCTGCGTTGGTCCATCGTATGTGTAAACTGAATCCTCGGATTCCTGTTGTTCAACTGGTTCAGCTTGTCCTCTAGGTCCTGGCGTGTGCCACGCCAGATGATAAGTATATTATCAATATACCTGCGATAAAGAATAAGATGCTCCATCCAGGTCATGTCCGTTAAGATGTAGTCGGATTCAAAGTTCATCAATCAATCAATCAATCAATCAATCAATCACGGCATTTATAGAGCGCGCTACTCACCCGGGAGGGTCTCAAGGCGCTGGGGGAGGGGGTAAGTTACTGCTCGAACAGCCAGGTCTTGAGCTGCTTCCTGAAGGAGAGATGGTCCTGGGTTCGCCGAAGGTGAGTGGGGAGGGAGTTCCAGGTCTTGGCTGCCAGGTAGGAGAAGGATCTTCCTCCGGCGGTGGTTCTGCGGATGCGTGGTACGGTGGCGAGGGCGTGGCTGGTTGATCGTAGCTGGCGTGTGGGCGTGTAGAAGGTCATGCGGTCGTTGAGGTACTTTGGGCCCAGGTCGTGGAGGGCCTTGTGTGCGTGGGTGAGGAGTCTGAACGTGATTCTCTTGCTGACGGGGAGCCAGTGCAGGTCTTTCAGGTGCACGGTGATGTGGCTGTGTCGGGGTTGTCCAGGATGAGTCGTGCGGAGGCGTTCTGGATGCGCTGGAGTCTCTTTGAAGTTTGGCTGTGGTTCCGGCGTAGAGGGTGTTCCCATAGTCCAGTCGGCTGGTGACGAGTGCCTGGGTGACGGTCTTCCTGGTTTCAGTGGGGATCCATCTGAAGATCTTGCGGAGCATGCGCAGGGTGTTGAAGCATGAAGATGAGACGGCGTTGACTTGTCTGGTCATCCACAGGGAGGAGTCCAGGATGAAGCCCAGGTTGCGTGCGTGGTCCGTTGGCTTGGGCGCGGTGCCCAGGGCCGGGGGCCACCAGGAGTCGTCCCAGGCGGAGGGTGATGAGCCCAGGATGAGGACTTCCGTCTTATCTGAGTTCAGTTTAAGGCGGCTGTTCCTCATCCAGTCGGCGACGTCTCTCATCCCGTCGTGTAGGTTGGCTCTGGCGGTGGTGGGGTCGTTGGTGAGGGAGAGGATCAGCTGGGTGTCGTCGGCGTAGGAGATGATGTTGAGGTTGTGTCGGCGTGCGATGGCTGCGAGGGGGCTCATGTAGACGTTGAAGAGGGTTGGGCTGAGTGAGGATCCTTGTGGAACGCCGCAGATGACTTCGGTGGCTTCGGATCTGAACGGGGGAGGCGGACTCTCTGGGTTCTTCCGGCGAGGAACGAGATGATCCATTCCAGTGCTTTCTCTCGGATTCCGATGTTGCTGAGGCGCTTCACTAGGGTGCGGTGGCAGACGGTGTTGAACGCCGCAGAGAGGTCCAAGAGGATGAGGGCAGCTGTTTCCCGTTGTCGGTTAGGGTTCTGATGTCGTCGGTGGCTGCGATAAGGGCGGTCTCGGTGCTGTGGTTGGCCCGAAACCCGGACTGCGAGGGGTCGAGGGATCCATTCGTCTCGAGGAAGGCGGCAAGCTGTCTGTTGACGGTCTTCTCGATGACTTTGGCCGGAAACGGAAGGAGCGAGATGGGACGGTAGTTCTTGAGGTCGGTGGGGTCCGCCGTTGGTTTCTTCAGGAGGGCGGTAAGCTCGGCGTGCTTCCAGCTCTCCGGGAAGGTGGCGGTGTGGAAGGAGGAGTTGATGATGTCCCGGAGATGGGGTGCGATGGTGGCGTCGGCTTTGTTGAAGACGTGGTGTGGGCAGGGGTCGGTTGGTGATCCGGAGTGGATGGAGTTCATCGTGCGGGTGGTGTCTTCGGTGCTGATCGGGGTCCAGTTGCAGAGGGTGGTGGTGGCGGGCGTTGGTTCGGCGGTAGGGTGCGTTGTTTGTGCGTCGAAGCTGTTGTGTATGTCGGTGATCTTGCGGTGGAAGAACGCGGAGAGTGAGTTGCAGAGGTCTTGCGAGGGGGTGATGTCGTTGTTTCCGGCGCTGGGGTTGGAGAACTCTTGACGATGCTGAAAAGTTCCTTGCTGTCATGGGCGTTGTTGTCCAGTCGTTCTTTGAGTGCCGACTTCTTGGTGGCACGGATCAGCTGGTGGTGTTTGCGGGTGGCGTGCTTGAGGGCGGTCCTGTTGTCTGTGGTCTGGTCGAGTCGCCAGGTTTTCTCGAGAGTGCGGCAGTTCTTCTTGGATTCCTTGAGTTCGTTGGTGAACCAAGGGGTTTTCTTGCTTCCGGGTCTGCTGGGAGGGTTTTTAGTGGTGCGAGGTCGTCGGCGCAGGCGGTCAGCCACTTGGCGAGGTTGCTGGCTGCTTCGTTTGGGTCCGTTGTGTTGGTGGGTGTGTTCTGGCTGAGGGAGGCGGTGAGCTGCTCGGGCGGTGATCTTGCTCCAGCTCCGGCGGGGAGCCTGTTGCGGGTGGTGGTGGGTCGCAGTCTTTCTGAAGCTGAAGTGGACGCAGCTGTGGTCGGTCCAGTGGAGTCCGGTGGCGTGGCTGAAGGAGATGTGCTTGCTGGACGAGAAGACGGGGTCAAGCGTGTGGCCGGCGTAGTGGGTGGGCGTGTTCACCAGTTGCTTGAGTCCGAGGTTGGCGAGGTTGTCCAGCAGGGCGGTGGTGTTTCTGTCGTTGTTGTTCTCCAGGTGGAAGTTGAGGTCCCCTAGGAGGATGTAGTCGGCTGAGGGCATGGCGTGCGGGCTGATGAAGTCTGCGATGTCTTCGCTGAATAGTGTGCGTGGTCCCGGGGTCTGTAGATGAGGGTGCCTCGGAGGGTGGTCTTGGGGTCAGTGTGTATCTGGAAGTGTAGGTGTTCGGCGGCGGAGAAGGTCTCGTCGGAGTTAGTCGAGATGCGGATGGTGTTCTTGTGTACGATGGCGATGCCTCCTCCCGTCTGGTTGACGCGGTCCTTCCGGGTGATCTTGTATCCATCCGGGATGGCTATGGCGATGTCGGGCGCTGAGGAGGCGTTCATCCAGGTCTCGGTGAGGAAGGCGATGTCCGGTGCTGTTGCGTCGAGCAGGTCCCAGAGTTCCACGGCGTGCCTGTGGACGGAGCGGGTGTTCAGCAGGATGCATTTCAGGTGGTTGCTGCTGTTGCTCGACTTGGCGGAGGTGGTGCACGTCCGGGGGCAGGTGAATCGGCAGGTTTGGCAGGTGAAGGGTCCGTGGGTGCGTCTCGGTGAGGCTCGGTAGCAGGCAGGGTTCCGGCCGGCATTGAGTGCGGTGAGTGTGGCGGCGTCGTAGGTCCGTCGAGTAGTGTTGCGTTGGTGGGTTCCAGGGGTTCTGGCGCTGGGCGCGGTCCAGTCGCGGACGGGCGCAGACGGGCTTGCCTTAGGCGCGCCTTCGGCGCGCCAGCGGCGGCGCGTGCAGCGGCCGCCATTTATGGGGAGGTGGGAGGGAGGAGCAGCTGGGAGGCGGGAGGCAGGGGCAGCGAATGGGCAGTCAGGGGCGGGGCCGCAGGGAACGCAGCGGCGGGAGTGGCGAGAGGCAGCGGGGGCACAGAAAGGAAAAACAGGGGGACAGCAGACAAAATCACGGGCACAACAACAGTGGGGCAGCGAGGGGCACAGAAAGGAAAAACAGGGGGACAGCAGACAAAATCACGGGCACAACAACAGTGGGGCAGCGAGGGGCACAGAAAGGAAAAACAGGGGAGAGCAGGCAAAATCACGGGCACAACAACAGTGGGGCAGCGAGGGGTACAGAAAGGAAAAACAGGGGGACAGCAGACAAAATCACGGGCACAACAACAGTGGGGCAGCGAGGGGCACAGAAAGGAAAAACAGGGGGACAGCAGACAAAATCACGGGCACAACAACAGTGGGGCAGCGAGGGGCACAGAAAGGAAAAACAGGGGGAGAGCAGGCAAAATCACGGGCACAACAACAGTGGGGCAGCGAGGGGCACAGAAAGGAAAAACAGGGGGAGAGCAGGCAAAATCACGGGCACAACAACAGTGGGGCAGCGAGGGGTACAGAAAGGAAAAACAGGGGGACAGCAGACAAAATCACGGGCACAACAACAGTGGGGCAGCGAGGGGCACAGAAAGGAAAAACAGGGGGAGAGCAGACAAAAACGGGCACCGGGGCCACAAGCGGAGGGCGATCTTACCTACAGGAGCAGCGGGCAGACAACACAGGCGGAGCTGTGTGGTGGGGGAGCGACCTACCTGGCAAGGTCAAGGGTCCTTGAAGATGTTAGCGTAGCTGGGAGCCCCAGAAAAACCTGGGTGGTAACTGTAGGTCATTGCGTTTAGTCGCGAGAGGATTGAAAAACTTGCGGTGATGGTTTTAAGCCTTTTCCTATAAACAGCCAGTTGGGAGGGCATTGAACTCTGAACATCGGTTAAAGAAAAGACACAAGTGTTGCAACTCTGATCAACATGTACCCGACGGGGTGCCTCCTCCTTCCGAGAGGCCCCCCCTGCTTCATTCTCCATTCATCCACTACGTGACCCCCCTGTGCTTCGCAGAATTGGGCTGGAAGGACCTCGGGGACCCCTTTGGCATGACCGCCTATTGCCCTTGGCTGTTGTCTGCTCCGCATCCAGTGGGTGAACTTTGAGTGGTTGCCAAACCCCTTTTGCCACCTGCCTCCAAATTGACCTTGCTGCCTACTCTCACCTGCTTCCTGGGACCCTGACAAACAGTGACTTCACCTGCTTGAAGTCTAGTGCCCGGGAGAGGGGGAGGACGAGGTGTCTCCAATCTGTTGGTGTAGGATAGGTGAGGTGAGCAGGAGGGCAGAAGGAGGCTTGGGGCCACGGGGTCTGCAGTGTGTAACCAATTGACCTGCTGGGTATCTGTGTATTGCATTAGGGTGCTAAGTGCGTATGTGTGCGAGCGCTTCCATATGGATTTGTCTGCTAGCCGTTGCACCGCGTAGCAGTGTGGAATGAGTGTGTGTGTGGGAGTGACAGTGGGGAACCACCCGTGATTCACGACACTGGACGGCGGTTTGCCTGATACGTTGATTTCGTGCCAGAATAGCATTACCTTTGACATTGGTTCTACCCGTGCAGACTCGGCCCGCATTGCTGCTAAAAAGTGTTATAATTTGTGGTATGTACATATTTCTGATATCGTTGTGACCCGGGGTGCACCCCATAACTGTGTGGTATTGAATTGTAAGAATTGCTAGGGTGGGCCTGGGGTGGACAATGTATTGCACCGCATAAGGGTGCTGGGGTGGGGGGTGGTATAGATTAGGATATTTCCCAAGTGTGCATATTACTGTTGTCATTTTCACACGACTGGGCCTACTACTGCTAGTAATAATTCTTAATGTGATTTATGCCCAGAAATACATGATGCTTATGTTGTGTTGATTACTATGTGTGTTGAATACAAATGTTATTTACATGCATCACGTGTGAAGTCTCTTTTGTGACGCTCAAGGTATTTATTATGAGTGAGTGCTGTGCCAATGCTTTACACATTGCCTCTGTGGTAAGCCTGACTGTTCAGTGCCAAGCTACCCAAGGGTGAGCGCAGGTTATACAGTGTGTGTACTCACCCGCCCCGATGGGAGTGGTAGGTTCTGCCTGGCTGGGGTACTGCCTCAGTCAACCAGAAAGTACAGCATATACTCCACCACCATCACCCACTAGGATGGAGGGGTATGGTATTGGGAGGGAAGCTTGGCAGTAGTCAAAACAATACATAATGCGATCACTGTTGGGGGAGTGGTTGGGGGAGTGGTACAGCACCCTTGGGCCTCTCACTGACATATGTAAGCCACAGTGCAAACAAACTAGACAAACTAATGAAGAGCAAACACATTGGAAGAGAACTAAACTCAGCGTATCTTACTTGTAGTTCAGGAATGTGAAAACTGGTTCAGGGGTTTGTTCCAGGGTCATCAGGGGGTCACTTGGATGATGATTGGCGTCTTTTGCTTCTGATATCTTGGGCCCATCATACTACTGAACCCAAATTGAGCAGCACTAGTTACAAAAATGAACAGAGTCTCAGCCCTCTTCCCTCCTCCTCCCCAACCCCCTTGTACTCACAGACACTAACCCTCTGCTCCAGGACTATACCTCTAACCTCATATGAACAACTCCACAGCGATTTCTAGCTGGTGATCTTAACCCTCGGGGTAGTGAGGCAGAGCAGTCCAAGGCTTATCCAGGGAGGTGGTGTGGGTTAGAAACTCAGAACTCTCAAAAACACACAATAACACTTAATACATAATCAATACTCAGTTTGTGCTTTAATTAAAAAATTATTAATAATTCCATGCAACTAAAGATAAAATTACAAATGAACACATTGAAAAACAAATTTCTTCAGTCCATCCTTAACTAGAAATCTGTGTGAGGAAGTTTATCATTGTCATGATATAATGTAAAACTCCTTCCTGCAGTATGTGTCAAAGGGTTGTACCATTCAAAGACTCTCCCTACTGAATTAGAAATGGGTTCTCTTGTAACAACGCCTCTACCAGTTGTGAGCATTCGCCCTAATTTTTAGGCAGGCTAACACAACTGCAGCATCCTGTAAAGAGGGATAAACAAAGGGGCACAGCTAAGACCCTCTTTCTGAATTGCTTGTAAAAATCTTTTAAGAATGTAATTGTCTAAGGATTCCAGCCTTAAATTCCAGTCACTTTGTGAGAGCCCTGAATTACAGGGTGTAACTGATGCCCAGAGTGCGAGGAGATGGAGTGTAACTGATGTCCAGGGTGTGAGGAGATGGAGTGTAACTGATGTCCAGGGTGTGAGGAGACGGAGTGTAACTGATGCCCAGGGTGTGAGGAGATGGAGTGTGACTGATGTCCAGGGTGCGAGAAGACGGAGTGTAACTGATGCTCAGGGTGCGAGGAGGCAGTGTGTGACTGACGCCCAGGGTGCGAGGAGACGGAGTGTAACTGATGTCCAGGGTGCGAGGAGACGGAGTGTAACTGATGCCCAGGGTGTGAGGAGATGGAGTGTGACTGATGTACAGGGTGCGAGAAGACGGAGTGTGACTGATGCCCAGGGTGTGAGGAGATGGAGTGTGACTGATGTCCAGGGTGCGAGAAGACGGACTGTGACTGACGCCCAGGGTGCGAGGAGACGGAGTGTAACTGATGTCCAGGGTGCGAGGAGACGGAGTGTAACTGACGCCCAGGGTGTGAGGAGATGGAGTGTAACTGATGCCCAGGGTGTGAGGCGATGGAGTGTAACTGATGCTAAGGGTGCGAGGAGACGGAGTGTAACTGATGCCCAGGGTGCGAGGAGACGGAGTGTAACTGATGCCCAGGGTGTGAGGAGATGGAGTGTGACTGATGTCCAGGGTGCGAGAAGACGGAGTGTGACTGATGCTCAGGGTGCGAGGAGGCAGTGTGTGACTGACGCCCAGGGTGTGAGGAGATAAGCGAGTGCCATCATTTCCAAGAAGGGGGTTGACGGTTCTCGTCCACCTTGAAGTTGAAGGGACACTACGGGCAGCTTATGGCCGAGACACACGCTTGGGCCTTCAGCTCCATTATTCTCCACACCTGGGAATAACCGCCCCCAGGGTACCAGTAATGCCCTCTGAGGTTTCACTGCATCATTTAGCAGAGGCCGCCCGCGAAGGGGGCCTCGAGGCCCGGCGCCATAACGGTCGCCAGTAGCCCGCAGGGAACGGATCCGGTCAGCGCTGGTTTGCGCCGCCGGGAAAGGCCGCGCGGCGAAAAGCGCCCGAGGACCTCTCCTCCCCCTTCCCAAGAACAAAGGGAGGAGAGAAAGGGGGAGGAGGATATAAGGCGACGCTCCCCCTGGGCAGCTCACCTTTACATCAGGGAGCTGGGGGAGCGCGCCAACGGATTTCGAGTTCGATGGGGTAAGGAAGCCGCTTTTCCCCCATCTACTGTCTTGCCGCCGTCGCGACCTAAGAACAGCGAGGAGTGACCATCAGAGGACAGCACAGCCCCCGCCAAGGCATGGAAGGTCGGGGCGGAATGGACGGAGGCCCGAGGTCGAGAGAGGCAGGCATGACCCCCAGCTCCCCAGGCAGCGGTTGGAGATGAAGAGGCTCTCGGCAACCGGCGCCGACCGCAGTGGCAAGGTACGGGCTCAAGGAGCGAGGAGTGGCGGTGCTGCATGCTGGCCACCTTCTGCTAGAACTGTGTTAAATTTCAAACAAACAGCGGAGCGTACCGCGGTCCAGCGGGCCCGGCCCTTAGAATAATAGTCTTGCCCCGTCTTTATTAGCGCAGAACATAATGATGGCACACCGCTATGAACAGGGTGGTCTTGAACACGCAATAGCAGGGTTCGGCTTTATCACAAAACTCGTTTTAAGATTTAGGGGCAAGGTATTTAAAGGAACCAATGTTAGCGCCACTTACCAGATGCAGGAAGTAGATAGAATAAAGCCACTACTGCAGCTTTCTCGAGCGGGCGCGCAGTAGGTGACATTCACCAGCGCCTCTTGGAGGGGTTGTGCGGGAATTCCTGCGATGGGCTACGCGGTCAGGCCTGAGGGAAGGCACCGCACGCACCCTGGTCATCCTTCGGCTATACCCGTAAATAATAACAGCAGAGTGTACCGCGGTCCGGCGGGCCCGGCCGTTATAATAATTGTCGTCTATGACTTTATTGGCACTCATACCATGTGCAAGATATTTTTAAGAAACCAATAGTGGCGCCACACGCTAGATACAGGAAGTAGGTACACATTGGACAGTCACCAGCACCTTTGGGATGGGAGGTGCTGGAACCCTTGCGCTGGGCAAGGCACTGTGGGAAGGCCCCACTACCGCCGGCCTTGATGGTACCATAGGCGCAATTACTGAAACACGATCCCGTCGGCAGGGAACGTATCATTGCGGGGTGAACAATAAGCAGACCGGCTCGTGGATAGACATTTTTATAACCGCGAGAAAGTGGCATATGGGGCGCAAATGCTGATACGCTAAGTAAAAAATACAGAAAAAACTTGACCAGGTAGCTAATGTTTATACTCGCGGCTAATTTGCTGGCCGGAACACATCGAATCCTTCCCACTAAGGCCCACTTTTCTCAGCGCCATTTGCGGGTCTAAAGGCAGGGGCTAAACACCTCACCGAGTGAGGGAGGCAGGTTTTTTCGGCATGGCTGGTTTGGCGGGTCTCTCTAATGCAGGAAGAGCAGTCTGCAGTCCTCAAGGGAATAAGTACCTTGTTTAGTTGGCGAGGTTGTGGCGTAAGGCTAGAGCAGCCGACCTTTTAATCTGAGATGACATGTTCGAGCCCGACGTTCGTTTATTCAAAAGGAATATATCCTGTGTAATGTAACTGGTGCCCATGTGAAGCGCTCTGCGTTTGCGCTATACAAGCCCGAAACACGAGCTCCCTTGGAGTTGCATCCTCGGTGAAGTATATCTGAGGCAGTGACAGGCGTATTATTCAGACAAAATGGACCGATGGAAAGTGTCAGCAGGGGCCTGCTTAACCTTCCTCAAATGACACAAGCTTCTATTTATTTATTTTATGTATTTTATTTAAAGCATTTTTGATATAGCGCGGACTTTACCCGAAGGTGTCAGAGCGCTGTTCAATACCGTTCTACCCGTGGGTGTCTCCGCAGCAACATGGTATGGTGAAAGTAAACAATTGGGCTGCACTGGGGTCCAGCGGAGAGCACCAGAGAGTGTATTTCTGTACGCAGACCGACACATTCAGGGAATGAAGGTACTCGCAACGACGTAGCGCAAGAAAGCACGGGGCACTGTGCCTACAGATGCCGAATCAAGTAAATCATTAGCTTTACAGCCTAGGGCCTTACCACCCTGAATTCGCCCGATCTCGGAAGCTAAGCAGGATTGGGCCTGGTTAGTACTTGGATGGGAGACCTCCAGGTGCTGTAAGCTTGAGTGTTTTTTAGGAATTGGATTAAGAGCAACGTTAAAGCTGTTGAGAAAGGCCAGCAAGATTCTCCCCAAGTCCAGGTATTGACAGCAGCTGAGACCTAATACAAGTGGGGAAAATTCTCTCACTAAGTTATTGGGGGGAGCAGGAGATACCTCAGGTCCCTGGAGCATGTTGGAGGAGTTACTAAGAGAGATTAAGTCAATTAAAATAACACAGACTAAAATGGCAGGTGAATTAAAAGAGCAGCGCAACATGATGAGGGTGCAGTAGGGGAACCTTTCCTCAAGACTGAATGAGATGGAGTAAAAAGTGTCTGAGTGTGAGGTCAAGATTCACTCACTTGAAGAAGTTAATGACAATTTAGAAAGGGAGATATTGTCTGTGAGAAGTTGGCCTGGTATATGCCGTCCACTAATTGAAGTGGGCACCTGGCACCTGTCCAAACAACCCTTATTGATGATTAGGTCAAAGATAACCTGTATGAAAGCTATCCTAGTGGTAGCTATGGAGAGCAGCCTTCAGGCGAAGTCTTGAAGGAGTGTTAAGCGGCTTGTTTTACCGGATCACAACCTCCTGAGTAACTAAATGAAAGGAGAACCACACGAGTGTTATATAAAATATATGTATTTATTACTAAACACTCTCTACTAATCTCTACACGAGATTGGAACACATAGTACACAGTACTGAATCAATAGAACATTTGTAAATAGCACAATACACAGCGGGCTCCAGGGGGAGACCGAACCATATACTAAGAAAGTGGTATATGAACCACGACTTTACTAGACACAGTGCCTAGAGCACATAGAATCGCTGGGACCCCCACCAAAAAAATAAATTACAAAAAATAAAAAAAAATAATGGGGCGAATTCTCTCCTTACTAAATTGTAACTAGTTTAAGGGAAACACATTCTATCGTGATTGTGTGTGAAAGTGACTTCGAGCTAATATAAGAAATGTTATGGCAGGGGGCCCGCACCTTTCAATACTGTGTAACCCGTCCACCGCCCCCATGGGTCCCTGATTGGTGTTGAGGATACACACAAGTCCCAGTCCCCAGTAAGAGGATCCTAGTGCCTGCGGCACTCTGCCCAGTTCTCCAGGAGCTAGGGGAGGTCGAAAGGGGGAGGCTGTAGGCCGAAAGCGGCTGTTGATCTCACCGCGCATTGTAAAAAAAAAAAAAATAATGCGATTCAATTCTGAACTGCGGACTGCCAATGTTTGAAAAAGGAATCAAGCAGAGTCCGAGCTTGCCCGGTGGCGGGGCTAGCCCTTAGGACGTAGAGTACCGGTCAGAGCTCCCGAATTCATAACTAGGGAACCAGGTCCGAATCTCATGGGTGGCTTAACATCCTGTGATGCTGGGGGAAAATCACGTACTAACGTGTCTAGTAGGAGTCTTTGACTCGGGGTAAGTTGTTATTCATGGTATGCAGCGCCGAGGGTTAATATGCCTGCTGCAAAGAACATGTAAAACGCAGAGCACAAAGGGAAGGTAATGGCAACAGGTCAGTGGGTACCGCCTTTTCCAGAGACTTCCTGTTGTTAGTTCCAGTTTACAGCGAGCTATTAACTGTCAAAGAACTGCATGCAGATTCCAGTGCAGGTAGTGCAGATTTCAAGCACGCACTTCGCGCTGCTCAGGAATATTCCTAGGAGCACATTTTTTCAACCAGGTGGTGCGACACGGGCTGGTGGCATCAGTGTCACCGGGGCCAACGCAAGTCACGCTGATGACTTAGGGGCCATGCAATGCTGAATTTTTTCACTGATACGTATCAGCACAGGAGTCATCCAGTTGCATTAATCCCATGAATTCCAGTATGTTGTTTAAATAATGCATATGGTATCTCCCACACAAGCGGTATCTAACTGTCTCCCATATTTCATTTCATTTATGACCCATGGTGAGAGGAGACAGTGCGGCAAGACTCCGAACGGGACACAAGTGGGCCACTGCAGAAAGGCAAGAACGGAGCAGAGCACACCATGGCGTTGTGGGAAGATTGCCGTCAGAATTTACCAGACGTCAGCCTCCCGGAGACACAGCTAGAGGTTGGGATCCTACCGCTCGAGCGGAGCAACGGCACAGGGCAGGCTCCACGGTAAGAGCAGCGGGAGGCGCACAGGGACGACATAAGTTTGGGGAGCCGCAGGAAGACGGAAGCCTCCCTGGCGGCGTGGCGGAAACAAAAGGTGTATTGATTTGGTTACGGAAACACACTGACAGGGCGGTGTGTAGAAGGAGGGCCACTCACTCTGGGATGCCTCACGGCTGGGTGAGTGCGCCTGACAAAAATCGGGGTAGCAAACGGAGACGGCACTCGCAGCCCAGCCCCCGCCAGACGGCAGTGCGCAGGAGAGACTAGCAAGGTAGCGAGTTGGGGCCTGGCTCCGGGGAAAGGCTACCCCCACACGCAAAGGGGCGTGGAAAACAACAAAGAACAATCTACGAGCTGTCAGGGTGATTTACGACCCTAGGATATGCAAATGAGCAAAAGACTAACCAGTGATTTATGACCAGCCGATGATTTATGGCTGATGATTTATGATGCAAATGCAGAATGATTTATGACAACAAAATGATGACAGATTTGTGACAGAATGATTTATGACATCCCGATGATTTATGACCATGATTTATGGCTGCTGATTTATGATGATCAGGCAGAGTGCTTTATGACAGCAAATAATAGCCGATTGGCGGATGATTTATGATGCTCATGAAGAATGATTTATGACAACAAAATGATGACAGATTTGTGACAGCATGATTTATGATACCTGATGATTTATGACACCTGATTTATGATGTCCAAATGACACTGAGTGATACCCAATTGTGATAATGTATGATCATGATTTACGACCCCGGCTCCGAGAAGGTGTCCAGGGGAGTTGTACAAATATGACGTATGTAATGAGTAATAAAACTGCGGCCAACAACCACCACAAAAATGACTGTTGGCTGTGTGTAGTAATACAGATACAGAAGTATGGTACGGTTCCCGGAATGGGCGCAGTGCGGCTGTTATAGCAGAGGCCGCCCCCAAAGGGGGCCTCGAGGGCCGGCGCCATAACGGTCGCCAGTAGCCCGCAGGGAACGGATCCGGTCAGCGCTGGTTTGCGCCGCCGGGAAAGGCCGCGCAGCGAAAAGCGCCCGAGGACCTCTCCTCCCCCTTCTCAAGAACAAAGGGAGGAGAGAAAGGGGGAGGAGGATATAAGGCGACGCTCCCCCTGGGCAGCTCACCTTTACATCAGGGAGCTGGGGGAGCGCGCCAACGGATTTCGAGTCCCACCCACCCACACCTACAACAGCAGCGTCGCAGTGCTGACAGGGACGAGATGAACTAATGGTGCAATGATTGGCGATGGAGACACACCAGGCGGTGTGTGGGAGTAAGGCCACTCACTTTGGGATGCCTCACGGCTGAGTGAAGTGGTGCCACTCACTTTGGGATGCCTCACGGCTAATTGGAGCAGTGTATTGGTTTGGTTACGGAAACACACCGACAGGGCGGTGTGTAGAAGGAGGGCCACTCACTCTGGGATGCCTCACGGCTGGGTGAGTGCGCCTGACAAAAATCGGGGTAGCAAACGGAGACGGCACTCGCAGCCCAGCCCTCGCCAGACGGCAGGGCGCAGGAGAGACTAGCAAGGTAGCGAGTTGGGGCCTGGCTCCGGGGAAAGGCTACCCCCACACGCAAAGGGGCGTGGAAAACAACAAAGAACAATCTACGAGCTGTCAGGGTGATTTACGACCCTAGGATATGCAAATGAGCAAAAGACTAACCAGTGATTTATGACCAGCCGTTGATTTATGGCTGATGATTTATGATGCCAATGCAGAATGATTTATGACAACAAAATGATGACAGATTTGTGACAGAATGATTTATGACATCCCGATGATTTATGACCATGATTTATGGCTGCTGATTTATGATGATCAGGCAGAGTGCTTTATGACAGCAAATAATAGCCGATTGGCGGATGATTTATGATGCTCATGCAGAATGATTTATGACAACAAAATGATGACAGATTTGTGACAGAATGATTTATGATACCTGATGATTTATGACACCTGATTTATGATGTCCAAATGACACTGAGTGATACCCAATTGTGATAATGTATGATCATGATTTACGACCCCGGCTCCGAGAAGGTGTCCAGGGGAGTTGTACAAATATGACGTATGTAATGAGTAATAAAACTGCGGCCAACAACCACCACAAAAATGACTGTTGGCTGTGTGTAGTAATACAGATACAGAAGTATGGTACAGTTCCTGGAATGGGCGCAGTGCGGCTGTTATTACCCGGCATTCAGAATGAGCCCTTAATGTGCAACCACTTCCAAGCTGCAGAGTGTTAGCTTCGGTGTGCCAGCACAGGGTGCACGAGCTTGGCATGATCCCTACTTTTTACTCATAGGCATCTGGGAAGGTGCCACACCTGGCACGGGACTCCTTGGCATCTGTGCCCTCAGATTCGCCAGGACAATGCAGCCGACAACATGTCTGGCCACACTCTAGTAAGACATTTCCGCTCAGGTCCATATCTAAACTACTCAAACATCCCTAGGTTTCAAGAAAGCAGGATATTTCGACAATTGGTAGGAAAACACTACGGCCCCTAATTACCTACAGGCGTGTGCTTCACCTGAGGCAGATTCTCACAGTGAATCATGGGCCTTGTAGTTCAGCATTTTTCATTACTATACTGGGTGCCTCTGGCAGAGAAGAAGCATTGGTAGCCCGGTGTTTCTTTACTCACAGCAGTGGGTTGTATGTCGTTACAACGCATTCCATTGCAACGCATGCCTTTACCACGCATGCGTTACAACGGAATGCTATTTCCACGCATAACCTTTACCACGAATATTCCTTTACCACGCATACCTTTACAGCGATTTTCGTTGTAAATTTATGCATGGTAAGGGCATACTCTTGGTAAAGGTTATACCCCTCCCCTGTACCCTTACGTGACCCCCCCAGCCCCCAATCCTTCTTATTATTACCCCTGCCATGAACCCTCAATACTTATATATATATTTTTTTAAACTAAAATTTCCCTTACCTCTTTACGTCGTCTCCTCTCCTTCATCTTCCTTGGTGACGTCGTACGTCGTAAAGAGGAAGCGGAAGTTTCTTTCCGTTTCCTCTCAAACGACGCCGATTGCCTCCACTTCGTGACGTGACATCAGGTTCGTTTTTTTTGGGGGGGGGGAGACCCCCCCCAAGCCCCCTTTTTTTCCCCCACGCTTTTTTTTTATTTTTGGGGGGAGACCCCCCAAACACCCTTTTTCTAATTTTAGCCTTTACCACACATGCCTTTACTACGTATCTCGTAGTAAAGGTATGCGTGGTAAAGGCTTTCGTGGTAATCACGCATGCGTTGTAATGCATGCGTGTTTAAGGTTTGCGTGGAAACGGCCGCGTTGTAGTGGCCGTTTCCCACAGCAGTGCACTGTGGTCTCCGTAGTTTAAATCGATTGTTCATGATGTTTCAACATAAGAAAATCTGTACGCATGTATGCATGCATGTATGTATGTATATGGTGTTTCTGTAGTGCAAACCTCGCCAAAAGGCAGCGGAGAGCTGTACATGGTCAAACACAAGCATAATATCGGCAAGTAAGGGAGAGAAAGGGTTGTGGATGGTTAATGCATTGTGATGAAGTGATTTTAAAAGAGTGGAGTCTTCAACTCTTTCCAGTATTGCAGCAGTGTTGGGGCTGTCCTGATGGATATGAGGATGCTGTTCCAGATCCTGAGTGCATATGTAATGTTATGTTATGTGTATTTTTATAGCGCATAGATGGAGAAAGCCTTCGTCTTGTGGATTTTTTTGATTTTACACTTTGAAGTCTGCAGTCTGATGGTGTCCTGGTTGCAAGGGTGCCAATGGTGTCCTGGTCGCAAGGGTGCCGAGATCCACCAGAGATGGTGAGCTTGTTTGCAAGATAAGTAGGGGTGCTGGCCATAATAGCTTTGTAAATAACGCAGCTAGTTTTGAAGATGGTGTTGGCTGACAATGGGAGCCAATGGAGATCCATCGGGATTGGTGTGATGTGATCATATTTCTTAAAGCCCTGGATGAGATGTGTTGCAGCATGTAGCATGTACCTAAGGGGTGCCATAGTGGAGTCTGGGAAGCCATGGAGTATAGCATTACCACCAGCATGAGTGGCTGCGCAGCAGTTCTGAAGTTGCTTTCTGGAAGGAATGGTTTGACTTTCTTTAGAAGAGACAGCATGGCAGGGTTTAGTGACTGCAATATTCATCCAACATTCAATACAAGATTACTCTGTGCATAAGAATGATAATGTTAAACCTGGCTGAAACACCAAAGACTACTACATTTTTAACAACTTCCACTCTAGAAGTTTTAAGAAAGTTGTTATTCGTCAATTATATTGCAAAACATGTTTCCTATGATTTTCAGTGTTTTATTGCCATCTCCCCATAGTCACTGATTATAATTCTGATCAGATGAGTGGCAAAAAGTTTACTGTTCTGCAGCCATACATGTTCATAGGATTATGCAGCTAAATATGTGCACTACTACAGCATGTTATGAGTTATAACTGAAAGTGTCTCAATCAGCACTGTAATAAGTACACCATGCGCTTGAGACATAGGAAGGAAGGCATGGGGTTCCCTGCATATTGGGGCACCTCAGAGCTTGATTCCAATTCTCACGTTCTCTGGCAACTCTGCATGGGCTCCAGTATGAGTTGGGTGCAAAGCAGCCAGTATTTCCCTGCCCTGAGCTACCATCACCAGAGGCAACAATAATTAGCGGAAATGGGTGCATGCTGGAATATTTCTGATTATGGGATTTTGGCCTGTGACATACCTCAATCAGTGTTTCTACACTGATCTCTGCATGTTTTGGCTGCTTTTACTAGCTAGCTTCATGATACCAGACGAATTGGACTCATTGGGAAACTAGTAATAAGTCGCTGAGTATATGTGTCCCAATCATGCAGCAACATCTTTCTGTTAGCTTGTTTGGCCAAGTAAATTACTTGCTTTGAAGTTAAAAACTGTTAACTACTTCCATTTTCAGAAATCCAGGCTTTTTGAGTAAAGTGGAAGTGGCAACATTTTATTTCAAATTTGAGAGAATGCTTTAAATTGATTTATTGGTTCAATGGATATTTTGGGCTGTTAGGGTTTGTTACACAACACATTCAATAAAGCCTTGAGAAAGCAAGGTAACTCACAAAACGTGCCAGTTGCTTTCGGAAAATTCAATGAGATGGGGAATGTCTTTGAAGAATCTGTCACAGGATTCTTGGAAGATGAAAATGATTCAACAGTTTTGTTTACAAAGAATAAATAATCAATATATGGACTCAGTGTTGCTTTGGTAATCGTATATTCTTCTACAAACCATTTGGGCTGTACCTCAACCTTTAATTAAGTTTAGTAAACTAAGCAGTGGCGGCTGGTGACATTTGAAAGTGTTGCGGCATAAAAGGATGAGTGCCCTGTGGTGAGCGAACGTAGCGAGTGAGCCTGACTGCCATAAGGAGGATTGGGAGAGTAGCCCCCCTGGGGAAATTTTTAAAAATGAGTGGGCAAATGGTGCATTTTTAAGCAAAGTTGAGAAAGCAAGAAGGTTAATCAAGCAATTGTGAAAGTGTAGTTATGACCTCAACAAAGAGCCTCTGGGTGGCATTACTTGATCTGCAGGCACGGTGGCAAGCTGGGGTGTTCTGGACGTGCATTTCAAAGGCCCTGGGTTCTAATAGATACCTGTAGATTGAGGAAGGTAGGGCTGTGGTACAGAGTCAAATGCTAAGCTAGAACATCTGAAGGCTAGTAGGGCTGGAAAAAATGGTGCACTAGTTTTCAGAACAACCAAAGTGTTACCAACTGAAGACAGCGAAAACAGAGTGTCTAAAATGCAGGCTCTAACTGGGGAATTATAAAACACTACAGATGCAACAGAAGTCACGAAGATCAAGTGCAATACACCCTGCAGAGCTACAGTGCCACGATAGCTCAGTTGGTTCAACGATCGCTACAGAGCCAAGTCTAACCTGTGCCTTTCAACCCTGTGAGGGATGGAAAAAGTGCAGCGTTATCACTATTAAGTCTTTCAACCTTCACAGAAAGATAAAATCAGTACCACTATGCCAGTTTCCAAAAACCTACCCGTTAATAAAACACAAAGCCAGGCTCCAGTTTGTTGGGCATGATACTTACAAATAGTTAATACTAAGATTACTACTACCCCGTGGCACAGTGTGACCTTCAACATCTGCTCTCATTAGATAAATATGAAATGTCATTGGCTTTTCACATAAGGAAGTTTGAAAGATAAATATAGTTTTGTGATACCTCAGTAACACCCACCCAAAGGCCCCAAAGAACACACGCTGACCCCTTTTGCACCAGTTAAAGTCTTTGCACCTCCATTCCAATGTTTAAAAGAAAATCACAGCCTGTTAGTATTTTATTAAGAGGCTCGGGCTGTGAATATTTGTGGATTACATCATCTCAGGGGTAGGTTGAAACAGCAGCTGCAAAAGCAGTTTTTTTAGATTAACCTCACCCTGTTGATTGCCGCAACACAGAAAACATGAACCGGAAACTACAAAACATGCACACTCATTGTAGACACTGCACGACCCTGTACAGCAGAAAACAAAACACACAAGCCAGTGACTGAAGCATTGAAACCTCTGAGCTGGTCTTCCACAAAACAGGTTTGCAACAGGACACTCAATAGAGTTTCCGGTTTTCATCCGTGAATAGGTCAAGTCTAGCTTTTATAGTTTGCATTCTGAGACTTGTATTCCATGCAATTCCATTATAAAAACAGGATTACAAGTCCCAAAATACTAATAAAAAAAACCTTGGAAGTGCATGAACCTGGAAAGCTAGAGAGTGCTGTGATGCAGGGCCGTTTCTAGGTGTTTTGCCGCCCTAAGCGAGAATTGAAAAATGCCGCCCCCTCCCTTTTACTACCATCACTCTCTCCCCCTGTCATCCAGGCTAGAAGAATTAATGCATTAGATATAAACCTCGCTAACCAAGCAATCAAAAAAAGAGTGCCGCGACACCACCACAGTAGATGATCTTGTGGCTAAAGTCAACAGGTAGAGATAGTTCTCAAAGATTTACTTCAATTCTGGATCTCACTAGCTTCTGCTAGATCTAGATTCTTGGTACATGACAATATTCTCAACTCAAGTTGCCATTAGGTGACACAAATGCCAACGTTTATGCATCCCCAGTGTTGCTGAAGTCTTCTAGAACTAGATCCAGGAAGTGCTGCCAGGGATAGCAGGTGCCACCAGAGCACATCCCGACCATCGTGTGGGCAAGGACCAGTGCCAATTCCTGCAGCCTCCTTGAACTAATCGATAACTAGACTAATTAAACGTCATCCAGTCTCAGCCAATGAAATGATCCCCAAGCCAGAAAACAATTATGGCCACCTACAAACTGTTTCAAGCACTGAACGGACAATTGTCCAACTGATCTTTCGTAAGACCTGAAATTTCTCACGATACAACACCAATGCCTCGCACCCAGGTACCCGCAGCTAACGAATGAAGCAGAGCACATAATGCCCACTATCAACCTGGGGGCATATTATCAACGGCCAGCGATAATTATCGCTGGCCGTGCTTAGCGACAGATTCCCTATCGCAGGCTATCTCTGGAATTTATCGCCCTGGTAGCGCGTTATTAACAACGCACTTCTCCAGGGCGATAAAAATTCCAGAGATAGCGAGGTTATCGCCGTTTTGAAGGGAACATCGCTGGTTTTCCAGCGATGTTCCCTGCAAAACGGCGATAACCTTGCTGATACGACCCTGTGGTCGTATCAGCAGAATCCACCCCCTATGTTAGGGATGGCTAAGTCAGGATTTTAGCAGACGTTAGATTTTGGCGAAAACGGCCGTTTTCGCCGAAATCTAACCTCTGCTAAAATCATGTGGGCTGCCTTGTAAATATCGCTATGTGAACATCAGCGATATTTGCAACGCAGTCCATCCGAGTGCGCCCACTTTGCATCTCATTAGAGATGCAAAGATGGGCGTTGGGGAAAGGGGCGATAATGCAAGGATTCACGCGATAGCGTGACCTTGCTGATTAGGCGATAAAATTATCGCCGCTTTTCAGTCCGAAAACGGACGCAAAAGCGGCGATAATTGTTTATCGCCTGGTTGCTAATATGCCCCTAGGTGATCTGTATAGCTGGGACAGAGGATGGAAATCTAGAGTGACCATACAAATTGTTTTGCCTGAAGACATACACATGACACACACAATCACTAGATGCACTTCAATCTTTTTGAGTATGGGGTGTCTTGTGACTGGTTTCAGACATCACCACCAATGATAAACGCTCATCCTGACCAAGTAATAGAACATCACAGGTAAAAAAAAAGACAGAACCAGTCTGAAACGTCACCCTCACTGGTCAGGCATACAAGACTGGATCATTATCCACCACCTCGGTAGCAATTACCAAATGCCCGTTTAGGTGATGCCTTGGGTCGCCACATCATAAACTAGAACCTTGGACACAACCCAATGAGGTGGGAAAGTGATAATGTAATCTCTCATAAAAGAGCATTCTTAAAATGGATTCCTACAGTTCTTCACTCATCATCCTAAATGCACAGCAGGCTTTTGCAGCATCAATGATAGTGTGATGGAAGAAAGACTGGATGGTGGCATACTGCCAGAAAACCATTGACATCAGATCTTGAAGTCACCTTCCTTCTTCATCCTCAAGATGTGTCTCGAGAATCCATACAAGTTTGCCCAGTCTCTAAATTCTCAACCCCAATACAGTCTGCAGCCATAACCCATTCAATCCCAAAGCCTCTAGGAATTTACACCATAACCATCCTTTTCTAGCAAAGAGACTTCTTCCAATTCACATCTAGTTGGCAACTGCACTGCCACCCATGGGCACAACCCAGTCGCACCCACTTTCTTTTTCGCTCGCTCGCTGCCCCCTTCCCAACAAATTAACCCATTCTCCTTCCAAAGAGAGACTTGTATTTGTTTACCAACCAGCAGAACAAACTAGTCATCCTTGCAGCCTAAGATTCTATATACCTTTTGTCAGGCTCTAACTGGTAGAATGCAAGGGCTTATGTAGTGATGCAACCAACCAAGACATTGTATTTAATTTGTCAAGCTGAATGAGCAATTTCCCAACAGTCCCTTCTGGTATGCACCTACATAGGAAGAGCGAATAGGACAGAAACTTCATTGAACGTCAGAAAAAAAAGGGATGGTGTTTGGGAGCCCCAAAGCAGGTTTTTGACTGGTATCACTCACATACAGGTTCAGTGGAGCATCAGGAAGATCAGGTGTCTTTGAAAAAGTGAGTTTATGAGGAGAGACAGGTCAGTCCTGCCACCTTGATGCAAAGAAACTGGATGTAGATCTACTGCTTTTTTATAAGACTGCTGCTTGTCAGGAGATCACTGGACATCCTGTTTTCAAAGATGGCAGTTGCCATCATAAACTAAATGGGCCATCAGCTGTGTTCCTCTATGACACTCTTTATCTTTAGTGATCATGGTGGACATGTTGCCACCGGTGTAGAGCACATGAGGGTAACCGCTTTTGTTTATTAGACTTCTCTCCCTGCTTCTGCTTCAATCTGACCAACAATAGCTCAATTGCACCATTCATCCCCTTCCTAGGTGGGAATCTGTGCAATGCCTAAGAAGGGCCAACTGATCCAGGCAGGCATGTCTGAGTGAGCACAGTGATCCACTTAGATCCAATGCTGGGAGCAGCAGGGCCACCCCAAGGTGAGGGGGTTGGGATCGCCAGACTGGAACAGGCCAGATCTCGCAATGAAACAGCTGGAAATGGTAGTCCTGGATTAAGCACTGATGGACATTGCCTATTGAAATTAACCTCCAATGTGCTACTTTTCAAAGTTTTAATCATATATTGTTCCAAATGCACACTCCGATTCTCTTTTAAAATTGACTGTTAATCTTAGAAATTGACTTTAGTACAACCGGGGAATGTGCTCTGTCTATGTACACACAACAAGAAAATGATGTCTGCTCCCTATGCTGGGAGTAGTCTCATGGTGTCCGACAATACAGACTTCATGAATTTGTGAACCACACGGTCATTAGTTCATGAAAATGTAAGCAAATGTATTATTGCCCGATTCATTCAAAATATAAATTCACTATATTCAAATATTTTAACGAAATCTTCAACTTTTGTCGACATGAAATTCAAATCAGAATCAACATATATACAGTGCTGGTCAATGGCGAACATTTTCCATGGTCATTGTGAGGTAAGCTCCATGATTTTGCCGCAATGCATTTTGGTCCATGTGGTCCTTCAAGAGGTGGTTGCTAAAAATAGAACAAACGATGTCTGTTTTGGTCGCTACAAATGCACCCCTAATGATAAGTTACATTATTTACACCCATATTCCCCATTACCTCTCAGAAGAACGGATGCTCCTAGAAGCGGGCAAGCACCTTGTGGTCAGCACAGGGTGCGACCGTGCGAGCACAGACAGAGGTCCGACTCTGATCGGGTCGAGATCGAATCGGAAGTCGGAGTTCGGCGCGCACAGCCCCCGCCCGTGGCGCCGAACGTGACGTCGTCACGTCGAATTGTAGAAGGCGCTACCCAATGCACTTTCGAGGTCGAAGGCCGTTCAAGGGGATTCCCAAACTCATGTTTTTTGCCGCCCTCCCCCTTTTGCCGCCCTAGGCGGCCGCCTAGTCTTGCCTAATGGTAGAAACGGCCCTGCTGTGATGTAACTAACAAGTGCATTCTGTGATTTGTAGTCTATGCGTTCATCTCATACACCTGATAGAGGTTTTTTTTTTTAAGGAAACCCCAGTACTGGAAACGGTATCTTGAGGACATGAAGCAATCTAACAAATCCATATAATACATTCATAGCCGAACAGTTCCTATCCTGTTCACAAACAGCCCCACCTTTAGAGTGCAATCTCTGCTGGCTGCCTTTACAAACCCCCACTTGAAGTAGGAGAAAAAAGCAGAATGTTTTAAAATATAAGTTGAAGAACAAGAAGCAAAGTTTGTGGGTGTACTTACAGGTCAGCGGATCTGGTCAGCACAGGGTGCGGTGCCCAAGGGGAGTGTTTTCAGCAGGGGAGGCTGCTCCAGGCTGGTGCTGCTCACCAGTTTAGAGGACCCGCAGTTGCGGGAGGGCATAAGAGTATGAGTAGCACAAGAAAATTCTTAGTTCCGGCTGCAGCTGGTTCTGGCCCCTATGCCGCATTTTTGCAGAAGAGGGACAACGTTTTATGCTTAGCAAGTAGACTCCTAACACTTGCTCTTCTCTTTCCTCTCTCAGTGCCCCCAAGTGTCAGCATTCCATGGGATTGCACTCACTGCACAGGCTCGCAGACTCCCAACCCCTAGGCCAATGCAGACGCTGCTCTCATGCTGGTCAATTGATCAGGTTGCTTGTAAAGCGCAACTACTCACCCGTAAGGATCTCAAGGCGCTGGGGGGGAGAAACAGCTGGTCCGCCGGAGGCGCTGTGGTACAGTCAAAGAGCCAGGTCTTAAGGTCCTTCCTGAATTGAGGCAGTGATGGTGATTGCCTGAGGTGGAGAGGCAGGGTGTTCCAGGTCTTTGCTGCGAGGTAGGAGAAGAGTCTTCCTCCAGCCGTGGTTTTGCGGATACGTGGGATGGTAGCCATGGCCAGTTGGGCAGAGCGGAGGTCTCTGGTGGGTGCGTGGAATGCAAGGCGATGGTTAAGGTATGCGGGTTATTCATCGTGCAGAGCTTTGTAGGCGTGTGTGAGGAGCTTGAAGGTGATTCTTTTGTTGGCTGGGAGCCAGTGGAGGTCTCTCAGGTGGCCAGTGATGTGGCTGCGGTGGCGGTTGTTGAGTATGAGTCTGGCGGAGGCGTTCTGAATGTTCTGCAGTTTCTTGAGGAGTTTCTGGGTGATGCCGGTGTAGAGTGCGTTGCCGTAGTTGATTCTGCTGCTGATGAGCGTGTGGGTGACCGTCTTTCTGGACTCAGTGGGGATCCACTTGAAGATCTTTCAGAGCAGGCATAGCCTGTGGAAGCAGGATGATGAGACGGCGTTGATCTGGTAGTTCATGCTGAGCGTGGTCTGTGGGTGTGGGGCAGTTCCAAGTGCTGCGGGCCACCAGGAGTCATCAAAGGTGGAGAGGGTGGAGCCCATGATGAGGACTTCAGACTTTTCTGAGTTGAGTTTGAGGCAGCTGTCCTTCATCCCGGTGGTGACAGCCTTCATCCCGTCGTTGAAGTTGGTCTTGGCAGCTGTGGGTTCGTTGGGTAGGGAGAGAATCAGCTGGGTGTCATTGGGGTAGGAGATGATGATTAGTCCGTGGTTCCTGACGATGGCTGCCAGCGGGCCATATAGATGTTGAAGAAAGTGGGGCTCAGGGAGGAGCCCTGAGGCACACCGCAGCTGATCTCTGTGGGTTCGGAGAGGAACGATGGTAGCCTGACTCTCTGTGGTCGGCCGGTGAGGAAGGAAAGAATCCATTCCAGGCTTTGTTGTGGATGCGCGCTATCGTGGAGTCCTGTGCATAGGGTGCGGTGGGAGACGGTATTGAAGGTGGCAGAGAAGTCCAGGAGGATGATGGCTGCAGTTTTTGCCTCAGTCGAGGAGGGTGCAGACGTCGTCTGTGGCGGCAGCAAGTAGGGCAGACTCGTGCTGTGGTTGCTTCGTATGCTAGATTGGGAGAGATGCAGGATGTGATTTGCTTCAATGAACTCTGAGAGTTGTGCGTTGATGGCCTTCTTGAGGACCTTGGCTGGGAAGGGGAGAAGAGAGATAAGTCTGAAGTTTTTGAGGTCCATCAGGTCGTCAGAGGGTTTTTTCAGCAAGGGGTTGATCTCTGCGTGTTTCCAGTCTTCCGGGAAGGTGGCGGTGGTGATAGAGCAGTGATAGAGCAGAGTTCGGGGGCGATGGTGGTGCCGTCTCTGTCAAAGATGTGGTGCAGGCAGGGGTCCGAGGGTGCTCCAGAGTTGATACTCTTCATGATCTTGAGGGTGTCATCCGCGGTGAGGAGAGTACAGCTGAGGAGGGTCTGCTGGGGTCCGGTGTCGTTAGGTGCGGTGGTTGCGGGTGGCATGGGAGGGTCTAAGGTATTGAGCTGTCAAAGCTGTCGTATATCCAGTTGCGGTCCGTGTAGGAGTGCCGGCCGGGCGGTGACGTGGGGCGGGGGAGGGGCCGGGTGGGGGGTAGCAAAGTACGGATTACGGACCAATACAGGTAAGTAAACATTGAAATCAATAAAACGAATTTCGTTGTGAGCGCTGCATCGCCAAATGCGATGCAGTGCGCGCAACGAAATTCGTTTAATTGAATTAAATGTTTACTTACCTGTATTGGTCCGTAATCCGTACTTTGCTACCCCCCACCCTGCCCCTCCCCCGCCCCACGTCACCGCCCGGCCGGCACTCCTACACGGACCGCGACTGCGTATATCTCCTTAATCTTGCAGTGGAAGAAGGTGCCTAGGTTGTTGCAGAGGTCTTGGGGGGGATGTCTGCTATCTCTGTGCTGGGTCTGGCAAATTATTTGACCACGGCGAAGAGTTTTTTTACTGTTGAGTGCGCTGGCGTTTATCCTTTCTTGTAAGGCCCCTTTATTTGATTTTCTAATGAGGCGGTGGTGTGCGGTGATGGCGGTTTTGAAGGATGAGTGGTATTCCGGGGTTTTGCTGCTCCTCCATCTCTTCTCGAGCCGTCTACTGGTACGTCTGAACTTGTGAAGGGCATGAGAGAACCAGCTGGCTTTCTTGGGGTGTCGATTGGCTGAGGCTTTCTTCAGGGTATCAGCACAGTTGGAGATCCATCGGTGGAGGCTGCGTGCTGAGGTATTGGCGTCCGTGGATGTCGGTGGGGGGGTTTTCCTGAGACAGGTGGTAAGCTGTTCTTCTGTGACCTTGTTCCAACATCTGCGAGGGTAGAGATGGGCGTGGTGGTGTCGGGTGGGTTTGGTGAAGGAGAAGTGGATGCAGCGGTGGTCAGTCCACAGGAGCTCTGTGGTGTGGCTGAAGGTGATGTTGTTGCCGGCAGAGAAGATGGGGTCGAGCGTGTGTCTGGCTGAGTGGGTTGGGGAGCTGACCCATTGTTTTAGTCCGTTGGTGGCTACGTTCTCCAGCAGAGACAAAGTATTTTTGTCATTGGAGTTGTCCATGTGGAAATTGAGGTCGCCGAGGAGGATGTAGTCTGTGGAGGCGAGAGCGCGGGGTGCGATGAAGTCGATGATGGAATCGCTGAAGGATGGGCAGGATCCCGGGGGTCTGTAGATGAGGGTGCCGTGGAGGGTGGTGATCGGGTTGGTCTGGTCCTGGAAGTGGAGGTGCTCCATGTTAGTCGAGTGATCATCCGCGGGGGTGGTGAGGCAGAGGGTGCTTTTGTGTACAATGATGATGCCTCCCATCGGTTTAGTGATTCGATCCTTGTGGATGATCTTGTAGCCGTCCAGGATGGCGGTAATGATGTCCAGGGCTGAAGTGGAGTTCATCCAGGTTTCTGTGAGGAAGGTGATGTCGGGGTCGATGGAGTTGAGCAGATCCCAGACTTCTACGGCATGTTTGTGGAGGGAGCGTGTGTTGAGCAGGATGCAGTTGGGTCTGTTATCTGGCAGTCTTGCGGTGGGATAGGCTGGTGTCTAGTGGCAGGCTGAGGTGCAGCTGCAGTTTCAGCAGGAAAACGGGCCCTGGGTGTTGTTCAGCGATGCCTGGCAGCAAGAGGTGTGGCGTCCAGTGTTTAGAGCGTGGAAGGTGCTGGCGTCATAGCGGTGGATGGTCTGCAAACCAGGGTCTGTGGTGCTGGGCATGGTCCAGGCATGAATGGACGCAGATGGGTTTGCTAAACAAATAAATACATATAAATAAATACAAATAAATACATACATAAATACTGCCACACTAGCATGTTTCATCAAAAACTTTTTCACTAGCCAAATAAATATTTCTCAGCTAGAGTGGTCAAACAAAACCTCTATATAAGTCGGGTCAGTGAAAGGCTTATACACTAAACACATGGATAGCATAATGTTTGTAAGCAAGTTAAACCGAAGACTTGTGTTTACACCAGCATAAACAAGCATACCCAAGAAAAGATGTAGCATGGCCCTGAACATGTCTAAACTATCATGTCTAGCAAAAGACCAGCACACCTGCACAGCCAGCAAAAGACATCTACACCCACATGATTAATGAAAGACATTTTAACAAGATCTATTTACACCAGCATGGTCAATCAAAGCCTGCTATGCATGCACTCTGTTAAAAAAAAGACTTCAAAACCAAGATGGTGATCAAAATACGTTCACATCAACATAGTCAGTCAAAGAAGTCTATACAAACATCATTTATGAACAATCTGTACTCCAGAATGTTCAGTAAAAGATGTTGAAACCACCAAAATAGATAGAAGCTTACACCAGCTTCTTGACCATCTTGATAAAATCATCAATGTAAGATTTTAAAACTGCGTAGTCTATGAAATACGTGATACCAGAATCAGCATGGTCAAGGAGCGGCATCCACCCCAGTTTGGTATCAAGACTCCTACACTAGCATAGTCAACAAAAGGCTTTTATATCCGCATGGTCAATGAATGATCCTCACAACACATAGCCGAAGATACGCCTCTTCAAGAAACACTACATTGTGAAGTAAATAGTCATGGTTGTTTAATTGCCTGGTTGTTTAATTACGCACAATGATTTACCAGTAAGATGAATGAAAGACCGCTACACTAGAATGATCAATGAACGAGGTACACATCAACATTGTCAACAGAAGGCATTTAACAGTATGATGAACGCAAGACATCCACACAAGCATGGTCACCGAATGACATGTGTACCAAAGAGAAGACTTCCACTAAAGCATGGTCTACGGAAGGCACTCAATATACTGGGTCAATGAAAATCAAGACATCCCTTTTTCCAGATATCAAAAGAGGGGACATCCTAACAACAAAAGTAGTTAAAGAATTCTACCCCAGCACGGCCAATGAAAAAGCTCTACACCACCAGTCATAAAGAAGTCTTAAACCAGCACAATAGTTTGAATGGAGGGGTTGGAGGGGGGATCACTGTGTGTCTTTCAGCACCATTAATATTGGGCCCTTTAATGTGTTGACTGTTATTGACCTGTGTGGACATTCTGCAGAAAAGGGTCTTTGTTTTCTCCAATAAATATGTACGGTAGCCTGGGGGGAGGTAGGCTGCAATAAGAATGTTAAGGAACAAATAATATAATGATTATACTGATGAATGTTGTAGTAAACCCCTCAATCTGGATTCTCTCTTCTCATCCAAATAAAAGATGTGAGTATTTCTCAGCTCAGCAGCATTCGGTTTATTAATCTCAGCAGAATGGATGGGTGCGTCATCTTCTACTGGTTTACAGATTACACATATATCTCTGCAGCCGGTGCTCAACCCACTGAGCTGTCTGACTGTCTTTTTGATACATTTAGAAGACTACACATACATAAAAACTCACCTCCTGCGTGCACAGAGGTTGTCCCTGTTTCCTTTTAACAACTCCTATTTGATAACTCGCTCTAAAATGTGTATTTACAGTGAATTATGTCAGTTCTTCATGGCTGTTGGCAGATAAGTGTAGATGTTGTGAGAGCTACATATAAGCAATCTGCCCTCGTCTGGGCGAATGGCTGTGCAATACTACTAGGATTATGATCGATTCAAAAATGCTACAGACCCGGTCGAGTTGAAGAGCATTCTGGCGAAACGTGCAATGTTGTTGTCCGACGTGTGCTGTTTCTCGAGGTGATTATTGTGACGAGGTTGTGGTTATTTCGTGTGTGGCTGTGCACGTGTTCCCTAGACCGTGCTGCAATCCTGCTGCCATCCGTAAAACATCAAACGCCCTACAACAGGGGTGCGCAATTTGTTATGGCAGATCTCGATCGAAAAAAGAAACTCCCATTCCCTCAAGTTAACCAACATTCTTTTAAAATATCTCCAAAATGCTGAGAACACTACTTAGTCAAACACTTATAGGTTTGCAGCACTTAATCAGCTCTTTTGATGAATACCCGTTAGCCAATCATCTTGAGCTTAACATAAAAAAACGAAAATGATGTCAATTGGAGTTTCTCCATTTAGACCATGTTCCTGGTACTCCAATGGGAAACCAATCGAAACAGTCAATAGGTATAAGTACCTCGGCATTTTGATTGACAGTAAAATCTCCTTCAGAAGCCATTTCGACTTACTCAGAGCCACAGCTGTCACCAACATCTTTGCCTTTAACACTCTTTGTGATAAATTGGCATGTCCATCTTATGCTCACCTCGTGGATATATTGTCAGCCAAATAATTCCAGCTTTCACAAATTGCTCAATTATTTTTAGAGGTAAAGATGCCAAAATATTGGACCTGTTGCAAGTTAAGGCAGTAAAATCTGTTTTTAAGATCCCGAAGAATATTGGCCGGGGACAAATTCGATTAGGCTTTAGTGCAGCAGGCAGCCTTTTAAAAAATATTTATTTTCTTTGTCTATGTCGCAATTTGGCTCTCTTGCTAACATGTGCTGGCAGGCAATCATCAACTCTGCCCATACCGTCCCATGGCGGGCCTTTATGACGTATTCCCTCTGACCTTCGGACTACAGATTCGATGGCCTGCTCATATGACCACAGCAAGCCTGAAGGGGTTTTTGAATCAATTAACAAAATGTATCTAGCTCCATTTGGATAAAGGTGTAATTGCAGCTAAAAAGCATGCCTGGTCAATTATTAATGCCTATGAAATTTTGGGCATTCAGACCTATTTGACTACACAATTCTCTTCACTTATGCGAGATTCATTCCTGAGGCTCAGCCTTGGTACTTATCAAACTAAGGATGGGACTCCGAAATGGTTACATGAATGACCAAATAGTAACTTCAGGCTCTGTGACTACATTTTGGTATATAGTGTGTATCTGTCCATGCTTATTAAGTGCTCGTCAAATATTGTTAAAACCTTTATTTTTAAAAGCAGCATAAGAACGTGCTCACAAGCACTTATTTTATGTTTATCAGGCAAATGCTAGTCCACTTATCTGCCGATTTGTTACGTTTTTGGCTGAGGCTGAAAAAAATGGAACACTTCAACTTAACTTGCCTTTTAGCTGAGAACACTGCTGCTTATCTGTTGATAGTCGACTAATCGAATTAATTATTCTTAAGGGTCATTAAGCTATAGAATGTTTTGAGTTATTCTGTCATTCGAGGGTTAAACAGAGTGAATTATTCATGCGTTATGCACTTTTGCATGCTTGCACATGTTTCGTGAATATTTTGCACATGCTTTACTGTTAAGTAATGTTTGGTTATAATCTAGTGGTCGTTGTGTTTTTGGCCTTAGGAAATCACATACTTGTATGGCTGGTCATTGACTATGATTTTCTTGCTAGGTTATGTTGAGATTATTTGTTCAGTAACCATGCATAATGTACTTTTGAGATTTATTCTGGTATACTGCATTATAGGATTGAAATTCTATATTTTGCTTCCATCACCATCCATAGTAATGTTGCATACATGACTGAATTAATTTAATAACTAGGCTGATTAAGTCACACCGTTTTTCTAATTCCCTATGCTAGTCAAGCACTGCATATGAATTTAATTAATAATATGCACTTTAGCTCATTTGCACATGCTCTGTGAATGATTTGCACATGTTTTGCTGCCAAGAAGTATATGCCTGTAATTTAGTGGATTTAGATCTTTTTTTTCTCTTTGATCCATAAACGTACTTGATTGTAAGAGCGGCAGCAAATTGGCACACATGTCTACATATTTGCCTTAATTCCATTTTTAATAAAATGTTCAATTTACTTGTTCGTTAATAGGCACTTTTCACTTTTGTGACTTCTCATTAATTATTATATATATATTGTCTGTGTTGAATCTGGTAAATGCATTATTGCCTATTAAATCTGAATATAGTAACGTTGGAAGTATGTTCATATTAGCATTGTATGGATATTGTATTTTAACCTATGGTCTTTTAAAATGACACTGCTATTATTATGCCCTAAGGCCTAAGTGATTGCAATGATTTTAATTAATCAAACAATTAAATGCATGTCATACCATACCATACTGCCATCCGTATGCATGTTCATTTGTGGTCCAGAGAAATTTTAAGGAATGGCCAAAGTGGGCAATTGCCTAGAGCCCCAACTTCCAAGGCCCCCCCCCTGGAAAAGTGTACTTTATCTATATTTGAATTCTGTCTATTCCATGGGGTTCCGGACAAGACATATTTTAACTGTTGTGGTATGACCCTGTTATAGTTTAATATTTTATGTAATGTAGTTAGCCCTCAAAGGGCCTCGAATTATCAGAAACTGGGTACTAAAAATCAAATTATTTCCAAACAGGGACCCTAAAATATGTCTTCCCTGCGGCCGGAAAAGGCCTTAAGATGACACTGTTGTGGTCGTGTCTTTTGCAGAGGCCCTGCTGGAGTTCTGTCACAGCGGGGGTCCCCCCTGCGTGCCACTTTCTTCAGATCATCGCGGTACCTCATAGTCCCCAACAGGCCCTGGGGGCTGGAGCCCGGGATAGCAATGGCAGTACGGGACCCAGTCTGTGTAAAAACAGAGCTGCGGCCCCTCAGGCTCGGACGTTGCCTTACGATACGCCACACCACCCGGAAGTGAATAGCAACAGCTCCACAGCCTTCACTGCATCTCTGCACAGAGCGTGGCATCTGTAAAGCTAGGTTCGCGCTCTACAAACGCCCACACACATACCCATACACAATATGGCGCCATTGAAAACAAGCATTTGCAATGCAATAGGTCTCGCATTCGCAAAAGTTTGAGCCATTGGCATTGTAAATGACAAACCCTTCATCCATGTGTTGGTTTTGAAAACAGATAAATAAATGGCATTGTCATTTACAATGCCAATAGCTTAAACTCTGGCATTGTAAATGACAATGCCTTTTATCCATGTTTTTAAAAAGAAACATAAATAAAACGCATTGGCATTTACAATACCAATAGCTCAAACTCGTGTAAATACCAAAAATACTCGATCTCTGATCAGCAATTGATGCTTCTGCTTTTCAAACTTAAAAACATATGTTGTATTAGAAACACCTTAAACAAATGTAATGCAAAAATGTCCCTTTTGAAAATATGTCGTCCATACATAAATAGTATTTTATAGGATAAGCAATTAATGCACACATATATGCACGGTCTGTGAAGCACTAGATATAAAGGGGCAGAGAAAAACACATAGTCCTGTTTCCCCAGTCCGCAACCTCTAACAACCACCAACAACAGACATAGTAGAATTATTTTGTGATGTCTGCTGCGGCTTTGAACTGCTCAGTGAAATATCTCACTGGATTAGGTAGGTCACTAAACCTACAACAAGTGCTCCTTTAAATGTCTTGTAATTTATATGCGTGGATACAGCTGAAGTACACTGTCCCGTCCTACACAACCACTGCCTCTACAGCTGTGGCAAGTAGAATTTGTGCATTTTTATACAGCACCAACTTTAAATGGGCATGCATAAAAGATTATGAGTGACACTATCTTACAAGCAAAATCAAGCAATATAGACAAGGGAAACATATATAAATCATAGAAATTACACCTATTTGAGCTACAAGAAACTCTAAGATATTAAAACTGCTGTAAGCAAGCAGCATTTTAGTAACTTTTGAACAGTTTGAGCTGGAAACAAAAACATTTTTGTCAAAATCTGCAGTTGCAGCAGATGATGGATTATGTGGCGAATGCGGCAAATCTATAATTATGCGAAAATTGCTGCAGCCACATAATTGCATAATTCCATTGGCCCTGGTTATAGGAGAGAAAGATAAGCAGTGACAGGAGGAAATGGAATGACAATAGAAAGGCGATTATATACTGTAGTGAGGCAGTGACAGAAGAGGGTGGACAGTGTATGATTACAGAATTTAGGGCAATGCCAACGGCAGGATGGGCAGTGGCAGAGACATGTTGTATAACGGAGAGATGAGCAGTAATTGGAGAGGGGACATGGGAAGTGAAAGGAGAGAGGACAGTAACATGAGGCAGAGTTAGAGGAGGGTAGTGACAGGAGGGAGAAATAATATGTGAAAACATAACTACGCCCAGTGTGAAGCTCTCTGAGGAAGGAGAGGGAAACAGCAAAACGCGGGACAACACGCAAGAGCTATAGAAGGAGAGCTCGCAGTTTGAGTGACCTCAGTGTGAACAGATTTTTAAATGCTGGAGTTCCTTTCTGTTACATAGGGTGTAAACACAAAAAATTAAATCTGAACTTTCCTATTTGGAGCACAGTTTCAAAATCAAACAAGGAGTGCACTTACTAGAAACAGCTGGCAAATAGGGTGCCTGAGCCCTCCAGTTGCTGGTAGTGCGCCTCCACCAATCGCTCGTTGCCCCATACGGCTATAAGCGCGTTAGTTTCTGCTGGGGTCCAGGACATGCCGCGACAAGCGGCCGACGTGGAAAAGGAGACTGAGGGCGACGAGGCAAGGCCCGGACCACCAGCGCATCCCTCTAGAGGCGACGAATGGCTTGGGGTAGAAGGCGCCGACAACGATGGGCGTCCATCGCTCAGCCCAGGTGAAGTAGGGGACATAGCCTCGCGCTTTGGAATCTTCAGTGGCGGCGGAGCGGGATCGGATTGCAGATCCGACTCACAGGGCGCAGCCATGTTGACTCCTCGGAACCAGCGGGAAGTTAAGCTGAAGACACGCCGTGAGCGTGCGCATCGGCTGCCTGGACAGGAGATGTGCACGCGTATGGTGCGAGCAGGCGTTGTGATAACGCTCGCGAGCCGTATGCGTGCATATCTCCTGTCTGTTTAAGTTTCGGCACAGACAGTTGATGTGCACGCGTACGGCTTGCGGCGCTATTACAATTCCTGCTCGCACCAAGCGCGTGCACATCTCGTGTCCCGCATCGGAGCAAAAGTCGGCAACAATAGATCTCGCATAGCGAGCAGCGCTTTGCGCTGCATCGCTAGGCGAGACCTAAAAATACATGGTATCCAGTGGGTCGTCGTGTGGGCTTTTCAGGACCTCGGACAGCTCCAAGGCTGTTCTTAACAAGCATTTGCAATGCAATAGGTCTCGCATTTGCAGTGAGCTATTGGCATTGTAAATGACAATGCCTTTTATTTATGTGTTGTTTTTAAAACAGATAAATAAAAGGCATTGTCATTTACAATGCCAATTGCTTAAACTCTCGCAAATGCGAGACCTCTCGCTTTGAAAATGTGTTCGGGCCCATGCTATAAAAATAAAAAAAACGTTAGGAGAGAGCGTGTTCTGCCTGCAACAGCAGGCAGAACAAAGCTATTTGAGAAAATAGTGCTCGGAGGCTGTAATTAAAGCCTACCGAGTATCAACACACGTAACAGGGGGTGTTGCCATGGGAGGTTACAAAATGAGACAAGGCGGTACTAAGGAGGGACTCCTAAGCCTATTGACCAATGAACAGCCACAGTTTACAGTAGACAATGATACAAGCCAATGAAAAATATGGGCGGAGAGTGGGCAGAGCTTCAAGTCGCTACCTGAATACAGCATGCCTCGCAGAGCAGCGCATGCGCTGCCCAGGTTCGACCTAAAAAGCAAATTATGCAGCATTATAGGTCACATTCTGTGGCACTACTACTTCACTATTTTGACGTTTTAACATATACTAACACTGCATGTGCAAAGGTTCCACCTCAGTAGCACCTTTTACCACACAATACTGCGACCAGCAACTCAAATGTGACCCGCAGCAAAGGGTCCATTTTATATACAAATTTCGAAATATTTTGTAATGCTTGTGTGAAAATTGTGAGACAGCAGAGCTATACCTTAAGTGATAAACACTGTAGGCTTTGGCAATGAACAGTCGAGATACCTATGGCTTATTCTACACGGATCGTACAGGCCCGGACTGCAGAGCTTCCATTAGGTGGCCAAAAAATTACAATCTCATACAGTGCCAGTATACCAGAGGCTCAGGCCACAGAAAACAGATCTCCCTCTCAGGTTATGCGGACCTAACAGTGAAGCCTTATACAGCAAAGCTTTCACTCAGATTGCTGTTCCTATAACATTATTAATTAAACATAACAGACCAACTAAGTGAATTGCTCAAAATCACACTAGAAAATTTCAGCTGGAAACTCGTTGCTTGAAACTTAAGCTGAAGTCGTCTATTCTCTCCCTACCTATTCCTGCCCATATTCTGATGGATGCTGCTTCACAGGTGTTCAGTTTTCAAATTTCACTATTTTAAATTATTAAATGAGTTTCTGTTAGCAGTAAATATGGCTCTTGCATAGTGCATGAACACCAAGTCTTATTCAGGACCACTGGAATTACGCGGCTAAGGAGAATGAAATTATGCGGCAGGATTTACTAAGTTATAATATAATAAATCTGCTGGTTATTCAGCAGATGATGAATTGTATGCCAGCTCCAGAGAATCTATAACAATGCAGAAAACGCAGTGTCTGCAAAATTGCATAATTCCGATGGCCCCGGTGTAATCAGACACTCAATCGCCTTTCCCACCATTATTCTCACCACATTCTTACGGTCTTTCCTCCAACTCTCTCGTTGTCTGTCGCACCAGTCACAAAACTGTTAGTCAAGAAGCAGAGAGGCTCACAGGAATGGGGTAGGTTTTTTTGTCATGTGGTCCCACATCACACATCTAACATATGAAGCTAATTTGGGCTCTGAGCCAGCAGAGTGATGGGACTTTCAGGCCTCCAAGTTGATGGCTTGCACCATTCTTCCCTAATCAAAGAAAAAATAGATGCTCCAACGCAATTTAAAGGTAACGTATGATATACAAATAAAATTAAAGAGACACCTTCCGTGTGAAAAGCGAAACTACAGATCCTAAAATGCAAAGATTCACTAACTAAAAGTACCAGTGGTGGGTGAAGGGAATAGTGAGCTAGGCAACTAGGCTAGGGCAGTTCCCTGATCTCTCACCATCCCTGTCCACCACAGGCACCCGATTAACCACAGTGCCTGTTCACATCTACTGTCCACATCACGCTCACTGACGGCAGCACAATGATTCAAAATTCATTCCTCTAATTAAATGAAAACAAAACTACAAATCAAAGAATTAAATGATTTTTTAAATGGCCAGACATTATGTGGCAATCCTACTCCGAAAGTGATGCTCATCTCAAATGTCCTGAGCACACTGAGGTTGGAACAGAAAATCGTATCATTGAATTTAAAAATACAAGTTTCAGTGCAACAGGAGGAAAGGCAGCTCTTCACATAGGCAGCAGCCGCCTCAGGCGCAGCTGCAAAAAAACACGGAAAAGGTATATTTTTTTGCCGTTTCAGGTTTCTTCTGGTTTCTTTCCTTCCATGTTTAACCATGTACTTACTTGTGAGTGTCCTAAACAAAGCCTGTTTATCGAGGCTCAAAACATGTTTAGAGAGTTGTAAATCTTTTCAGTGACTCTTCATGCATATAACCTCTTGTTACTTGTTAGTGACCAAACAGTCGCCTGAGTGAGCAGAGGCCAGAAGCACATATAAGACAAGAGTAATCTGCTGTCTGAAGTAAAAAAAAATTACATTACGTTTGTGACAGGATACCATTTTCACATATATCAAAGCAGTGGGGAAAAAAAATCAGCAGGGCTTGTTTTAAAGCCCTTTACGGTAATCTTGCTAAAAGGGCCGGCAGTCGAGATCGCTCGGGCCCCATAGTACCTGTATTTATATAGTACGATTTATACAGGCGTTGTTGGAGTGGCTCGAGGACGGGTCCAGCGCTGTGCATAATGACGACATGAGGCGCTGTGAAGTGGTGCTGCGCGGCACTCCGACAGCGCTCCGAAGCAGCAGACGGAGTTGCGGTCTGCATTGGTGTGCCTCGGTTACGGGGCCCGAGTTTGGCAAAGTGAAAGTAACCCTGCAAGCCACGCCACTGAGAATAAAAGAAAGGCGGGGCTGCCATAATTAACGATAAAGCGCAGTGCTGGAAGTGCTGTGTCTCATTGAGCAACAGCGTTTGACGAAGTGAAAGTCGTCACCCTGCGAGCCCGCCGCGAACAGAGAATAAAAGGAAGGCGCACCGCCATAATTAAAGATAAAGCGGGCCTCGGAAATTTCCTACAGGAAGTGCTCTGTGTGTTATGGAGCATGTCCTGCCTGCTGTTTCAGGCAGGGCAAATCTATTTCAAAAAAGAAGCAGCCGCAGTAAGAACGAGACAGAAGGAAAGCCGGCAAGTGCACTGCACACTATAGTTTCAATAAACGTACTCCAACCTTGCAGTGCCAGCCACCGGGCGATTGCGAGTTTGTTTGCCGCCGCCTCCTGAGTCCTGCAGAGTCCTGGCCGCTGCAACTGCACACTCCGCCTCGGGGGCAATTGAATTCATGTTGGTTGGGGGGGAGGGGTCACATTGATTGTAACACTGATTATTAACAGCTGAGCCGAACACGGCTGGCGGCCGTTGGAAGCACTCAGGCAGCGCTGCGAGCGTCGTGATTGCCACACCACAAACTAATCAGCTGCCCTCCCACAACAAGCTTCGGCACTGCAGCAGGAGAAAAGAGGAGATCAAAGAGAGAAAGATGGAGACAGAGCGAGGCAGGAGATACTGCATGCGATATAAAGAGAGAAAGTTAGAGACCGGGGGAAGATGGGAGGGAGAGTGAGAGAATAGGAGAACAGGAAGGAGGATACAAAGAAAAACAAGGGAAAGTGAAAGAGCGCCATGCGCGCGTTGTAGGCACGCCGTGAGCGTGCACATCGGCGTGGCCTGCGGCTCGTGCCCAGTGGCGGCGCCTGCGCACTTCGCCGTACTTGAAGAAGTGCTGCGCAGCTCGTGCGGCCCAGGGACGGGGCCGCCAAAGCAAAAAAAAAAAAAAGTAGAGGAAGTCCGGCAGGAGCCCACCCCGCCTTCGTGAATGCCGCATGGTGCGGCCAAAGCAGGATTTTAGGCGGGGCTCCTGTGAGCAAGACGGAGCCCCGCGTGTTGCTGCAGTGACCGGCTGAAGACGGAGACCAGCCGAGGAGCAGCGCAGAGTCCCCACAAGAGCAGGTAAGTGGGGTGAGGCATGCTGTGCATGTAAAGCGCGCCGCGCTTGGAGCTCGCGTGCGCATTTAAAAGTGATATTGCATGAGGCTTGCGAGGACGGAAGGGGGACAGGAGATGTGCACAGTGCGTGTTCACGGGCGCGTTCACATTTCCAGTCCGTCCTGCGCGTGCACAGCTCCTGTCTCCCTTCCAAAGCAAGTCAGTAACAATAGATCTCGCTAGCGACAGCGCTTCGCGCTGCGTCGCCAGGCGAGACCTAAAATGGCCTTCTTTATAAAGGGAAATATAAATCTATGGTTGGTTGGATTCAGTGGAAGTGAGGTTCAGATTTTCGATGCCCACCTCTCTTTTGTGCTGTTGTAACACTAGTTAGTGAAATGAAACAAGGCCTTAGATACAACTTAGAAATTGATATTGATTCGAAATTCCCTGTTTCAGTTAACTTTATTTTGGTTGCATTAGGACCACCGAGCTTTTAGTAGTTCATGATTAGAAGATTTTCTGATGTCCCTGGGTCCCTGGCATTCTGGCATCTCGCAGTTAAGGATGAGACTGTCGGAAAGCCAAATAGGCCAGTATGCTCGCCTTTGATCATCGCTGTCGGGCTCCCCACGGAGGCCCTGAATAATTCATCTAGGAAGTTAGAGTTGTGATCCCTTGGGAGGTTGTCACTTCATTCTAGGCACGTTCATTTTTCTCTGGTTGTGTTGCCCCTCTGCTTTTCATCTTTGGATCAGTGGCAGCTGGTGATCTTTGAAAATGGTGGGGCAAAATATTGTCCCGAACTGCACTAAGCATATAAGTGAAGTGCCTTCCTTCCTCCAACTGGAACATTTTAAGAAATGTGGCTAAATTGAGCATTTCACAGCGCTATTTTCACATACATTTGTAATAAAATAATAGGTTCTTTGGGGCACTAAAGAAATATGCAGATACTTTCATGGTGTGCCAAGCGAGGCTGACCCCCTCCCAGGGGTTTTGGGGTCTTCACAATCCATAAGAGGTTTTTGGAAAATGGTATTTCAGAGCAATATTCTTATAAAAATCTCTAAAAACACATAGGCAATAGAGGAAGTTCAGAGAAAAGTATTTCGCATGGCCTATCATTTTTCATAGCCCCTTTCTACACTTCTACATTTACGTCCACTCGGCTCTCTATCCAACCCCTTCCAGGGAAAGTCTCACTCATATGTTATGAATGAAAAACTCATTGGAAGGGGAGTACTGAAAAGATTGCACATGTTTCACAATCTCAGGCTATAGAATAGTTAGCTAGATTTTGCAGGCTTATATCAGCATTGTTGCTCTCGTTAAGAAATTTCCCAGATTCAGACAAGAGTCAGGCTGGTATATATGCAGATGCGCAGAGGGCAATATACTATTTATTACCATTGTTGGGTGTGTAGAGGGGCTATGATTCACAAGAGACAAAGCCTAGAGTGAGTCTTATCCTTCTCAACAATGGAAATAAATGCTGTCAGTTCCCCTTTAGTGGGGTCCATGGACCAAGCAAGGCTACTGGGCCTCAACTATGGATGGTGAGATCATTTGCCTCCGATGTCCCGGGTTTTATTCTACTAAGGCTCTGAAAACTGGGCCAAGTACAACCTCTTTACACTTGGCTCTCAAGCAGACACCAGCTCTAGTTCCACAGCAGTCCCTGAATACTTAGTTAAGCACTTGCTTCCTTGGTTAAGGAAAACTGGAACTGGAACTGGAAAAGCAAGTGGGTCAGTGGGTCCCACATTTATACAGTAAAAGCAGACAGCAGATACGTACCCACTGTCTGCACTTTCAGAACTGATTTGAGGTGGTGTTCCTTTCAAATGTCTTTCAGGCTGCTCAAAGAGAACAATTGATGGACAGAATGTTGAACAATGTCAAACATTCACCCCAATAAAGAGATCTGGGCCTAAATCCATCATTATTTTGCTCCCCATGCAATTCCAGTTTAAACCCAGCCATATGCAAATCAGTCTTGACCCTGTTCCCCATGGGAGCAGTCCAGTCCAAACTGCCAGGTCCTCCCTGGACCGGAAACAAGCATCCTGGGACCAGTTTTGGGGTTTCACTCCTCATCAGCTAGGCTGCTTGACTCCATTAGCATGGATAGCACGGAACCACGTTTGGGCATACCCGTCCCACTCAGGCTGACAAATGCAAAAAAGAACAATTGATGGACAGAATGTTGAACAATGTCAAACATTCACCCCAGTACAGGGTTCTGGGCCTAAATCCATCATTTTATTGCTCCCCATGCCATTCCAGTTTAAACTCAGCCATATGCAAATAAGTCTTGACACTGTTCCCCATGGAAACAGTCCAGCCTGAACTGCCAGGCCAGGTCCTCCCTGGACCGGAAACAAGCATCCTGGGACCGTTTTTGGGAGTTCACCCCTCATCAACCAGGCTAGCTTGACTCCAGTGGCATGGAGAGCACGGGACCCATGTCTGGGTATATCCGTCCCACTCGGGTTGACAAATGCAAAAAGAACAATTGAAGGACAGAATGTTGAACAATGTCAAACATTCACCGAGTACATTGATTTGGGCCTACATCTATAGTTTTTTGCTCCCTATGCCATTCTAGTTTTACCCAGCCATATGCAAATCAGTCTTGACCCTGTACCCCATGGGAACAGTCCAGCCCGAACTGCCAGGTCAGGTCCTCCCTGGACCAGAAATAATCATGCTGGGACTGGTTTCACCCCTCATCAGCCAGGCTAGCTTGACTCCAGTGGCATGGAGAGCACAGGACCCATGTCTGGAACATATCCGTCTCACTCGGGTGACAAATGCAAAAAGAACAATTGATGGACAGAATGTTGAACAATGTCAAACATTCACCCCAGTACAGAGATCTGGGCCTAAATCCATCATGTGTTTACTCCCCATGCCTTTCCAGTTTAAACCCAGCCATATGCAAATTAGTCTTGACCCTGTTCCCCATAGGAACAGCCAGCCCGAACTGTCAGGCCAGGTCCTCCCTGGACCGGAAACAAGTATCCTGTGACTGGTTTCGGGGTTTCACCCCTCATCAGCCAGGCTAGCTTGACTCCAGTGGCATGGAGAGCACTAGACCCACGTCTGGGCATACCCGTCTCATTCGGGCTGACAAAGGCAAAAGGAACAATTGATGGACAGAATGATGAACAATGTCAAGCATTCACTCCAGTACAGAGATCTTGGCCTAAATCCATCTTTTTTTGCTGCCCGTGCCATTCCAGTTTAAACCCAGCCATATGGGATGCCTGGTCAGTGCAAGGTACCACCTTATATGCCTTGCACTGATGGCCGACTTAGAAGGAGCACTCTCCGAAGGCTCCCAGGGTAAGGGATCGCTATCTGCTTAAATCTCTGTGAAGCCCAGCCCATCGAACCCCCTCTCTTCCCAGACGTCTTTGTGAAACTGAGTACAACAAGCATACAATGAAAAGCTACAAAGAATAAGCAAAAATCCGTACCTGTGGCACGACCGACCTCTGGCCCCAAGACAGATGTTCCAGAATGGCTGCTACCTCTAGGACTCGCTGAAGCTCCAGTTGCTTCTATTGCCCTCCTCTTGGGATCCGAGGGTGGATGAGACCCCTACGGTTAGATAAGCAACGCTTGCTGGGTACTCGCTGGAAGTGCGCTGCCTGTGTTCGTTCGTCCAGGAGACCGCCATGTTGGACAGGGAGCCCCCCAGGCAGCAACGTGATTAATAAGGATTGATGGCCCCTTGCATTGTATAGCGGGTTCGCCACATCAGTACCTCACAACAAGGCTCTCACCCAGCTGCTGGGTACTCACACGCTTTAGTCGAGAGGATGGATGAGACCCCTTCCAGGCACCTCGGTGTGGTCAGCGAGGATGCACAGTGCAGGTTGTGCCCACCACCCCTACCTCAGGAGGCTGGTCTGTCCACCCGAGAGCCTACCCTGCCTCATCCCCCCCCACTCTGAGGCATGGTACTAGCAAGTGTTGATACTTTGTGAGACATGCAAACTTGTGATCGGTCATCCAGGAGACCGACATGCTGGACCGTGAGCCTTCTCGTGCAACAGTTTGATCAACAAAGATAGATGGATCCATACATGGAATTGTGGATCTGCCACCTCGGCACCTTACAACAAGGTGAGTGTTCTGCCAGCTTCCAGACTGGGGTATGAGTCGGTGTGCCTGTCTTGGTCTAACGTCTGACTCTTAAGCCTGTAGCTCTTCGGCCCTTCTGGCCTACACAGCGTGACCTGCTTCGTATGCTGCGGCGTACGAGCGGGCTGATGCATCACAGGTGGCCTGCCTGCGTCCGACATCCTGATTCCGGTGACTGGAGCTCCTCTGCCCTGCTGGCCCCACAGTGCGCCCTACTTTCATCTGCCATGGCGGCCCACTGGGCGATGCCTTTGCGAGCTGACTGCCTGGGTCTGACATCTGTTTACTGAGCTTCTCGGCTGTCTGGGCCCGTCTTCTTGATTCCAGTGACCGGAACTCCTCGGCCCGATGGCCCCACAGCGCGCCCTGCTCTCATTCTGTCACGGCGTCTCAGCGGGCGCTGCCTTGCTAGCGGGCTGCCTGGGTCCGTCATTGGATTACTGATTTTCCTCGGCTCAGCTGGCCCCTCAACGCAAACTGTTGTTCATCTATTCTGGCGCCCCTGCGAGTTGTACCTCGCGGGCAGCGCAGACCGTCTGCTCTGATCTGTCAATCAATCAGGGTATTATAAGCGTGATACTCACCCGTGGGGGTCTCAAGGCGCTGGGGGGGGGAGGGGATCAGCAGATCTGTTTAGCCGAAGAGCCAGGTCTTGAGAGTCTTCCTGAAGGTGTTCAGGGACTGGGCGCGTCTGATGTCTGCCAGGAGCTCCTTCCAGGTCTTGGCCGCAATGTGGGAGAAGGATCTTCTGCCTGCTCTGTGGATGCGCTGGGTTTCAGCCAGTGGGAGGTTGGAAAATCTGAGGTTCCTTTTGGGTACGTGGAAGATGATTCTGTTGTTGAGGTATTCGGGTCCGGTGTTGTGCAGGCATTTGTAGGCATGGGTGAGGATTTTGAAGGTGATTCTTTTCTCCATGGGGAGCCAGTGGAGTCTTTGTAGGTGATGGCTGATGTGTTCGTGCCGGGGGATGCCGAGGACGAGTCTAGCGGCGGTGTTCTGTATCGTCTGGAGTTTGCGGAGTAGGGACTTGTTTATGTCGGCGTAGAGTGCGTTTCCATAGTCCAGTCTGCTGGTGATGAGTGCGTGGGTGACTGTCTTCCTTGATTCAGGGGGGATCCACTTGAAAGTCTTTCGGAGGGTGCGGAGGGTGTTGAAGCAGCTGGAGGTGACGGCGTTGATCTCTCGGTTCATGGTGAGGAGTGAGTCGAGTACGATGCCGAGGTTTTTGGCGTGGTCCGCGGGGGTCGGTGGGCTTCCGAGGGCGGTCGGCCACCAGATGTTGTCCCATGCTGAGGGGGTGGTTCCAAGGACGAGGACTTCTGTTTTCTCAGCGTTGAGTTTTAGGCAGCTGTTGATCATCCAGAGTATGACGTCCTGCATTCCTTTCTGGAAGTTGAGTCTGGCGGTGGTGGGGTCTTTGGTGAGGGAGAGGATGAGTTGGGTGTCGTCAGTGTATGATACGATGTTGAGGCCGTGTTGTCGGACGATGGCGGTGAGGGGGGACATGTAGACATTGAAGAGGGTCGGGCTCAGTGAAGACCCCTGTGGGACTCCGCAGGTGATATCAGTGGGACCGGAGAGGAAGGGTGGCAGTCTGATTCTTTGGCTTCTTCCGGTGAGGAATGATCGGATCCAGTCTAGGGCTGTTCCTTGGTATGCCGACGTTGTGTAGTCTGGCGACGAGTGTGCGGTGGGAGACGGTGTCGAAGGCTGCTGATAGGTCGAGTAGGATGAGGGCTGCGGAGTGGCCTTGGTCCAGGAGGGTGCAGATGTCGTCTGTGGCGGCGAGTAGGGCGGTCTCGGTGCTGTGGTTGCTTTGAAATCTGGATTGGGACGGGTCGAGGACGGCGTTGTCTTCGATGAATCGTGTCAGTTCCCTGTTGACTGTTTTCTCTGCGACTTTGGCCGCGAAGGGGAGGAGCGAGATGGGCCGGTAGTTCTTGAGGTCGGTGGGGTCAGCTGTGGGCTTCTTGAGCAGGGCCCTGACTTCTGCGTGTTTCCAGTCGTCTGGGAAGGTGCCTGTTTCGAATGTGGTGTTGATGGTGTGTTGCGATGGTGGTGGCGGCTCTTTGGTAGATGTGTGGGGGGCAGGGGTCTGTGGGGGCCCCTGAGTGGATGCCTTTCATGGTCGAGGCGGTGTCTTTGGCCGTGATTGGCGTCCAGGTGGAGATGGTGGGCTGGCTGGTGTGTCTGGGGGGCGGGCCGGATGTGGCGTCTGGTGGATGGTCGACGAAGTTGTCGTAGAGGTTTTTGATCTTGAGGTGGAAGTAGGTTCCAAGCTTGTCGCAGAGGTCTTGGGACAGGGTGATGTCTGCGGCTTCGCTGCAGGGGTTGGTGAATTCTTGAATGACAGTGAAGAGTTCCTTGGAGTTGGTGGAGTTGGCGAGGATTTTGTTGTGGATGAAGGTCCTTTTGGTGGTTCTGATTTGGTTGTGGTAGTCCGTCATGGCGTCTTTGTAGGTGGTGTAGTTTTCGGGTGTCTTGGTGTTTCTCCAGTTTTTCTCCAGGCGTCTGCAGGTGCGTCTGGCTTCTTGGAGATCTGTGCGGTGCCCGCCATTATTCTAACAGCAGTGCTCACCATTTTCTAACGATTCCCAGGTGTGGGCATCCTCCATGCTGGCTGGGGATCGGGGACTTTGCTTTGGATGTCTAACTGGATGATTAACTCTTTGCTGCTGAGGGAGCATACTGATCCTGGTGGTTAAAGCTCCATTTTGGAGGATCTTTCAATACAGCCTGCACTGGTTGTCTTTTCTCCTCAAGATGGTGGCCTGAGTAGGTTTGATTGATATAAACATGGAACTAGCCTTCACCTTTTTTTAATTAAAAAAAAAAATTTAAGTAGGACTTTGCTCAACCAGCCTGGGCATGAAAGTAAGGTAGGGCTTCCCTCATTGTTCACTTGCTCTCTCTCTGAACAGTCTACAGCACACCAGCGGCTTTTTGAAACATAAGGCGGATAACAGTCTCTAACCTGTTCTTCACACAATACACCACGTTGTTTACATCTCCAACATGGCACCAACTAATACTTACTCTAAGGCTAACCTGCTATCTCAAGTGGGTCTGAACTCATTTAAGAATGTTTATCCCCTAACCTTTCTAAAAAAGCTGCTAAAAGCTTCAAACACAATCTGCTCAAAAGGTTCCCTGAAACGCTAGTATCGGAGGCCTATTTCTGCACGTCAAATGGTGTTGTGATTAATTACCTAATCCTCTTCACTAACAGAAGAGCCCAGTGGAGAAAAGTCTTAACTTCAACCTTTCGATCCAAACCAATGAGGAAAACTCCACATGGTTTCCGAGTAACCATAATACCCTCACCAGACTTCAATGCAGATCTTGCCATATCCCTCTATAACAATGGAATCATCCTTATACAAGCATCTGACAGAAATCTTAATCAGTTTGACAGAATCTTTACGAGGATTATAAATACCTTCGAAAATATTGGTCTGGATACCCTACCGAATCAAAGTCCACCCTCAGCATCGAAACCGCTCGCCACGTCCTCTAACTCTACCACCTCAGCCGTTTCTCCGCCACCTTGTCTGACCCGGATCACACAGCCCACTGGTAACTACGAGAAAATCAATGATGAAGAACCTGGATCTAGTATATCCAATATAATCTGCCTGAGCACCAATTTGGGGGATTTGCCTTCCCCTCCTTCTCTCATGAGTCTGAAACACAAAGCGCCCCCTCCTGAAGATTGCACATACAATAATCGGGGAAACCACAGCTCTACCAATTACCTGTCCCCTACCTCGTCTTCACCCCAACGGAGGTCACACCCTTCCCCTGGTGCCCACTGCCCCTCAACTCAAGAGACTTGTAGGGGAAGCAAATAGATTAACTCTTCCTACCCTTCACCCATTCTCATCCTCCACTACACCATCCTCGAGCCAGCAACCACACGGCTTCACTTCCACGCTCCTCCTCACATATGAGGAATCCCAATTCCCCTCCATTACCCATTTTCCCGAGGGGCCTCATTTACTATGTACCCCTAGTCCAGCTTCACAAACTGCTAACCCGCCCTCCATTGAGGATAAGTTGGCAGACCTCAAGCATGATCTTCAACAAGTTAAAGATAGCTTGTAAAACCTATTACACTTCTCTCTGAAGATGGAAAAGTTTTGGAAGATCAATTCGATCCTTGAGACAAATCAACCCAGTACTCCTGCAACAGATAAGCAATGCAAGAGAAAAACTTCGTCCAGGGAAAACACAACCTTATCCTATTCCTAATCACCACTCCAGGCCCCATAGGTCTACTAACCATCTGTCTGAGGATGTCATCCACTAGCCACTTCTATCTTATAACGGACCTCACAGTGATTCTCCACCCTCAACACTCAATATTCAAACTATTCCTTCCAACCCATTTAGAGAAACTACTGTCAAACGCAGAACTATGAACAAGGACAACCTAGTCCCTGTCCCCACGTCACACCTGGAAATGGTAATAACTAAATTGCAAATTAAATCGATGCTCCTTAACTGCAGGTCGGCTGTCAAACACGCATCTGATATTGCCAACCTCATTCTTACGCACAAGCTGGACATCATGATCTTAACTGAAACCTGGCTTAATGACTCCTCCTCACCAATTTTGGACATCTTAGTTCATCCTGAATATGACATCATCAGACTGGATAGATCTGTTCAAATTGGGGGTGGTATTGCATACATATATCGCTCCAGTCTCACCCTAGACACTTACAAACGGTGCTGATGTCCTCCTAGGCATTGAAATCTGGAACAACAACAAGATAGTCTGTTTGCTCCACACAATCTAACATCCCCCTGTTTAGGGGTTTCACCCCTCATCAGCCAGGCTAGCTTGACTCATATCTTTGTGACTGGTGGTGAATGTTTGCCTTGTTCAGCATTCCGTCCATCATTTGTTCCTTTTGCTTTTGTCACACTAAGTGGGAAGGGTATTCCCAGATGTGAGTCCCATGCTCACTGCGCCACTGGATTCAAGCTAGCTTCGCTGATGAGGGGTGATACCCTGAAACCATTCCCAGGATGCTTGTTTTTGGTCCAGGGAGGACCTGGCTTGGCAGTTCGGGCTGGACTGTTCCCATGAGGAACAGGGTCAAGACTGATTTGTATATGGCTGGGTCCAAACTGGGATGGCGTGGTGAGCAAAAGAACGATAGATTAAACCCAGATCTTTGTGACTAGGGGTGAATGTTTGCATTGTTCAGCATTCTGGAGTGCCCACAGCAGAGTGTGAACTTTCTACGCCACCTAGCTGCCACTAGCCAAACTGAAGGAGTGTTGAGGGAAATACAAAAGGCTGGGCCTCACCCAAAGGGTCCCCTTCACCTTGCACAATAGAGCCCGCCGTCCCACCCTTCACCCTCACTGTTATATGGTTCTTACAAATGTAGTAGGATTGTGTATCTGGACAACATAAGCTTCAAAATATTGTAACTCAGTACACATGTATTTATCAGAGAATGTTGGCCTGGTTCCTAGATAGCTCACAGTGCTCCATCTGGACCCCTGACCTTTCCTGCCAGTCCCCTTTTGGAAGAGGGATGTTTTTGGCATATTCCAGTAAGCAGAGCTTACATTTCTGGTGCACATCGTAGGGTTGGCAGATCAGATCGGGATAAAAGTTTGCATGAGATGAGTGGAACTCAATGAGCAAAAGAGGTACATGTAGGGAGTGTTGATGCTCACGCTGATGAATGCTATCCTCACAGCTTCTGTTTAGCTGTTCTCTTTGATGCCGCTGCATGCCGCTGGACAGGACTTGCCCAGCCTTGAGTTGGCTAGACTTGGCTCTCAGAGCTCAAGAGCTCACCCTGTATTGCATGGCTGGCTTTCTCAGTAAGACACAATACACAGAAAGCAAACGTGCCCCTTAGAGGTTCCCGTATTTGAGAGCCCGATGTCCGATTTGGGGGTAACTACCCAGTCCAGGACACTTTCAAATACCCAAATCCTTTAGATCGGACCTAGAGGATATATTCTAAATATACCCAAGATGCCCCCTAACCCCACCCCCACCACCATCCCCCTCCCCGCAGTGTCATGCTTTATTATCGGTCATCCCCCGCTTGCCAGAGAATCCTCAAGTGGCGAGCGGCCCTCGTAGCACACTGAGGGAAAGTGCAGGGATAGTTCAAATGAAAGGGAAAGTAATCCAGATAAAAATCCTGGTCACCTACCCAGGGTTGTATTTGCACTTTATTAAAAGAGTGGTGAGGGGATGAATAAAATAAATAGGAGGATATATAAGGCTGTTTTATGCGGCTAATGTCCTGAAAAGGCCCCCAGAAGGGGTCCAGGGCTTTCCTCAGGACTGGGATCCTATTTTTCCCTATGGTATGTCCCTATGTTGTCACACACATACAGTGCACATATAGACATACAATAACAGTTCCTAAATCCTGGTAGAAGCAACATTTTGCTTATGGTTCAGTTTAAGGTCCTAACTGCGGGACAACCATACCTCATGGAGGAGTAAACGAGGGTGGCCTTGTAGTCACATATTCATCAAAAGTCCCAACTTGCTTAGATACCTATACTCACATTTGAGGTCTCCTTCGTAATGGAAGACTCGAAGCAGGGAGGATGACAGGCTTGGGCACCTGTTCCTTCAGGAGCATCCAATCTGGGGATGTGGCTTCTGCTGTACACGTTTATTTCAATTAAATTGTGTCCCAGGCCTGTAGGGATCCCCACAGAGTTGAAAGGGATGAAATGGTAGCACTTCCTATCGCTTTTGCTGCTGCAGATATATTTTAAGGCACCGGCAAAGTGGGCAATTGCCCAAAACCACTTTGTAAACGGCCCCTAGTAAAGCTTTTGGGTCACTATATTAGTTGTGAGCAGAAAAAAGAAATTTTATAAAAACAAATTGACTGCCGAAAATGCCACCCTCACAGAATGTCCTGCATACCTTAAACCTTGCACGGTAAGGCAGTTTATGGCATTTCATTTAAAATGACTCCTTCCAACTCATGTCTCTGTTTTCTCTGCCTCACCTCTAACCCTGGGCGGAGTTTGCGGAGTTGCAGTACGCGGAACACCGCAAAGTGCAAAAAAAACTCCGTCGCACTATGCAGAGCTCCGCGAGCGGCGGAGTATAATAGAAAAATGCCGTTCGCGGTGATTGCACAGTGCCGGATGCTTGTCCGCACTGTGCAATCATTGCGAACGGCACCATGCACAGCGCAAGCTTTCCTTTTCTGCCGCTCGAGTAGATTTTACTCGAGCGGCAGCTTTCTCAACGCGAACGGGCAGTTTCTCAACGCGAGCGGTCGCGAGCATACGCGACCACTCGCAATGAGAAACCTGACCCCCCCGCGTTGAGAAATCTCGCCGGGAGGTTGATTTTCCTCGCTCGCGGTCGCCAACTTGACGTTGACGAACGCGAGCGAGGAAAAAAACTCCGCTCCGCAACGCGAAGCGGAGTTTTTCGGAACTCCGCGATCTCCGCGTAATGCGGAGTGCAGGAAACTCCGCAAACTCCGCGAGCGGAGCGGAGTTCACCGCCCAGGGTTACTCACCTCTAGCTCAACCCTGTCTCTACATCTCGGTATACCCCTCCTCTATTTCAGCTCTCTACATCATTTATGTCAATCTCACCTCTGTGTGCCCTACCTCTCACAACCATATCTCTCTCTCACTGTGTGGGATTCCCTCTATATCTCCTTTCTATCCACTTTCACTGCCTCAACTCTCTCTACATCAGCTCTCTCTCTCTCTCCCCCTTACTGCACTGCACTGTTTCCATCTCACCTCCCTGTAGCTGTTCTCCATCCACTTCACCTCACTCTCAACATCACCTCTCTCTTTGTCTCACCACTTTCTTTCTATACCTCTCTTCTCTCCACCTCTCTCTCAACGCTCTGTACCTCACGTCTCTCGTTCTCAACTCTCTCTCACCACCGCTTCTTCCTCTAGCACACCTGCCTCTTTCACACTACTGACTTCTCAAAAGACCTCACTGTTTATTCACCAACTCAACTCTACACCTCCCCTCTCTCTCGTTCTCTATCAGTTCCCTGTAGCTTACCTCTCTCCTTACTCCTTTCTAGCTCTTTCTCTTTCTTTCTCTACCTCTTTTGTTGTGGCTTGCCAGATTAACTGTCGCCATATATTATGCAATGACCCGAAAAAGGTTTAAGAAGCAGTACCGAGAAAGGGGCTTAAACTATGCCCACATGTTTATTCTCTACAATCTTTGGTTGGACAGTGGCTGCATCCGTCCACTAAAACCAAAGCTTGTATTGCACTTTTTGCCTTGTTGAAAAACCTATGCTCAAAACAGGAGGTCCAGGTTGGTTATGGTGACAAGCCAATGATCAAGGCTATGAGCCGGATTGTTTTACTGTGAAAAGGTACGGTACCACAATTCTCTCTCCATAACTCACTCTCTTTTTTTACCTCTGTGTCAACCTCATCTCTATTTCATCTCTGCCTCTCTACTTTACCTATCTTCTCTTTACACCTTATCTGTCTTTTTACCCTTCCGGCTTCTCTCTATCTTTTTCTGTGCCCTTCTGCTCTCTTATCATGGGCTGTCCTTCTTTACCTCATGACATGTTTCCCCTCTATCTATCTCACTGTTCTCTCTATGTGTCTCTCGCTATCTCACCTATGTACCTGTATACCTCTATCTCTCTCTCCCACTACCTCTATCTAACTCACCTGTCTTTCTGCTTTGACTCTCCCACTCTCAGCCTCACCCCTCGTTGTATCCAGCTCTTCTCCCTCTGGTTACATCTCCTTCTCTCTACTTCTAGCTCTCTCTACCTCCCTCTAAAATCTTACCTATCTCCCTACCTCTCTTTTTCTACTTACCTCTTCCTTTTTCCATCTCTATGTACCTTTCTTTCAGGGTCCCATACTTTTCTCTTGGAATCTTACATCTCTCCCTACCTCAGCTTTCCTTTACCTCATCTCTCACTCCCTTCTCCCTCAACTTCACCTCTTTTTCTCTACCGTTCTCTTCACCTCTCTATGCTCCTGTCTCACACCCCTCATACTTTCTTTTTCTCAGCAGTCGGAGGTCACTGTCTAGCCAGAGAAAGGGACACCTGGAAAGAGGAGAGGAGAAGCAAGGCAGGGGACGAGAACTAAGGAGAGATGTATCACACATCTCCCGAAGGAATGGTGATCGTTCTCAGAGCTGTGCTTTGATTGTCATGGGTATAAGAAAAAAGCCACGTTGGAAAGGAAATTAGTCATTATTAACAACTGGAAATGAAGCGCTATGTGCATATGTCACATTTTAAAATTGTGCACTAATGCACTACACATCCTATCAATTGTTGCAAGACAAAGAAATATCTAGTTAGATCCAGGCCCACAATAGAAAAGGGATCATTAATGCTTCTTGTAGTTTTCCATCCAACATCAAGTGGCACGGTGGTGCTGATTACTGGCCTTCCTCTGTAGCTGCAGCTCATCACATCTCTCATCTCTACACCTAGTGTTCAGCAGTAGATACAGCATGACAGCCAGTGCGCGCGTCTCTATTTACCAATAAATGTGTGTACCTCTATTCACTAGGATGCTACAGGAGAGTGAACTTAGATAGAACAGGGATGTCCAACAAATGTCCATGAGGACCGACTGCTCGCCAGACCTTCAGGGTAAATACTGGGTAATTTATCTCGATTTAGAGCCGCTGAATGTGCATTTATCTTATCCGGAAAATCTGCCACGAATCTGGCCATGCTCAACATATACTGGACACCCCAATGTAGAATTGTATGTTGAGGGCAGCCAGCATAGCAGAGGTTAGTAATTGAGATGGCAGAGAAAGCTAGAAGGAAGCAATATTAGAACAATGGTGGTGATTGTCTTTACTACGGCATGCAGTATGTGTGGCTAGGGATGCCTACAGCATGGGGGTGCCCATGGTAAAAGCAGGGGGACTTCACTTTATACAGAGACAGATTTCCATGATGACAGCTGAATTTCCTCTTTTACAAAGGCAGTGATTATCCTGAAAGTATTGCATAGATCCAGCCGTTCTGGACCTACATTGGGCAGAACTGCTATAGCGGTGGATTGAAGTCTAGACACTCAAATTCCCAAGAACCAAGATTTGCTCCTGGATGTGAATGAGACAAGAAAGACATCTTGTTGGACATCTGTACATTTTACCCTCAGACTGCCGGATAATATTGAAAGAGATTAATTCACTTTGAACCTGATGAACTTGACTACAGTTGAATTTTAGTGGAAGCATATAGGCTGGTAATGCTGTACCCTGGATTTTATAGAAGGAGGCCCATTCCCCTTTTTAAAATGTGCCCCATCAAACCTTTAGGTTCATCACTCTGTCTAACACATTCTCCCATGGGTGACTGCCAAAGTGACAACCAGTGCCCAGGGAAGATAGGATTCCTTGTCCAAAGAAGGCAGTGTCAACCTCCGGGGACTCCACCCACCACGAGCTGCAGAGTTCTTGATTGTTCTGGTGATATCAGAGGACCACCTAACAGCAGTGGCATAGCAAAAATGATGGGGCCCCCTGCAGAATGTAAGGAGGGCCTCCCGAGTCTCCCACATCTCACAGATATTCATTGACTTTGGCCTGAATGGGGAACCCCTGAAGGGTTGAGGTAGCCCCCAAATGTGGGTCCCCAAGGCTTGTCTTATGCCCCTGCCTAACAGCAGAGGCCAATCAGAGCTGACTGTCCTGTCTCCTTTTTCCTTTCAAATCCATGTGTCTTCTTTATGAGGCCTACCCTGGATCTGGACCTCAGTCAGTCCATAGCCTATCCACCCAAGGGTGTGCCATGACAGGTGACTGCCACCTGGAAGGTGCCTGGACCCCATCCTCCATAGATGGAGGGTGCAGAAGCTGTGCCAGAACTCAGGCTGTCCATCACTGGGTGCTTGAAGTCTCCTCCAGGTTCCTCAGGAGTGGTGGAACCCAGGAGATTTGGGGAGAGGTGGTGTGGATGAAGGGGTTAGTGTTTTCCTCCTTGGAAGGTAAGTATCACCATCAGGCCAGCCAGGGACTACTTGTAAGGAGCACTCTTTACACCCCGGCGAAGTAAATAAGCATTGGCAACGCCAATAGCCCTTGCCTATGAAAGAGCTATTGGCTTTACCAATGTGTTTTAGCCATGTTGTACACCAGCGTGGCTGCTGTTCAGTGTGGTTAAATGTTTGTGGTGTAGAGGACAGTAGTGTAGAGTAGAGTGAAATAGAGTGAAGTAGAGTGGAGTGCCCTCGAGTGTCGTGGAGTGTAATGGAGTGTTGTGGAATGTCATAGAGGTGCATAGAGTGTCTTAGAGTGGAGTGTCGTAGAGTAGAGTGGAGTGTTGTAGAGTAGACTGGAGTGTCATGGAGCAGAGTGGAGTTGAGTGGAGTGGTGTAGAGTGGAGTTATGTAGAGTGGCGTAGAATGGAGGGGCGTAGAGTGGAGGGGCATAGAGAGGAAAAGAGGGGCATAAAGCGGAGTAGAGGGTTGTAAAGTGGCATAGAGTGAATTAAAGTGGAGTAGAGCGTAGTGGCGTTCAGTGGAGTAGAGTGGAGTGGCGTAAAGGGGAGTGGAGTGGCATATAGTGTAATAGAGTGGTATAGAGTGGCGTAGAGTGGAGTGGTGTGGCATGGAGTGAAGTGTCATAGAGTAGAGTGTGGTAGAGTGGAGTAGAGTGTCGTAAAGTGTCATGGAGAGTCGTAGAGTGAAGGGTCGTATAGTGGCGTGGAGTAGCGTAGAGTGGAGTACAGTGGCGTAGAGTGGAACAGAGTGTTATGTCATAGAGTGCAGGGGCAAAGAGTGGAGGAACAGGGGGTGGAGTGGAGTGGAGTGGAGTGGAGTGTCAGAGTGAAGTGCCGTAGAGTGGAGAGGAGTGGCATTGAGTGGCATAAAGTGAAGTAGAGTGACATAGAGTGGGATAGAGTTTCAGAGAGTGAAGTGATATAGAGTGGTGGGGCATAGAGTGGCATAGCATAGAGTGGAGTAAAGTGTTGCAGAGTGGAGTGCCATAGAGTGGAGTGCCGTAGAGTGGACTACAGTGAAGTGGCGTAGAGTGTCAATTGGACTAAAGTGTTGTGGAGTGATGTAGCGTGGAGTAGCAAAGAGTGGAGTAAAGTGGCGTAAATTATCATAGAGTGGAATGTCGTAGAGTGTCACAGAGTGGAGTGGCGTAGAGTGGAGTGTTATAGAGTGAAGTGGCATAGACTGAAGTGGAGTAGAGTGGAGTAGAGTGTCTTAGAGTGGAATGGAGTAGAGTGTCATAGAGTGAAGTATTGTGGAGTTGAATGTCGTAGAGTGGAGTGGAGTGTCATAGAGTGGAGTGCCCTAGAGTGGAGTTCCGTAGAGTGGCCTAGAGTGAAGTGGCATAGAATGGAGTAGAGTAGAGTGTTGGGGAGTGGAGTATCGTAGAGTGGAGTGGCATAGAATGGAGTAAAGTGGTATAGAGTGGAATAGAGTAGAGTGGAATAGAGTAGAGTGGAGTAAAGTGTTGTAGAGTGGAGTGGCATAGAGTGGAGTGGCATAGTGTAGAGGGGAGTGCTGTAGTGTGTCATGATGTAGAGTGTTGTAAAGTGGACTGTCTTAGAGTGGAGTATGCATGGTGTGGTTGCACACTGTGATTACAAACCACACATTTTAAATTGAAATGACCATTACATTTACATAGACATACAGTTTTAGTGATAAAACTATACAGTGCACAAACGATAATGTGTGAAAATGGCATCACCAAGTGTAATAATTTGTTTTGATCCTATGAGAATATTTGTTTCCACCACACATCAGAAATGCAAATAAATATGCTTCATTTGTACTTTCCGGAGATGTTTTGAAGTATTTTCACAGTTCAGTTACAAACATTTAAATTGTGTTATGTGCTAGAAAAAATTATATCCTACAGCAATTCCTCTTACATGGGTACCCAGCAAGATTATCACATACATTCTCTCACTTTGAAGTCATGGAAAGAAAAGTAAACACCAAGCACCCTCAGAAGACAGAATCATTTGACCTCTGTGTTTGAGTGCACAGCAAATGTGACAAGATAAGAACAAAATATAAAGGCATGTTTACAGAAAGCGAGCACTCTTGGAAGAAATGAAATAGCAAAGGTAAATAGGCAATTTTCCACGGGATGGGCAAAGACAATTAAGCCAGCAAATAGAAAGCAAGCAAATGTAAGTTACAAACCACAAAGCCAATGGTAAGCAATAGGTCTAACACATTCCCAGGAAATCTTTCTGAATGTCCACAAGATGTCTTTGCAAACCAGACAGCTCTTCTGTCTGGTTGGCTTCGACCTAAAAACAAATATATGGTAATTTAGAAGGAGCTCTCTTTTTACCCTGTAGTGAGGTTCCAGTGAATATATCATGATCAGAGCATGAATATATCATGCCCAGAGCCTCAGAGCCTGGTACTAAGATAGAATAGTTAACAGTTGCCAATGTGATGCTGTATGAGCTACCGGGTTGTGGGATGCCTGGTACAATGATTAACACTACAGTTAAGATGAGGCACTCAAAGCCAGAATGTTCTTCCCAAATTATGACCCCAAAAAGTTGGCTACACAAAAGCGGGGGCTACCACACCTATAATATACCACAGAGCCAATGTTATCCAGTGCCATACCTTGTGCTGCAGTTCTTCTCATATAGTTCTGTCTTTTATAGAAGCATTTTGCAGTTCCCTTCAGTCAGGGAAAATCAAATGCCTTTGGGTTTGTGAGTGCTGCGACCCTTAAGGTTCCTGTCAATAACAAAACAGCTAACGACTGGGGAAATGAGGGTAGAGGAGATATCAGCCCATTTTCTGCGGGGAATATACCACTTTTAGTCTGTCCCATTGCCCTCACTGAGCTACTGAGGGATGGCCAATGTCCTGCTTTTTGCCACTGACTGCAAAGAAAGAGAGGATAGGAGCTGCAAGGCGGTGCACTTCCAGGGCTTGGCATGGTGGCCAGCTCTCATTCTTTTAGCCTTCTATAAGCTGTAAAAGAGGTGTCTCTTGTGGCTAGTAGGGAGGAGCTGCAGCACATGAGGGATCCTGTGCACTGCAGTTGCAGATGTGCCTTCCACTGCAGAATGTGGCCACTGGCCTTTAAGCGGTCCTGAGCATGCGAGTGTAAACCATAATGGGATCCTTTACTGGAAATATGCCACTGGTGTTTATTTCTTCCTTTAAGCCTTTGTCGGAGAGCTCATATATTGTCAGATTAGTGGAGAGAAGCACGGAGAGAGTATGATTTGCCCCAGATCAACCCGTTTGTTGAAGAGACCAAAAACGGCAACACAGTACTAGTAGCGCTAATGACTATAGATTCGTCCCCATAAACACAAGAAGTGTATTTAAGCTCCATATGATGGAGGATTCGGGGGTGGATTTATGCCCATATCAGTGCTTAATTTGAGCCGGTGGTTTCTGGTGCTCGGCACCGGCACCTAATTGTCAACATCGGCACTTGTGACAGCTGCCAACTGTTTCTGTTATGTGGAGATGAGTAGGGCAACAGTTGTTTAATAATTGAAAAGAACTAATGCATGACACCTGTTGGACTTGGCCCTTTTTGCAGGGTCATCCCGGAACTTTTTGCCTTCCTCCTGTACTTTTTCTGACCTGTTTTTGTTGGTTTTATGACTCTGGGCACTTTACCACTGCTGATCAGTGCTAAAGTGCATATGCTCTCTGTTATAAATTGATGTATGGATTAGTGACTCCATGTTTGGCCTATTTGATTCACTGTCAGACCCTAGTACAGGTGCCCTGACAATTCTGGAAGGGGGTACCGCTCCAGGTGGGAGGGTGCAGAGCCCCAAGGAGGAGGACAGAGTGTGGGAAAGCCCACCCCAGTCTCCGGTCCAGCCGCCGGGTACAGGCCCGGGGCTGGTGGGTCAGTGTCAGGATGTCATACCTGACCTGACAGGAGGGAGAGTGGACAAAGGGTGCTGGGCACCTGGGGCTACTGCCCCCGCTCTCTGACGCCACAGAGGTTTGAGAGCCCTGAGAGGCATAAGGCCTGGGTCTCATCCCTGACCACTGTCAGTGGCCACTGTGGCTTGCTGTCTGTCTGTTGGGACACACCTGTGAGCAAGTTAAGGTTAGGTGCTGCACAGGTGGTGTCCACAGGTGAGGAGAAGGGTTCCCCATGGATTAGCTTGGTGGGCCCTGAGAGTATGGACAGAGGGATCCAGATAGGTTCAGATTGGCGTAGAACTGGAACGTGCCCCTGCTGTTGCGGGCCAGGGTCCAGGTTCTATCGCCCAAATCAGGGAAGCCCATCAAGGTAGTGATTGGTCTACCCTGCGTTTTGGCTGGAAGGGGGTTGTGTTGGACTTGGCCCTTTTTGCAGGGTCATCCCGGATCTTTTTGCCTTCCTCCTGTACTTTTTCTGACCTGTTTTTGTTGGTTTTATGACTCTGGGCACTTTACCACTGCTGATCAGTGCTAAAGTGCATATGCTCTCTGTTATAAATTGATGTATGGATTAGTGACTCCATGTTTGGCCTATTTGATTCACTGTCAGACCCTAGTACAGTGCACTGGTTGTGCCCAGGGCTTGTGACTCAAATGCTGCTGGTGGGCTTGCAGCACTGGTTGTGCCACCCACAGGAGCAGCTTGTAAAGTGTGTCTCAGGCCTGCCATTGCAGAGCCTGTGTGCAGTCTGGTACTGCCATGTCGACTTGGTAAGTGCACCCACTTACCAGTCCCCAAACCTTCCCTTTCCTGCATATTAGTCACCCCTAAGGTAGGCCCTAGGGCAGGGTGCATTGTATGTGTAAGGTAGGACATGCCCTGGTGTGTGTGGCATGTCCTGATAGTGAATTACAGCCAATTTCGTGTTTCACTATTGCAAGGCTACCTGTTCCCCATAGGCCAGAATGGGCAGTTTGATTATAACATCTTATAATCCTAACTGACCCAGGGAACATGGTAGAAAAACGAATTTAGTATGCCTGAACTCAGAATGATAAAATACATCTTTTAGTGAAGTTGGTTTTAACATTCTGTGTTTGAAAATTCCACTTTTAGAAAGTAGGTATTTTCTTGCCTAACCGTCCAAGCCTGCCTCTGCTAGGTTGTGTATTCCTTGTCTGGAGTTTGAGTGACAGGGGCTGGGGGATTCCAGGAGGCAGGGTGAGTCAGCACAGGGCTGAATAGAGAGATCTCCATGTAGAGTGGTGGGAGGAGTTGCACCTGGGACCTGAATAGGGCTGTGCCTTCCCTCCACAATGCTGGCTCCACCTCCTGTGGTGCGTCTGATGTCCCTGGCCTACACTGTGAAAGGAAAGAAGGAGTCCTGTAAACAAAGTGCTCCAGGACTGACCAGAACTGGTTTGGACTAGGCAAAGGCCTCTCTGCCTTCAGAGACAAAGGATTTTGGTGTATAAAAGAGGGGACCCAGACCCCAGAACTTTAGATCACTTTTGGGAAACAAGAAGAACCTTTGCTGAGGAGAGGAACCAGAGAGAGAGACTGCAGGAGGAGACTATCCCTATGCTGTGTGCTGTTTGAGGATTGGCCTGCAGTGGTTGCCTGACTGCCAAAGAAAGGAGAAAGAACTTTGCGCTACTTTCATCAACTTGTAAAGGATCTCCAAGGGCTTGAGATAGAGCTTGCCTCCTGCTGAAGTCTCAGGGACAACAGACTTCACCCACCAGCTCCCCAAGAGTTCTTTTGAAGTGCCTGCTGTTGTGTTGGGCCTTCTGAGGGACTGCGTATCGCAAGGAGCTGGAAGCGCGACTCACGAAGAAGAAGCGTGACGCCGCCGCAGCCGTCGCATCACTGAAGAAGGGTGTCGCCGCTGTCGCTTCGCCTCGCATCGCCGGAGAAGAGTGTCGCCGTTGCATCAGATGCCGCCGCATCATCGGAGAAGCGTGGCGCCGCCGCAGCCGCTGTCGTCACATCACTGAAGAAGGGTGTCGCCGCTGCCGCTGTTGCATCGCCGAAGCGCCTCGCATCACGGGAGAAGAGTGTCGCCGTCGCATCAGACGCCGTCGCATCACCGGAGAAGCATGTAAGAAACCGACGCATCACCTCCCCACGCCGAGAAGAACCGACACATCACCATCCCCTGCGCAGCAGTAGGGAACCAACACATCACTGTTCTTGCGTGTAAGGAACCAACGCATCACCTTCCCTGCAACACTTTCGTTGTATAGCGTTACGCATCCAAAGGTACATTGAACTCAAAGTGTCGCATTTACCATCTAAAGCGAACTAGGCTAATTCTACCATTTTTAAGTACAGTATTGTGGATTTTTGTCGTTTGTGGTCTTGTGTTAAGTCTATATAAAAATACTTATTTTTATACTACAACTGGTGTGGTGTCCATCTGTAGTGTTGTCACTATATTACTGTATGTGTTCACAAATGCTTTACACACTGCCTCTGAGATAAGCCTGTCTGCTCGTGCCAAGCTACCAAGGGGGTGAGCAGGGGTTATTTTAGTAGTGTATCCCCCTTACCCTGACTAGAAGCAAGGGTCCCTATTTGGACAAAGGTACCTACCTCTGCCAACTAGAGACCCCCAGTTCTAACATTGGTGGTCAGCGGTGAGGATTCTGGACTTGCATTTGTGACTCATGTACAGTGATTGGTGAACACTACTAGTGAGTGCAGACCAAAACGCGACCACATACTTTTGGTAGATTGTTTTTCCTGGGATTTTCTGCCAAAGGCCTGTCCACAGAGGAGTTGGAGGACAGGGAGAGGAGTAGGAGGCATGAGCTGGAGCTAGCAAGAATGAATGGGCAGTTAGAAAGTAAGAAATTGGCCGTAGAGGAACAGAGGATGCAACTGGAGCATGAGTTGAGAATGAGGGAGCTTGATTTAGAGCTCGAGAGGCTTGAGGCCATGAGTGTCTCGGCCCAGCAACAAGAAATGTGTGTAGCTCAGAGAGTAAGCTTTGCTGAGTTGGAGGTGGAATCCAGCTCAGATGGTGGCAGCAATATTGAATTTTCTAGTGCTGAGGGAGTAGTACACACACCCAAAGATGTGGCGCCTGACTTGAAGGAGGGGGTTAATTTACACCAGGGGGTTCTAGGATGTGAGGTAGCTCCAGTGGTGCGAAGTGTCCCTGAGGTGGATTGGGGAACTGGCACAGGGGTTCATAGTCCTAGTGGTTGGAGGGACACTCTACTGACTCTAGATGAGAGGTGCAGGGGGAGGGGTTCCCCCATGGTTGAAGTCCTGGTGTGTGAGCGTGAAGACCGCCCAGAAGAGTGTGGGTTGAGTGACAGAGACAGTCAGATACTGTCTTGCCAGTCTCAGCAGAGTGGTGTGGGGTACGTGTGCAAGGCACTGGATGGTGAGGTGAAGGATAGTTTGGTGGGTCTGTGTGATCCAATTGAGGGAGAGCATATTATAAGTCCCTATTTTCCAGAGCTATGCCAACACCTGGTGGAGTGTGAGTTCTCTGACCCCAGGGAGCTCACAATGGAGGCAGACCTTTTGGTGGATTCCAGAGGGTCTGAAGAGGCATTGGGGAGTGACCCTAAGAGGAGTGGCTCAGGTGTCTCCCAACCCAGAGTGGTGGGAGAGGTTCAGTGTAGCCCAGCTAGGTCCCAGTGTAGTGGGAGGGGTGTAGGGGCTCACGTCCTGTCTCTGCAGAGAAGAAGTGAGTGTGGGACTGCGTGTCCCAAGGTGCCCGAAACCCAGTCTCAGGGCCTGGAGGGTTCCTTAAGGGAACACCAGGTTGGGGGCCTAGGCTGTACTAGTAGGCCATTCGAGGAGGATCTCCTAGTGTCTAGAGAACCTGGAGCATCTGTAAATGGAGCTCCAGTGTTTCTGGTGTCTGGCGGTGCCGCTCCAGTTGGGAGGGTGCAGAAGTCCAGATTGAGGGGTGAGGGGGGAAAGAGTCCCCAGTGGGAGAGCCAGTGGGTCAGGGGCCAGCCAGAAGTGCTGAGCCTCCTAGGAGTGACCATGGTGACACCACCTCTGTTTTGAGGGGTCTTCACGCACTGTCAGGTGGACAGGGGTTGGGAGAGCAGCGCCAGGCAGACTGTCACACAACACATGAGAGATGTGTTACCCTCTGGGGGGCATGCGTGCACCCCAGGAAGTCCTAGTGCGCCAGGCAGATTCTTACACAACTCTAGAGGAGTGTTTTTCCCTTGGGGGGGGAGTTGGTGTACCCTCCCGGAAGTCCTGGGTTGCCAGGCACTGGTCCAGCCTAAGGGTACAGACCCTGGGTTGGACGGCCAGGTTCAGGGTGTGCCCCCTGACCTGGAGGAAGGGGCAGCTGCTAACAGTGCCCCTACCAGTTTGTCTTCTGGGGGCACCGCTCCAGGTGGGAGGGTGCAGGGCCCCAGTAAGGAGGCGGGGAGAAGACAGCCTCACACCTGACCTCTGCCCAGTCTAAGGATGCAGACCCTATGCTGGGATCCCAGTTGCAGGATAGAACCCCTGAACTGGTGGGTGAATTGTGCAGGACGCCTGCCACAGGTGCCCTGACAATTTTGGAAGGGGGTACCGCTCCAGGTGGGAGGGTGCAGAGCCCCAAGGAGGAGGACCGAGTGTGGGAAAGCCCACCCCAGTCTCCGGTCCAGCCGCCGGGTACAGGCCCGGGGCTGGTGGTTCAGTGTCAGGATGTCATACCTGACCTGACAGGAGGGAGAGTGGACAAAGGGTGCCGGGCACCTGGGGCTACTGCCCCCGCTCTCTGACGCCACAGAGGTTTGAGAGCCCTGAGAGTCATAAGGCCTGGGTCTCATCCTTGACCACTGTCAGTGGCCACTGTGGCTTGCTGTCTGTCTGTTGGGACACACCTGTGAGCAAGTTACGGTTAGGTGCTGCACAGGTGGTGTCAACAGGTGAGGAGAAGGGTTCCCCATGGATTAGCTTGGTGGGACCTGAGAGTATGGACAGAGGGATCCAGATAGGTTCAGATTGGCGTAGAACTGGAACGTGCCCCTGCTGTTGCGGGCCAGGGTCCAGGTTCTATCGCCCAAAGCAGGGAAGCCCATCAAGGTAGTGATTGGTCTACCCTGCGTTTTGGCTGGAAGGGGGTTGTGTTGGACTTGGCCCTTTTTGCAGGGTTATCCCGGATCTTTTTGCCTTCCTCCTGTACTTTTTCTGAACTGTTTTTGTTGGTTTTATGACTCTGGGCACTTTACCACTGCTGATCAGTGCTAAAGTGCATATGCTCTCTGTTATAAATTGATGTATGGATTAGTGACTCCATGTTTGGCCTATTTGATTCACTGTCAGACCCTAGTACAGTGCACTGGTTGTGCCCAGGGCTTGTGACTCAAATGCTGCTGGTGGGCTTTCAGAACTGGTTGTGCCACCTACAGGAGCAGCTTGTAAAGTGTGTCTCAGGCCTGCCATTGCAGAGCCTGTGTGCAGTCTGGTACTGCCATGTCGACTTGGTAAGTGCACCCACTTACCAGTCCCCAAACCTTCCCTTTCCTGCATATTAGTCACCCCTAAGGAAGGCCCTAGGGCACGGTGCATTGTATGTGTAAGGTAGGACATGCCCTGGTGTGTGTGGCATGTCCTGATAGTGAATTACAGCCAATTTCGTTTTTCACTATTGCAAGGCTACCTGTTCCCCATAGGCCAGAATGGGCAGTTTGATTATAACATCTTATAATCCTAACTGACCCAGGGAACATGGTAGAAAAACGAATTTAGTATGCCTGAACTCAGAATGATAAAATACATCTTTTAGTGAAGTTGGTTTTAACATTCTGTGTTTAAAAATACCACTTTTAGAAAGTAGGTATTTTCTTGCCTAACCGTCCAAGCCTGCCTCTGCTAGGTTGTGTATTCCTTGTCTGGAGTTTGAGTGACAGGGGCTGGGGGATTCCAGGAGGCAGGGTGAGTCAGCACAGGGCTGAATAGAGAGTTCTCCATGTAGAGTGGTGGGAGGAGTTGCACCTGGGACCTGAATAGGGCTGTGCCTTCCCTCCACAATGCTGGCTCCACCTCCTGTGGTGCGTCTGATGTCCCTGGCCTACACTGTGAAATGAAAGAAGGAGTCCTGTAAACAAAGTGCTCCAGGACTGACCAGAACTGGTTTGGACTAGGCAAAGGCCTCTCTGCCTTCAGAGACAAAGGATTTTGGTGTATAAAAGAGGGGACCCAGACCCCAGAACTTTAGATCACTTTTGGGAAACAAGAAGAACCTTTGCTGAGGAGAGGAACCAGAGAGAGAGACTGCAGGAGGAGACTATCCCTATGCTGTGTGCTGTTTGAGGATTGGCCTGCAGTGGTTGCCTGACTGCCAAAGAAAGGAGAAAGAACTTTGCGCTACTTTCATCAACTTGTAAAGGATCTCCAAGGGCTTGAGATAGAGCTTGCCTCCTGCTGAAGTCTCAGGGACAACAGACTTCACCCACCAGCTCCCCAAGAGTTCTTTTGAAGTGCCTGCTGTTGTGTTGGGCCTTCTGAGGGACTGCGTGTCGCAAGGAGCTGGAAACGCGACTCACGAAGAAGAAGCGTGACGCCGCCGCAGCCGTCGCATCACTGAAGAAGGGTGTCGCCGCTGTCGCTTCGCCTCGCATCGCCGGAGAAGAGTGTCGCCGTTGCATCAGATGCCGTCGCATCATCAGAGAAGCATGGCGCCGCCACAACCGCTGTCGTCGCATCACTGAAGAAGGGTGTCGCCGCTGCCGCTGTTGCATCGCATCGCCGAAGCGCCGCGCATCACGGGAGAAGAGTGTCGCCATCGCATCAGACGCCGTCGCATCACCGGAGAAGCATGTCGCAGGGCCTGTCGCGGCTCAGAAGAATCGTTGAGTCGCCGCACGGCCGTCGGGCGTGCACGCATCGTGTCGCATCAAGAAGACGCCATTTTTGTTTCATTGCACCGGATCTTCATCGCATCACGGCGCTGCTGGTCGCATCGCCACGGAAGCGCAGTAAGAAACCGACGCACCACCTCCCCACGCCGAGAAGAACCGACGCATCACCTTCCCTGCAACACTTTCGTTGTATAGTGTTACGCATCCAAAGGTACATTGAACTCAAAGTGTCGCATTTACCATCTAAAGAGAACCAGGCTAATTCTACCATTTTTAAGTACAGTATTGTGGATTTTTGTCGTTTGTGGTCTTGTGTTAAGTCTATATAAAAATACTTATTTTTATACTACAACTGGTGTGGTGTCCATCTGTAGTGTTGTCACTATATTACTGTATGTGTTCACAAATGCTTTACACACTGCCTCTGAGATAAGCCTGTCTGCTCGTGCCAAGCTACCAAGGGGGTGAGCAGGGGTTATTTTAATAGTGTATCCCCCTTACCCTGACTAGAAGCAAGGGTCCCTATTTGGACAAAGGTACCTACCTCTGCCAACTAGAGACCCCCAGTTCTAACATTGGTGGTCAGCGGTGAGGATTCTGGACTTGCATTTGTGACTCATGTACAGTGATTGGTGAACACTACTAGTGAGTGCAGACCAAAACGCGACCACATACTTTTGGTAGATTGTTTTTCCTGGGATTTTCTATTTTTGCAAAGAACTGCCAAGTTTAACCACAATGGATAAAGCAGCATCCATAGCATCTGTTGATTATGAGTGGGAAAAGGAGAAACTGGAATGCTACAATGTAAAACAGCTAAAGCACTTCTGCAGAAAATTTAAAGTTGCAATGACCGGTCTCACCAAGAAGGATGAGTTCCAAAAGGCGCTGAGGGCCTGGGTCGAAGCAAGGGGTACCCCTGAGAATGAGGAAGGGGTTGAGAATGCAGAGGAGCAGCTGGATGGGCTATTGGGTCCAGGGGGAGGAGAGCAACCTCCCCAGTGGGTAGCAGTGTTTCTGCCAAAGGCCTGTCCACAGAGGAGTTGGAGGACAGGGAGAGGAGTAGGATGCATGAGCTGGAGCTAGCAAGAATGAATGGGCAGTTAGAAAGTAAGAAATTGGCCGTAGAGGAAAAGAGGATGCAACTGGAGCATGAGTTGAGAATGAGGGAGCTTGATTTAGAGCTCGAGAGGCTTGAGGCCATGAGTGTCTCGGCCCAGCAACAAGAAATGTGTGTAGCTCAGAGAGTAAGCTTTGCTGAGTTGGAGGTGGAATCCAGCTCAGATGGTGGCAGCAATATTGAATTTTCTAGTGCTGAGGGAGTAGTACACACACCCAAAGATGTGGCGCCTGACTTGAAGGAGGGGGTTAATATACACCAGGGGGTTCTAGGATGTGAGGTAGCTCCAGTGGTGCGCAGTGTCCCTGAGGTGGATTGGGGAACTGGCACAGGGGTTCATAGTCCTAGTGGTTGGAGGGACACTCTACTGACTCTAGATGAGAGGTGCAGGGGGAGGGGTTCCCCCATGGTTGAAGTCCTGGTGTGTGAGCGTGAAGACAGCCCAGAAGAGTGTGGGTTGAGTGACAGAGACAGTCAGATACTGTCTTGCCAGTCTCAGCAGAGTGGTGTGGGGTACGTGTGCAAGGCACTGGATGGTGAGGTGAAGGATAGTTTGGTGGGTCTGTGTGATCCAATTGAGGGAGAGCATATTATAAGTCCCTATTTTCCAGAGCTATGCCAACACCTGGTGGAGTGTGAGTTCTCTGACCCCAGGGAGCTCACAATGGAGGCAGACCTTTTGGTGGATTCCAGAGGGTCTGAAGAGGCATTGGGGAGTGACCCTAAGAGGAGTGGCTCAGGTGTCTTCCAACCCAGAGTGGTGGGAGAGGTTCAGTGTAGCCCAGCTAGGTCCCAGTGTAGTGGGAGGGGTGTAGGGGCTCACGTCCTGTCTCTGCAGAGAAGGAGTGAGTGTGGGTCTGCGTGTCCCAAGGTGCCCGAAACCCAGTCTCAGGGCCTGGAGGGTTCCTTAAGGGAACACCAGGTTGGGGGCCTAGGCTGTACTAGTAGGCCATTCGAGGAGGATCTCCTAGTGTCTAGAGAACCTGGAGCATCTGTAAATGGAGCTCCAGTGTTTCTGGTGTCTGGCGGTGCCGCTCCAGTTGGGAGGGTGCAGAAGTCCAGATTGAGGGGTGAGGGGGGGAAAGAGTCCCCAGTGGGAGAGCCAGTGGGTCAGGGGCCAGCCAGAAGGGCTGAGCCTCCTAGGAGTGACCATGGTGACACCACTTCTGTTTTGGGGGGTCTTCACGCACTGTCAGGTAGACAGGGGTCGGGAGAGCAGCGCCAGGCAGACTGTCACACAACACATGAGAGATGTGTTACCCTCTGGGGGGGCATGCATGCTCCCCAGGAAGTCCTGGTGCGCCAGGCAGATTCTTACACAACTCTAGAGGAGTGTTTTTCCCTTGGGGGGGGTTGGTGTACCCTCCCGGAAGTCCTGGGTTGCCAGGCACTGGTCCAGCCTAAGGGTACAGACCCTGGGTTGGACGGCCAGGTTCAGGGTGTCCCCCCTGACCTGGAGGAAGGGGCAGCTGCTAACAGTGCCCCTACCAGTTTGTCTTCTGGGGGCAACGCTCCAGGTGGGAGGGTGCAGGGCCCCAGTAAGGGGGGCGGGGAGAGGACAGCCTCACACCTGACCTCTGCCCAGTCTAAGGATACAGACCCTATGCTGGGATCCCAGTTGCAGGATAGAACCCCTGAACTGGTGGGCGAATTGTGCAGGACGCCTGCCACAGGTGCCCTGACAATTTTGGAAGGGGTACCGCTCCAGGTGGGAGGGTGCAGAGCCCCAAGGAGGAGGACCGAGTGTGGGAAAGCCCACCCCAGTCTCCGGTCCAGCCGCCGGGTACAGGCCCGGGGCTGGTGGGTCAGTGTCAGGATGTCATACCTGACCTGACAGGAGGGAGAGTGGACAAAGGGTGCCGGGCACCTGGGGCTACTGCCCCCGCTCTCTGATGCCACAGAGGTTTGAGAGCCCTGAGAGGCATAAGGCCTGGGTCTCATCCCTGACCACTGTCAGTGGCCACTGTGGCTTGCTGTCTGTCTGTTGGGACACACCTGTGAGCAAGTTACGGTTAGGTGCTGCACAGGTGGTGTCCACAGGTGAGGAGAAGGGTTCCCCATGGATTAGCTTGGTGGGCCCTGAGAGTATGGACAGAGGGATCCAGATAGGTTCAGATTGGCGTAGAACTGGAATGTGCCCCTGCTGTTGCGGGCCAGGGTCCAGGTTCTATCGCCCAAATCAGGGAAGCCCATCAAGGTAGTGATTGGTCTACCCTGCGTTTTGGCTGGAAGGGGGTTGTGTTGGACTTGGCCCTTTTTGCAGGGTCATCCCGGATCTTTTGCCTTCCTCCTGTACTTTTTCTGACCTGTTTTTGTTGGTTTTATGACTCTGGGCACTTTACCACTGCTGATCAGTGCTAAAGTGCATATGCTCTCTGTTATAAATTGATGTATGGATTAGTGACTCCATGTTTGGCCTATTTGATTCACTGTCAGACCCTAGTACAGTGCACTGGTTGTGCCCAGGGCTTGTGACTCAAATGCTGCTGGTGGGCTTGCAGCACTGGTTGTGCCATCCACAGGAGCAGCTTGTAAAGTGTGTCTCAGGCCTGCCATTGCAGAGCCTGTGTGCAGTCTGGTACTGCCATGTCGACTTGGTAAGTGCACCCACTTACCAGTCCCCAAACCTTCCCTTTCCTGCATATTAGTCACCCCTAAGGTAGGCCCTAGGGCAGGGTGCATTGTATGTGTAAGGTAGGACATGCACTGGTGTGTGTGGCATGTCCTGATAGTGAATTACAGCCAATTTCGTTTTTCACTATTGCAAGGCTACCTGTTCCCCATAGGCCAGAATGGGCAGTTTGATTATAACATCTTATAATCCTAACTGACCCAGGGAACATGGTAGAAAAACGAATTTAGTATGCCTGAACTCAGAATGATAAAATACATATTTTAGTGAAGTTGGTTTTAACATTCTGTGTTTGAAAATACCACTTTTAGAAAGTAGGTATTTTCTTGCCTAACCGTCCAAGCCTGCCTCTGCTAGGTTGTGTATTCCTTGTCTGGAGTTTGAGTGACAGGGGCTGGGGGATTCCAGGAGGCAGGGTGAGTCAGCACAGGGCTGAATAGAGAGATCTCCATGTAGAGTGGTGGGAGGAGTTGCACCTGGGACCTGAATAGGGCTGTGCCTTCCCTCCACAATGCTGGCTCCACCTCCTGTGGTGCGTCTGATGTCCCTGGCCTACACTGTGAAAGGAAAGAAGGAGTCCTGTAAACAAAGTGCTCCAGGACTGACCAGAACTGGTTTGGACTACGCAAAGGCCTCTCTGCCTTCAGAGACAAAGGATTTTGGTGTATAAAAGAGGGGACCCAGATCCCAGAACTTTAGATCACTTTTGGGAAACAAGAAGAACCTTTGCTGAGGAGAGGAACCAGAGAGAGAGACTGCGGAGGAGACTATCCCTATGCTGTGTGCTGTTTGAGGATTGGCCTACAGTTGTTGCCTGACTGCCAAAGAAAGGAGAAAGAACTTTGTGCTACTTTCATCAACTTGTAAAGGATCTCCAAGGGCTTGAGATAGAGCTTGCCTCCTGCTGAAGTCTCAGGGACAACAGACTTCACCCACCAGCTCCCCAAGAGTTCTTTGGAAGTGCCTGCTGTTGTGTTGGGCCTTCTGAGGGACTGCGTGTCGCAAGGAGCTGGACGCGCGACTCACGAAGAAGAAGCGTGACGCCGCCGCAGCCGTCGCATCACTGAAGAAGGGTGTCACCGCTGCTGCTTCGCCTCGCATCGCCGGAGAAGAGTGTCGCCGTCGCATCAGACGCCGTCGCATCATCGGAGAAGCGTGGCGCTGCCGCAGCCGCTGTCGTCGCATCACTGAAGAAGGGTGTCGCCGCTGCCGCTGTTGCATCGCATCGCCGAAGCGCCTCGCATCACGAGAGAAGAGTGTCGCAGTCGCATCAGACGCCGTCGCATCACCGGAGAAGCGTGTCGCAGGGCCTGTCGCGGCTCAGAAGAATCGTTGAGTCGCCGCACGGCCATCGGGCGTGCACGCATCGTGTCGCATCAAGAAGACGCCATTTTTGTTTCATTGCACCGGATCTTCATCGCATCACGGCGCTGCTGGTCGCATCGCCACGGAAGCGCAGTAAGAAACCGACGCATCACCTCCCCACGCCGAGAAGAACCAACGCATCACCGTCCCCTGCGCAGCAGTAGGGAACCAACGCATCACCGTTCTTGCGTGTAAGGAACCGACGCATCACCTTCCCTGCAACACTTTCGTTGTATAGCGTTACGCATCCAAAGGTACATTGAACTCAAAGTGTCGCATTTACCATCTAAAGAGAACTAAGCTAATTCTACCATTTTTAAGTACAGTATTGTGGATTTTTGTCGTTTGTGGTCTTGTGTCAAGTCTATATAAAAATACTTATTTTTATACTACAACTGGTGTGGTGTCCATCTGTAGTGTTGTCACTATATTACTGTATGTGTTCACAAATGCTTTACACACTGCCTCTGAGATAAGCCTGTCTGCTCGTGCCAAGCTACCAAGGGGGTGAGCAGGGGTTATTTTAGTAGTGCATCCCCCTTACCCTGACTAGAAGCAAGGGTCCCTATTTGGACAAAGGTACCTACCTCTGCCAACTAGAGACCCCCAGTTCTAACAACGCCCATACCAATCTTTGAGCTTTTGGGGCCTCTAACAGTCTGAATTGCCTCAGTTGTAGCAGGGTGATGGTCAGTAGTTGTATATGTACCGTCATTGGGTGGTGCGAGCTTCAGCGGCCTTCTGTCAAGGGCCCGGGCACTTGTTTTTTTTCTCCAAATTAAGCACTGGCCTATATATTGGACAGCTCAGCTGCTCCCGGTCAACGACTAGATATTTGGGGATAGGGAAGAACCCTCAAGACGACTAGAACTAGCTGCATTTGATCATTCCACTCCATGGCCCTGGTAGTAGGGTCCTAAGCGCCCAGTAACAACGCCCCAGATGACATGGACACCGGTGGAGAGTTGGTTTGGGCCCTTAAATGGATAGGATGGGACAAGAAACTCAGCAAAGCAACACCACTGTGGCTGGGGATGTGTCTAAACGAGACTGGCAATTTCTAGATTGGGGGACGTGTGGTCACGGAGCCAGATTCTATCTTTCGGTCACATGGTTGAAGAATACGAGTTGAGTAAATCCCAGTTTTTCTATATTTTCAATTAAGGTACTTATTAGAGACATACGCGGGGCGAACAGATATGATCCCTACTCTGTCTCTCTCCACTCCCCGCTTCCCCTGGGGAGCCCTGGCGCCCCTCCCTCCTCTGTGTGACATTGTTAGTCCTTGCCGTAGGACTCCTGACAGCTCAATTTTCTCTCCATCACCCCTGCTTCTGTTTCATTTCTCTCCACCTGTCAGCCCGCCCCAGTGTCCCCGTCTGTAACCCTCACCCCGGCGCCTGCCCGTGTCTGCAGAGTGGTCTGGTGGTCTGCCACTCTCTCGGTGTCTGCCAGGCCGTGCCCCTCCCCAGCGTCTGTCCGGTTTCGCCTACCTCGTCCAGCGTCTGTTAGTCTGTCCCACCCCCGTATCTCTCCCCCTTCCGTGGCTGTCATCGGCCGTCTTCCCTTCCCTCGCTGATTCCAGAGCCTGTCAGTCAAAGTATTCACTCACCTGCCAGCTGCCAGCCTGCCCACAAAGAAGCATCTCTTTACCAGCACTCCCTCCGCCCACCTGCTTCCAGAGCACCCAGCGCTGGAGCCATTTTATCATCTTTGAGTCTGGGGGGGAAGGGGGTGGGTGCTGGGGGAGGGGGGGAGAGGGGATGAGGCACCTCTTTACTTTACACAGAAGCATCTCGGGAGGGGGAGTTATGAGAGAGAAGTTAAATGCCACAGGTTAAGTAATGGAACAGATGAGAGGGCAAATAATATATGATAGACATTCAAATGTCCCTGAGGTAAACATACATTAAAGGCTGACAGCGGCGATATGAGAGGGGAGGAGAAATGTAACTACCACAGCGGTGTACATTTAGAGGCGGACGTGCATCTTGGGTATTATTTGAGTACAAGATGGAGAGGGGAAGCAGTACCTGTTCTCTGCATGCAGTAGATGCAAGTATTGGCACCTCAGCAGACTTGTAGGAGGACTGTGGACGCTGTGGACTGATGCAAACCTGCGTCTTTGTACGTTTGGAATTGGCTGGGTGCTCCCGATCACCCTTGTAGACACTAAGTAAAATTGTTGCTACAGAATACCTTGAATACTACTGAGTGTGTCTGCATTACAGTGGCTTGAGTCAATCTGAAGACCTGGTTTAACGTACCAGTTAAACTTCAAAAATTCTAGTGCCTCGACAAAGCTGTCTCAGTGAAGTGCTATTATTTACCGTTTCATCTTGCTCCAACCCAGCTCAGGTACGTGTGTGTGTGTGTGTGTGTGTGTGTGTGTGTGTGTGCGTGTGCGTGTGCGTGTGCGTGTGCGTGTGTGTGTGTGTGTGTGTGTGTACATATATATATGTATTTTTTTCACTGAAAAAACAAAGGTTAAAGTAAAAAAAACACAGGAATTCAGCATTTATAGTTACCGGAGCTCACTATGACTTGTGCCTCTGCCATGCATTGCTTATGACCTCACATATGACATCGCTCATGACATGTTCTATGACATCATTTATGACATCACTGATGACATCGTCCAAGCTTCTTTTATACACATTGCTCTTTAAACAGGTATACCATTAGAGCTATGAAAGTAAGTACAATAAAGCTCAGAATAATATGAAGCATCTATACTGCTACCATACATACAACCCCTACACGTAAAGCAAGCTTGTGTTATTTGTAACATTGACCATACACCATACACTTCATGGGTAGCCAAGTTCATGTTGACTATAAACCACAGATGAAAGGGTAACCTATCCTGCATACAACTGTTCAGGAAAAACCAAGTTTCTCCAGATAGTCAAGCCCTGTTACAGAACTAATGCCTTACTGCGGACACTCTTTACCTGTATCAAACCCCTGACAGACACTGAACCTACATTGAGAAATTAAGTGGATATGAGTAGAAAAGTGGATACTGTTAATACTGTTTACTATATGGAGAGAGTTTACTCTGTACCACACTGTTTGCAGACAGTGAAACTCTCATGAGAACTAAACCACGGAGTATTAAAAAGTATCTACTAAGGACAATATACAGTCTATGCTGAACATGTCCAAAGTGAGACTATTCACTTAAAATAACCAAAGTCTGAAAGTGCTACAGATCATACTACCTACAGCCTTCATACTGAGGTTAAAACTTTACAGATACCCATCTTCTGAAGCAAAACAAGCACATGCATATAGCTCAAGACCTGGTGCACACAGTCTTCTATGTTACGTAGAAATTGTTATGCTGACACTATTCTCTCGAATAACTAAAGGGTGCTTCCAATACTTATTATGTTGTATGTAGAATCTTTGCCCTATTGCAAACTTGTTCTAGAGAGCCTAGAAACTTGTGTGGAACATAATGGACACAAGTTGTCAACTGTCACCCGCACACAGGGTTACTTTTCAATGCAAACATTTATAACATCTTCAATACCTCAGCACACCTATGATGCATTAGTAATACATGCACTTTGTAAACAATTACATCTATTACCTGGACCCTAGCTGCAGGAAAATATGTAGAAAAGTAATATGGTAGTTGTTCGCCACTATGTAAACTATAAAACAAATTAGCACATTCATTGGATGATGTCATCAGTGATGTCATCAATGATGCCATTTGAAATGGCATCAGTGATGTCATATATGATGTCATAGAGCATGCCATGAGTGATGTGGTATGTGAGGTCCTGAGCAGTGCATGGAGGGGTGCAAGTTATAGTTAGTGCTGCTAACTATAACTGCTGAATTTCTGTTATTTTTGTTTAGTTCAAAACGTTAATGTTAACACTAAGAAATTCACCCAACTATAATGTTACTTTAACCTTTGCTTTTTTCAGTGAATTTCGAAGTGTTTTTTAAACACAAAAACAGATCTTTTTATCACACCCAGCTACAGCATTACTTTAACCTTTGTTTTTTTCTGTGAATTTCTAGGTTTTTTTTTAAACGTAAAGTAATATTGAATTAGAATACATATATTCAACTCCTGCCACACACGGCCTTTAGACCCCTCTCTCAGATGACGGGGGTGCATAGTTGAGTGTATGGATGGACTGGCCTCTCTGCTGAGACCTCTCTCTGTAATGATGGGTGTTCTTAGTAGGTTGTGGGGAGGGACTGGCTTTTCCTTTCAGACGGCTCTCTCAGATGATGGGTGTGCATAGGTGGGTGTGGGGAGGGACTTGCCTCTCCTTTCAGACCTCTCTCTCAGGTGACAGGTGTGCATAGTAGGGTGTGTGGAGGAACTGGCTTCTCTGCTGGGCCCCCTCTCTTGGATGATGGGTGTGCATAGTAGCATGTGGGAAGAGCCTTAACTCTACTCGCAACTCTTTCCAAGCCAATGGGCGTAAATAGTAGGCTCTGATAAACACCATCTCCACTAAGACTCAATCATACAGTAACAAGTGTGCTTAACAGAGTGTATTGAAAGATCACCTACTCCTTCCTAATGTTCATGATCCTGCGAGAGTCTCACAAGATTGTACATAAAAAAAAAAACGAACTAACCTTCTACTAATCACAGTACTTATGTCTTACACACTTCCTCTAATTAGTAAGGGCCACAATATGCATTTTTACTAGTAGAGTGTATTGAGAACTCACCTACTCCATTTTACTATTTTCAATCCCATGAGAATCCCGCAAGATCATAATTAAAAAAAAAAACAATGTACATTTATTTTCGTCACAGCAGTTATGCCTTAGATGCCTCCTCTCCAAATTTACGGGGACAGGATGCCTTTCTGCTGCCCCCTTATACAGTTATTTTCTCCATTTCCACAACACCTGCAATTTTTCACAGTAAACAGTAATGGCGGCCATTTTATTTCTAGAACTTCTACAGCCAGCCATTTGGAGCGCTCACCCTCGAGAGACCGGCCGGAGCCTTCACGATCCCACTAGAGCGTGAAGGCTCACTGGAAAAACAGGCCTCTCACATGACTCCATTTTTGAATTTGAGCTCTTGCAGGACACTCACAAGACTCTTGTGAGCCCAACCTTCAAAATATCTATATTTTGTTGCCCTTAATATCTCAAAAACTACTGAGCGGATTTATAGTAAATCACAAAAAGTACAATTTGCAGACCAAGATCTAGCTTCCTGCCGAATTTGATGTAATTACGTTCAGCTGTTTTTACTGTAGCCTCGTCTAAAGAAGTCTATGGAAATGCATGGGGACTTTGCGTTTTGGGATCCCCCGCTTGACGGATCACCCTGAAACTTTCCAGGAAGGAGCTGAGGTGGATAAACTTTATTTTTGGAAAGTTTCGTTAAGATTCGTCACCAGGGTCGAAGTTATTAGCAAACAAAAAATGTTCCGTCTATGGAAATACAGACCTAACTAACTAAATATATAATGTCAGTTGAATAATCTTTTATTGAATGAGCAAAAAAATATTTGAATGGATGTAACTTACTGCTGAAGAAGTACTCCTCTTGAATGACAAATTGGACTATCATGAATGAACTTGTTTGAAACATATGGTTCTTTATTTCAGGGCTCCGGACAACCAGCCTTTAGAGGAAGGAACAACCTGGTAATGACAGACGAACTCTTTAAATGGTGCAGTAGATGCGGCCCAAACTGCTGTATCTCAATCACCTGGTAAAGTGATACCCTGCCACCCAACAGGAAACACTCAGGCTTCGTTCACCCCTTCAACCATCTGTTCTACCTGCTGCCAGTATTTTGTCAGCAGAGGGCCTTATTGAGACATTGGCACCTAAGAGGATGTTGATGAACCACTAGAAGCCTAGGCTTCCAGGGTTTATGTCTGACTATTGGCGCTTCACTGTCTCAGGAAGGGGCTGAGGGGGTTCAGGCCTGAACCAGGAGCAAGCGGGCTCTCCCCTACAAACTATGAGAAACAGCCCCAAGGGTAATGTCTTGAATTACTGGGTGTGAGGGGCAAGCAGAAGAGGAGAACTCCCAAGCCCTCTAGGACTTTATAGCCCTGCAGGCATCCCCAGGACCACAACCTACCTAACACTGAAGACACACTTCTGAGATGCCCTACTCCAATCAGAGTGACTGAGGGAAATACCCGCATTTTGAGAGCCCCATGCAGTGATAGCCGGGTGCAGCCAGAAGTTCCAACAAAGCACACACCTGGTGTTGTTCTTCCAGGGACCCCGTGGCCTCTTCCTCCTGCCCAGCCTAACAGCGACACCTTCCCCCTCTATTGTTTTTGGGATTTGTAGGGTGTGGGGGGAGGTTGTGCTGCCATTGTGATCACAGTACTGACCTTTTGGTTGTGTCAGATGATCAGTTTACTGAACAGTAAAGCACTACACTGTAGCATAATCATACACAGTGATACTTCGCCAAATGAAAACAAACGTTCAAGGCACATACCAGTCGCCCTTAACACATTGGCGGACTAACCACAGATTAATAAGACAGGCCAGTGGCTACTGTAGGTGAAAAGACATCGCATCAACCACAGATGGAAACGGTACCACCACATTCTCTTTAGCTATAAAATGATTGGCCGAAGAGCCCTCCGGCCAAGAGAGACTGTGAAAGATTCTAAACCTTCCAGTGTCTTCTTTGGTGCTACCCCTAAAGGTGAAATGATCAAGTCAGGCAACAGCCACGCCCACTCTTTTGATGAGCTTATCTCCACTACCTGTGGCAGTTCTTTGGCTACTTTTAAGCTGTATGTGTACCACAATACTTTGGGACCCCCACAACCTAGTCCAAACCCTTCTTTGATACCACACTCTATCAATTGTGCATTCTCTCTTTCTGGGTAGTTGGTGTAGGAACCCTTTTACTGACAAGTGAGTCTTACCCCTTTCCCTGCCCTGTTTCTTCTATCCCAGGTTGCCTGTCTGTCCTAAGAATTGCATAATGGGACGTTTATCTCCCCACTTGTGTATGAATTTACAATGCCTCCTGCTGCAGAAATCCCTGTTAAACAACCAGCAAACTCCTGAAGCACCCTCCTGCCAAACGCCAGCATGCCCAAGATGGGACAGCCAAAAAGTGTCTATAAGGCTTGCCTCCACAGGTAGCCATTGGAGGGAAAGGAGGATAGGAGTGATGTGTTCACATTTCCTGTGACCGGTTATAAAGCAGGTCACAGAATGTAGAACGTCTCTGAGCGGACCTAAGTGAACTTTGGGGATGCCTGAAAGGAGTGAAGTCTTGTAGTCAAGTCTGGAGAGAACCAACACTTGTACAGCTGATTTTTGGTCCTGTTCTGGGATGATCTGTCTGATCCCCTAGGGCATACTTAGCTGAAACCATTAACAATCTGAGCAATAGGGGATTGGCACTCCAAGGCAGGCAGGAACTCCATCCAATATTGTACAAATAGGTTGGTTTCTTCAGAAATATAAGAAAGAATTATGTTGTCACAGGGTTTAGTTTAAGGTGTTGATTTGACATCCATGATTTAATTCTTTTCAAGGTGTTGGATAGGAGGATGCGACCTTCAAGTAGATTTGGGTATTGTACTGGTAAAAGAAGATACCAAAGCTCCTAAGGGTCCCACAGAGAGGCCCAAGAAAGAGGGCTGGAGAGAGGATAAAGCCCTGGGGAACCCTTGATGCAGGCTAACTGGCTTCCAGGTAGAGCTTCCAATTTTCACTACTTGAGTACGGTTCATCAGTTAGGAGGTGAACCAACTGAGGACTATATCTTCAATTCTTCAGGGTGCTTATCAGAGCATGGTGGTTGACTGTGTCAAATGCAGCAGAGAGATCGAGGAGAACAAGAAGGTGTGAGTTTCCAGCATCAAAGATGCAGAGAGCGTCCAGTGACGTAGCAAGGGGGCGCGGGTGCAGTCTGCCCTGGGCGGCACAAGTTTTTGATGGGGTGGCCCTCACCCCCGCTCTTTCACATGGCTGCAGTAAAAGCAGTGACCACCACGGGTGGCACAAGGGCTTGCTACGCCACTGAGAGCATCATCCACAATCTGCAGAAATGCACTCTTGGTGCTATAGCTTTGTTAGAAGTTGGAGAGTGTCAAGAAGGTTGTTTGCACCAATACCATCTCTGAGGCCCAAGCCACCTCACCCTCTCTCTTCAAACCTCTGCCTGCATGCTCTCGACCTTCCTCTAGGTGGCGAACAGGCCAGCATATCTGCCATAAACCCACACTCAGCCTCCCTCTTGGACCTTCCCAAATCCATCTGAAGCTGCTCCAAGACCCCTGACTTGATCATGTCTTCCCTTCCTACATTGCACAAAGCGTGCAGCGCTTCCTGGCGTTGCTGTCTTTGCCTAAGATGGAATTCTAACCTAGCAACCCACATTTTCACTCTAGCACAAACTCACAAATTTGTCCTTGACAGGACTTGACCAATCGCAATGAAGAAGGGCAGTCTCCAGCCCCTGTGAACCAGATGCGCTACTCTGTCACTCTGACTCAAATGTCTTCAAACTGTGGGCCCCCGCCCCCTGTAGGGGGCGTGGAGTCACCTGAAGGGGGGGGCATGAGTCCATGCCCCAAATGGCATTTGAGTCCCACAACAGTGAAATGTACACACAGGTTTCACTGATGCGTTTTTTATCCAGTAGTTGTCATTGTGGGTTTTTGGGTTATTTTTAAAAGGAAATGGGGCTTGTTGTGCATTTGGCTTGCTCTCGAAGGCTTGTTGCAGAAAAATCAATGGAAACTCAGCAAGTATGGGAAGGTGGGCCCAACTAGACCCCAACTTCGTGGGGGGCTAAGACTCCCAGGCAGGGCCAGCTCGAGTGCTGGTGGTGGCCGTTACAATAGTCTTTTTTGGTTCTCTCCTCCCCCATAACATCCTTCTTCACCATGAATTCCCTCACTACCACTCTCCAACAGTGCACCTCATCTCTCCATAGCCAATTGCTGACGTACATTTCATTTTTTTATACTCCTACTCATAGTTCACTCATATTCAGTTCTGTGACCTGCATGGTACATGTTCTTTGCAGCAGGCACATTAACCCTCTGTGCTACTTTATGATGAGCCAAAACTGCTTCCAGACAAAATTCCTAACTCTCACCAGTAGGAACATTAATCATCAGGAATATCTTGACATTTTTATTGTTGCCTGAAAACTGCCTGATGCATACGGACGTACATGTGCTTTTAAACCCAAAATTATTTTTAAACACAGTGCCCCCCACCAAAGTCAATGCCAGGTGCGGCTGCACTGGTCACACTGCCCTAAAGCCTGTTCTGCTCCCTGCAATGGGGCAGAACAAGCATTTCCAGTAATGGGTCATAGCTAACCTCATATCCATAATATGAGGAAAAAGATCTATGTTAGTGGTGGGGTGTGATACCTACCCCAAATTCCATCAAGCAAAACAAGTTAACAGATTTCTTGCAGATGATTTAAAGGAGTGTAGACTTCTCCCCAGAGAATTTTTTGAAACTTTTGGAATCAAATTTGCTCAAATGTCACAGACACTTATAAGGCATTCATGAAATATTCCAGTACTTTCATGGTGCACCAGGGAAGCCTGGCCTTTCCTAGGAGTATCTCTTCTTTTTTCAAATGTCTTGAGTCAGAAATTACTTCCAATATACCAAGGTCATCATTTTTTCATGGGTGAGCCCCTAATGCCAAGGAGTACATTCAATATGACAGTGTCAGAGGTTTACCACGGATACTTCAGCCAAGGTCATGGTTACCTCTAAAAATTCCCTCCGGTATACAAGGGTCAGCATTTTGCTATTGACACTCCCTATAAAATGAGTACAGGAAATTGTATGACAAGAGTTACCTCAAATATCAGTTCCAACATTTTGCTATGGATCCACCCCAGGTGCTAAGAATTAAGTGCATCATGCCAGGGCCATCGGCCAGGTGTGTTGGTGCGTGTTCTGTGTCCCTGCCGCTGGCTATGACTGGGCTAGCGGCTTTCTCAGTTAGACAGTTCGAGTCCCCACAGCAATGATGGTGTCGTAATAGAAGCATGTCAAGGCCTGCAGTTTGCCATAGGTAACACCTCCCATCCATATGCTATTAGTGCCCTTGTCCATAAGGCAAGAATAACCTCCAGTATGTCAGACAAGCAACACACTTGCACTCATAACACACATAACACACATACACTCACAGTCTCTCACATACACATTCTCACTATATCTCTTGCAGTCTTTCATACATTTGTACTCTTTCACACTCTCATACAGACACACTGCCACTCACACTTCCATTAGTCGATCTGCTTTTATTGTGTTAGAAAAGCTTTCCCTGCTGCTTCTGCTATACCTGCCTTGCCTTTCAGTAAAGCTTAAAAAAACATATTCTGTATATGCTCTTTAAAACAAAATATATATATATATATTGCCTTGTCAATGTTTGTTACAAGTATGATGTGAATGAAAAGTGCACTTCCTTAAAATAGCTGTACAGGGCTTATATTTGGTTACATGTGTGTTATCAAGCAGTTACAGTATTGGAAATGAACTAATCCATGCTCTAACATGTGATATCACAGCATCCAACTGATCATATGAAATACTTGACTTCTTCAGCCACCATGACTTTTATCCAGTAACACTTTGCATTCTTGGGTTTTTGAGACCCAAATTACAATGTAAAACAAAACTACATGCCTTGGAATGAAGTACTGTGGTGAATGGAAAGCCAGGAATGGCTGAAGGTGTCCCATGATCCTCAATCCAGCACCATACCCCAAAGCCTCAGCCCTAGTCTCCCTCCTTGTGCCATCCCACATTCACATTCCACTCTCCCCTCTTGCACCAGCCCCATTCTTAAAGATGGAATTAAATAGGCATCTAGTAGTATGAAAAGAGCAGGTATTCTGTGGGTGCCTTTCTAGAAATATGTATATATTCATGAGAGGTGTAATTTTTATATGTTCAGAGTAAGAGGTGTGCTCATGTAAGTGCTGGGTAATGGTCAATAGTTTGAGTGAGTGCAGTGTGAGAGGTGCGAGTGTAGGGTGAAAAATGTGCCGATGTGAGTGTTGCATTAGGTGCATGAATGCAATGTGAGAGGAGGGCCCATGGGAGTGTCAAGTGAGAGGAGTGGGTGCAGAGTGAGAGGAGTTAGTGAAGGGTGGTGTGAGTAGTGTAAATGCAGGGTGAGTGGTGTGCCTGTGTGTGGTGCAGGGTGAGCGGCGAGAGTGAAGGGTGATCTGTGAGAGTGACTGGTGACTGCATGGTGAGAGCATTTAGTGCAGAGTGAGTGGTGTGTCCCTATGAGTCCCATCAGACTATTGTCTCTGTGTGCAGGCAGGATGAACAGTAAGAAGGTAGGCTGAGAGGTTTGTCTCTGTGAGTGCAGGGTAAGAGGAGGAAGTGCAGGGTGAGTGGTGTGATTCTAGGGTGAGTGTTGTGCTTGTTTGCGTGGTGTGAGTACAAGGTGAATGCTGTGCCCATGTAAGTGAAGGGTGAGCTGTGTGAGTGACAGGAGTGCCTATGTGAGTGCACAGTAAGTGATGTGACATTGTGACAGTAGGGTGAGAGGAGTTACTGCAGGGTGAGTGATGTGACATAAGTTTGGGTGCGGGTGAAAGTGCAGTGGGGAGGAATAAATACATGGTGAGTGATGTGCTTGTTTGAGTGAGATTGCAGAGACAGCAGTGAGAGTGACAGGTGAGTGAAGTGTCACATCAGTGCATGGTGTGTAGTGTGCTTGTGTAAGTGCAGGGTGAATAGCGTGAGTGCATGGTGAGTGGGGTGAGTTCAGTTTGATCACTGTGTGTGCAAGGTGAGCGGTGTGCTAAAGTGACCGCAGGGTAAGTGGAGGTAGAACGGCGTGAGTTCATGGCGAGGAGCATGAGTGCAGTGTGGTCGCTGTGAGTGCCGGGTGAGCGGTGTGAAAGCAGTGAAAGCAGTGTGATCACTGTGAGTGTAGGGCGAGTGGTGAAAGTGACAAGTGAGTGGAGCGTCATGTGCGTGCAGGGTGAGCGGAGTGCTTGTGTGAGTGCAGGGTAGGAGAAGGGTGAATGGCGTGAGTGCATAGTGAGCAGTGTGAGTGTAGTGTGATCTCTGTGAGTGCAGGGTGAGTGTGAAAGTGAAGGGTGAGAGGTGAGAATGAGGAGTGAGTCGTCTGAATGTTGGATGTATTCCCAGACAACTGGAGTAACTCAGCATTGTATTGATGGCTGGTGTAGGGTTTCATATATAAGCTGAACTATTGCTATTATGGCATCAATCAGGGGTGGAGGGTGGAGGAAATAAATAATGTGCTGATACTGGAACATTCCAGTCTCCTGATTAGGGTTGCCAGCTGATTGGATTGCTACCAGCACCACCGGTATTTAGATGTCCCAGCCAGTACAAAAATAAGCAACATCACCTAAAGCTGGTATTTTGTGCACTTATCTGTGCATACTTCAAACAGCAAATATAAATAGACAGCACTTTTAAATGTTTTCCAGGGCTGCATTAACGATCCATGAGTAATAATTAAAGGAAATAAAGACAGAAAAGTCATGTTACAAATGAATACATACTATTTTATTTGCAAACCTATTTAGTGTCAAGAGGAGGCCTTCGCAGACTCTTTAAGCAACAAATGGCTGGTATTTTTATTTTGGAAAAGTGCATGAGATGCCTTTTTACTAAATGCATTCTCCCACTGTGGCAGTAAAAATAAAATACAAATGTAAGGAATAGGCAGAATGGGGATCCAGGGGGTACTGGAACCGGTGAAAAAAAAAACAAAGCCTTGTTAACCAGTTCACAAAAGGAACGAAAATGGTCTTTGAAAGACCTGAAAAACTTGGGTGTGGCTGAGCTAGGACTCCAGACACTGCCAAGTCGCCGATGCCACAGCAACTCAAGCTGCAGCAGCCTGGGCTGAGGGACATGGCGTAGGGGGCTAAAGCCCTTTTAGCCCTATGGACGTTGCACGCCTGGCCCTGATGATGAAGCATTGTGCTTCAAAATCCTTTTCCAATACTTTTGTAGCTGTCTGCAGACTTTTCAGTCTGATTTTTAGTACGTACACCTACCTTGTGGCTTTTTGAGGATTTTGCCACTGTGTTAATGTACTGACAGCTGCTGTCTGCATGGATTGAGAGGGAGGGTAGCAGCTATGGATGGTGCTTAAAGGGAAATTGTTCTTTGAAGTGCAGTACAGGTGTTTTTTTACTGGGTGATCTGGAGAGTGCTTTGCAACCCTGTCAAGTTTGCCAAATCTATGCATGATAACTGGTCAGTTGCATAGTAAGGGCGCCAGAGACCTTTAGTCAAGCAAGGAAAATAATCCCCTCACTACCTGACTGCTGTGTTTGTAATAAAAAAAAAAGAAAAACTGCAATAATCAGAGTTTAATGGGCCCCTGAGGCCTCTGGACCCAGGTGTCACTGCACCTGCTGCACAATTGATAGCTATACCCATGTAACAGCTCTGAAGATTTTTCTTTGCATTCTGGGATTGTAGTCTTGTTTGGTTCACTATAAAGCCAGGACTACAAGTCTGAGAAAGCAGATAGAAAACCTGGACTGGAGCCAGCTAGTTTTGCATGGACCTGGGATAATTAGCATCTACCCTTTAGAAAAGGGGCACTCACTATGCCTTTAAAGGAGAGGACTGGAAAAGACTTTGTACCGGTAGGTGGTTGGAAATTTCAAGAGGGCATATAGATTAAGCTTTCAGGACTGGATAAGTATTTGTAAAGGGGTACAGGCTTGTAAAGAGGGGAACTGAACCTGTCTTTCAACAATGTTGGATGCACAGGTTTTTCTAAATGGGGTGGATGGGGATTTCCAGACAGGAGAGTGGATGGAGATTTCAGTAAGGAGATACTGAACATCAGCTTTTAAGGAAGGGACTGACTATCAGGGCCCGAGTGTGGCATGGGCAAGCTGGGCCACATCTAGGATTCCAACCTTCACAGGGGCACAAGAAGCAGTAGTACCCCTCTCACTTCAACTACTTTTAATCTTTTGTTAGATGCTGGAGGCACCATTTTGAACACCACTTAACCCCCATTTCTTACCCTCCAATCTCCCTCTCGCCTTCTGCCTTCATGCGCCAACAATCCATTCCTCCTACTCACAACGTGGCACCAGTGTGACAGAGTTGAGCTGTGGGTGAGTTGGAAATGGAGATGAAATGTTTGTGTTTAGAGGCCAGTCACTACTGTGAAGCAGTCGCGGCTCCTGGAGGGAGTGCTGCGGGGCGGTGGGGCGGGGCGGGGGGTAGTAAACTCCGGCATACGGCCGAACGGAGGTAAGTACATAAATAAATAAATAAAACGAATTACATTGCGCGCGCCACATCGCTATTTGGCGTTGCAGCGCACGCAATGTAATTCGTTTTATTTATTTATTTATGTACTTACCTCCGTTCGGCCGTATGCTGGAGTTTACTACCCCCCACCCTGCCCCTCCCCCACCCCGCCCCACCGCCCCGCAGCACTCCCTCCAGGAGCCGCGACTGTTGTGAAGTAATCAGCAAGGGACTAACCTGTAAACACAAAAGGGGTTCCTTTCTGTTTTGTTTTATTCACCAGCATTAGAGGGCTTTTTATACAGGGCTGTTAACAAAACAAGCATTAAAAATGCAATAGGTCTCGCCTTTCATTAAGTTAAAGCCATTTGCTTTGCTATACAATACCATTAGCAAAACAAATGGCTTTAACTTAATCAAAGGCGAGACCTATTGCATTTTCAATGCTTGTTCAGTTCTGACTCCAGTCGCAGCATGTTTGCGGACAAGTGCTTGAGAGCAAGTCAAAAATTTTGTAGCATATTTATGTAAATCCAGGATTTTGGCAGTCTGCCTTTTGGAGTCTATATTTTGCCAATCGTTTTTTTGTCAATATTTTCTCAGGCTTCTCCGGAAAAGACACAACACTGGTGTAACCCAAGCCCTTTGTGTAATCCAAAACCCACTAGCTACTTAAAGAAACAATCACTGGCAACGCCAATAGGTGTGGCCTTGGCATGCTGAGGCAATGTTTACATATTTTTATTTTTTGTTACAAGCACTGGCTTCAAAAAGAAAAAGAAAAAAATATACTGCCTGGTAGGTGTGGCAGCCATAGGATTGAAATAAAATATAACTATTTTTTAAAAACCTCTAATGTGGCTGTTTAACAGGTGATTATTTTTTAATACAAAGCCTTTCAGTTGTGCCATGCATTTTATTATTATTTGAGAAGAAGTCAAGAATAAACTGCCCGATCAAGACAAGGATTCAAATCACGGGCATCTACAATGTTACAATGTCACTTAATGACATTATAACAACAATAAAAAAAAAGAAATTAAATCACCATCTAACAGAACACACGAATTGCAGGCAAAATAAATAGCTGGTATTTAAAGTTAAAATTAAAATAAAATATAAAAGCACACTTTGAACCTCCTATGCCACTGGAAAAAATTGTTTTAGGCAGATGTGAACAATGTGCACCGGCTTTAAGCAGTCAATTAATTCTACTGAATGGTGCCAGCAGGTAAAGCCCAATGCAGTGGTGGGTGAAAGCAAAATGTGAATGATAGTTCAACAGACCAATGGACGAGGCCTGTTGATCAAAACCCCCTCTGTTTGGTTTTTAGGTGTCGCGTGCGTTGCAGTCTGTATCAGTCTCAGTTTCAAAGCCAGACTTGAAAAAAACGTGCTACTAGCTACTACGTTTGGGCGATCATTTCGATGTGCACCCTAAGAGGTAAACACCAGGATTAAAGGCGTGTGGTCGAACGACAGTGGCCTAAGTTTTTTTTCTTCAAAAGAGCTGACAGGGCTTTGGATCCGACAGCAAAGGAGCATAATGGAGACCCCTCTGTAGCTCCCGAGGTCCGATGGGAGGGGGCCCTAATGTACCTTGTTTTGGAGAAGGCCCCCTCAGCCCTTTAGCCTTGCCATTGCATGCCGGCAGAACGCGTACAATGGCAAGCAATATGAAACAGTTTAGAGCTCAGGAAAGCCACTCTGCTTTCCCGAGCAATAACAAATAGAATTACAAATCGGGTAAGTAAATATTGCTGGCAGACAGAGGCCCAGCGAAAGTGCATGGAAGGGGCTTAACACAGGCAGGGCGCATGGGGGCCTCCAACCCTTTAGAGGGGACCTCACTCCTTCGAGGGGCCCTAATTAAGCCCATGACAAGTGAATATCTGTTCAGTTTGAGAGAGTCCACCGCCCACGTTACATTCTGCATGGGGAAGCCGTTTTTTCGCGTTACGCCACTGAGACAGCCTCACAGACTGGGCACTCGACAGCTCGCTGCCTACTGTGAGGAGGACGCGCCCTGGGGTACAGCGGGCCCTCCTTAAACAGAGGCTGAGGCGCACGCCGCTCGGGCAGGCGGTGTTTACATTACATCTTTCCCTCCACTACCCCCACTGAGCCCCCACCACTCGCTGGCGTGGGCCCTGCGTCTCGAAGGCTCCAACAGCAGTGTGGTTTGTCTCCTGACAGCTCCTTCCGGAACGGTGCCCTTTCCCACAAAATATGTTTAACTCGAAACTTAGACTAAGGACTGGGAAAAGACGAAGGAGATAAAGGAGAGCGAATGAAAGAGGGGGCGAAGGAGAGAAAATAAAGGGGAGAAGGCAGAGGGAAGAGGGGAAGATACAGAGCGCGGCAGAGAAAGGAGTAGCTAAAGGGCAAGATGGAAGGAAAAGAGAAAAAGCCAAGTGATGATTCAGAGAGAGAGAGAATAAAGAGAAAACCGAAGAAAGAAAGGGGGCGGGCGAGAAAGACTAAAGGAAGAGAGGAGCTAGAGAAAGAGAGGGTTAAGAGATAGACTGGAAGGGGCACGGAGTTTATACAGAGGCGATATGGAAAGTTAAAGAGAGGGAAAGGAGAAAACTATAAAGGCAAAGGCAGGGGTGGAGGAGGTGAATGAGGGAAGAAGAGTGTAGAAGATGAGTGTCAGCGAGTGAAAGGGATAAAGAAACAATTAGAGAAAGAGGGTCTGACCGAGACAGACAGAAGAGAGAGAACGTAGAGAGAGGGGGAAATAAAAGAAGTGGAGGTGGGAAAGGGATACGGGGTGTGAGAAAGAAGTCAAGGAACAGCGAATAAAGGTGGAGGCGGATGGGGGTATAATTAGCGAGGGGAGGAATGATGAACCTAAAGGCAAGAAAGAGAGGATACCTTTATGGGAAAGCATTGTTATAGCGCCTGAGGCACGTGTTGCGCACAGGGAGAAAGACACATGAGAGGTGGGCACTGTGGGGGCTTCTCTGCCTTTCGTGAGAAGGAGACAGAGGAAAGGTGGAGTGACTGAATGAGACACGGGCAGACAGTAGCAACAGCTTAATAACTACATTTAATTTTACATAGCATTACATGGCACACAGGTGGCCTCGAAGCGCCTAAAAAGAAACTGCGAGGCCAAAAACTAAGAAGAGTCGTATACAAGCATTGGCCGCGCGGCTGCAAAAGTGACGCGGCTGCGAAAGTGACGCGGCCGCGGGGCCGCGAAAGTGAAAGAAAACAAGCACGCGAGTGGTGCGTGCAGAGAAAGCCAGATGGCAGCTCTGGTGGGGAAGGGGGAGGGGCAAGCAAGACAGCGAGGCGCGCGCGGGAGAGCGAGAGGAAAGCCCGATGGCGCTCGTGCCTGTGCGCGTAATTGCGTGCAGAATGCCACACAAAAAGCTGTGGTCGCATTTTTGAAAGCCCACTGACTAAATGTCTCGCCCAGACCAGCGCAAGCGCTGGCTCAGGGCGAGACCTAAAAACATTTGGATGGGATGTTATAAAAGGGTTCTGGATGAGGTATTAAAGAGGTGGCCTAAAGGGTGTGTTGTAGAAAGGTGCTTGGATGAACTTTGTAAAGTATGTCTGAATGGTGCTTTGTATAATTGTATCTGGCTAGGTCTTTGCAGTTGGGGTCTCGGTGGTACATAGCAGAAGAAGAGAGGTAGATTGCAGAGGGTCTGGATGGGGCTATGTAGAGGTTTCTAGGTTAGAGCTTTGCACAGTGGCGGCTCCTCCGCTCTGGCAGAGGAGTGTCGCCCCACTGCTTTTGAGCAGTGGAAAGGAAAGGAAATATAAAATGATAATAACTTAAAGTTATCATCTTTTAATGATTCCTTTGCGGGTGGGTGGGCGGGGCTGCTCTGCTCTGCTCATGGAGCAGGGCAGGGGGGGACTGGTTTGCCCACTCCTAAGTGTGCAATGACTGTTTGGTCGGCCCTCTCGGGGCACCCAAACCAGCCATGTGCACTTTCCCCATTCTCCATGCAGGCTGCATTACAGTCTGCCTGGAGAACAAGCCCAGGCCCCATTCCCTGGTTGAGCGTCGAACCAGGACGCTCAAAACCAATCACAATGCTGCATTGCAGCGTTGTGATTGGTCAGGGGAGCTGGGTGCCTACCAATCACAACGCTGCATTGCAGCATTGTGATTGGTCAGTGGGGCATGGATGTGCTTCCGTCTGAGATGGAGAAGAGCAGGAGCAGAGATGTGGGACCCGGCGCAAAGGTAAGTTTTTTTTTTAGGTTTTTTCTAAAAATATGCGTAACCACTGCGCCTCCCCTCCCCGCCCTGCACCCGCGAGCCATGCCGGCCGCCACTGGCTTTGCAGTTTGAATTTGGGTGGAAATGTTCCACTTTACATACAGAACTCAGTTCAGAAGGGTCATTATACCACTTTGCAAAGAAATTCTTGATGCCATTTTGATGAGGGTCCTGCATGGGGCTTGTCCCCCAATGCATTTCCCAATGCTGATGATTTAGTAACCTTTGGCATGATCCACCCCCTTGGAAAGTATGGGAGGACCCACCTCCTAAATATTTTGCTCAGGGGAGGGGTGGGGGGGCTTGGCAGAACAAAGTTTGAAGACCACTGCTCTAACTAATCAATCCCTCGAAAGTCTGCCATGACCCACACTCCATGCCGAAAACCCATGGGGGTGGGCGGAAATCTCCATCTTCTGCTAACATCACTCCAAGAACCCCCGCCGCACTACCACCACCATCCTGCGGAGCGCCAATCTGCTGTTGTTGCATAGAGTTCAGCATATCTTGTTATCTGTATCAGAGCGCGTACGTACAGGAATGGTAGTACGTACCTTCAGTTATGTGCCATCTCTATACATGTAGCTAAGAATACAGATCTCTAGGAAATTATGCATGTTAATTTCCTATGTGCAAAGTCTACCCCCTACGCTCTCTTGATGACAACCTCTGTCTCCTGCGCTGTGTATGAGCACGTGCCAGCGAGCGCAGAAGAGCTGGTTACCCCGGGCAACGCGGAAGGAACCCACTAAGGCATACTGTGCAGTACAATGAGCCGCCATGAATGCCTTCCGATTGCTGTTTACAGTGCACCGCGCGCGCAGGGGGCTCAGTGTTTAAAAATAATGGCCGCTCTGCCGGGAGCTCTAAGTGCTTCCTCGGCTCCGGCGCCCGCCTCCAGGACCGCTACAGTGTCAACAGCTCGGAAACCTAGAATTAAAACGAGGAAAGATGTGGAGGCTTCTAGGGGCATATGCAGAGGCAGTCTGACAGGGACCATGGACTCGGGTCAGAGGGGCTGGAATTGCAGGGAGCAGCCCTACTGGCATGCTTCCAAAGACCAATGCCTAAAGTTATGTCGGCGATAAATCCTGGAGGCAAAGTATCCTGGTGATGTATGTTTTCAATATTTTAACATAGCAGCAGCTCCCGAAAATTACTGAAAATAATCTCTGTGATACCCTCTCATTTCTCATATGTGAGGCCCTATTTTGATCTACAAGAACCTTTTTTTATGACGGCTGCATAAAACATAAACACACTTTCTCTCCAGAATGTCTGTATAGACTATCACATATCACCCACGTTAAAAGTAAATAAAGGAGAATGGTATTTAAAACAATCGATTTAAGAATTATTAAAGGTCATCAGGGCAAGACTCTGCATAACAGATCTGGCTCTATCAGGGGGCTCCCTGAAAGGCTGAGGCCCTGGGCCAGAGCCCACTTTGTCCATGCCTTAAAACGTCTCTGCCCTAGGGGCACAGGTACTGGCCTCCTGCCGTGGAGAAACACCTCGAATATAGGGGACAGGAAATCCTGAGAGCCACATTACGACTCTCATGCCAAATACCTATAGTCATGTGGATGATAAACCCTGGATGCAACAGCAACCTAGCCTCGTGCCAAAGAACAAGGCATAGGATAAATGGGACAGGAAACCCTAGGGAGCACAGGGCCTGGTCACCTGCCAAAGAGCTAGATCTAAGATTAATGAGGCAGGAAACCCTATAGGCACATGCACTGTCCTTCCAAGGAACACTGCCCAGGATTAAAGAGACAGGAAACCCTAGGGGCACCAGGAGTGGCCTCCTGAAAAGCAAGCAGGCAGGCCTAGAATAAAAGAGACAGAAAATCCTGGTGGTGCAACTGCTGCCCCTCTGCCAAGCAACAAGTTTTTGGATATAGGGGCAGGGAATTCTGGGTGCCGCAGTACTAGTCTTATACCAAGGACCATGGTTTAGGATAAAGGGGACAGACAGGAAACTCAAATGGCATAAGTACTGGCCTTCTACCAAGGAACAAGGCCTAGGGTAAAAGGAATCTTGAGTCTCATTTGCAGTTTTATTGGGTACTTCTTCACTGAGGACAGGGGTCCTGGGTAAACGGGGACATTTGTCCGCAGGGGTAGGTCAGCAGGCCAAGGAGAAAAGGCGGCCAGTGGAGTGACTGCTATACACAATAGTCTGAATTCTTCACTGCCAAGTAAAGACACCTACAAGCCCATCCTTTTGGAATTACATGCTAAGTCAAAGTTCTACTGGCCAGGGCGCATTAAGTTGCTAGATGTCGTTTCAATGGCTGAGCCAAACTGCTATCTATTATGAGCGGCAGCTATGATGTAATGTAATGTAATGTAATGTAAACAGGTACTTGTAGAGCGCGCAGCTACTCAATAGAGTGTCCCGGCGCTGAAAGACCTCAAGACAGACAACTGACACTAATTCTGCTGGAGCACTCAGCTCATTGGCTATTGCTGGAATAGCCAAGTTTTCAGCCGTTTCCTGAAGGTGAATAAATCCTGCACCTGTCTAAGTGACAGTGGCAGGCTATTCCAAAGACGGGAGGCTTTGCCAGGAGGACTCAGTGCTCCTCAAAATCATGAAGTTGTCTGTGGTAAATTAAAAATCCATAAATCTCCCAAATATCAATAGGTGCTCAGGAGGGAATGGTCTTGGATTTGTAAAGACCCCACCCTAAAAGTATAGGGAATAATGTGGTTAGGAGAGGAGCTCTCATTTGGCTCTGGCTGGGAGAGCGCGGGTAACTAACAGGTGCTGTAAACAGTGTGTATGGGCTGAGCCTGATGTAAGCCGATGTGTGCCGGGGCCTGATTGGTTGAGAGCATCCATCGGATGTCTGAGTGTGGGAAAAGAGGGTGTTTAAGTGAAACTGTGAGTTAGAGATTGTTCAATAGTCAGTATCTAAGGAGAGCTCTGGGGGTCTGCCAGTCATGGAGCATGGGAAGCTGGGCTCCATCCTCACCACCACTGGTGGTGTAGTGTGGTGGAGAGGTCTTTATGAAGGGTTCTTAGCTCGGGGTGGGTAGTACAAGACCCTCAGAGAGCCAAGAGTTTGTTCTGTGCTTGGCGTGAACCTTAGGTGGGCAGATTATCCCAGACTACCCTGTCCTTGCATCAGTGGGTAACGCTGGAGGGATGTGAACCAAAGCCAAGCTCCATCCACTTCCTTGCAGAGTAGTAAGTGAGCAATGTAAGTCAGGTCACCACTAAGGAAAACAACCTGCCAGTAAAAGTGATAGGATGGGACCCAATAGCCACAACAAAAAGAAGGTTGATGTTTACCTCAAATGTCTCTATTTACCAAAAGTGCCCAGGTTGAAGAATTAATTGCCCTCACTCCAGCTTGTATTTTGGACTTAAGGAAAAGTGTTACCATTGATACTGATTGAAAATATGCCTGCGTGGTTACTCATGCCTTTTGGGTGCAGAAGGGCTTCCTTACTTCCGCAAGTACCTCTGTATAGAATAGAAAGTATGTAAAAGGTTTGCTTGATCGATGCCCATCAACTCCCCAAAGTGTTAGGGACAGCCAAATGTGCTGCTCACCATGTCTTAAGGAAGGAGGGGGCAGATTTACAAGAAGGTGCAGCAGCGTGGCACCGCAAGCCCTTTGGCTGCGCCACGCTGCAGCACCTTCAGAGCACAGGAATGCGACATATTTACAATATGTCGCATTCCTGTGCTCTCCCCTGCGCTGGCGCACAAACAGCTGCCATGCGCCGGCGCAGGCACCCTTGCACCATGGTGCAAGGATGCCTGCGTCATGGGGAGATTGTTTTTGTGCAGGAAGGGACTTACCCATTACGCACTATACTACACAATCCCCCCCTTGAAAATGAAAACAACAAAAAAAACAATTAATTGCAATCAAACATTTCAAGATATTTTGGTTTCATGACAGTTCTCCCACTTGAAGTTTTGATGACATTACTGTCACCAGAGGATACATTTGGATTTGCAGAATATTGTAAATTTTCACCTAACACAGGTTCTAAATTGGGAAGAGTATTCTGCTTGTCATTAGAAACAAAATCATGTATGCTCACAATTTCGGGAGCAATATTTGAATTTTCACTATCCTGAGTGGTGTTCAAGGTATTTGAATTTTCACTATTCTGAGTGGTGTTCAAAGTATCCAACCACCAAAAGTTTTTCTTGATACTCACACATTCCTGTTTACTGTTAGATGTAACAGGAGCAAGGCGGCTAAAATGCCAAACTTCACCATTCTGTAATAAAGCAGTGTTATTCATAACCTTTACTACAAGTTTGGGATCGCTAAATTTACTCTCTCCTTTGGAAACTTTCCTTGCACTCTTTACACGAAATGTCAACAAAAAGTGGTGGGATGCACACCTTCCTTTATTCAATTAGTCCATATTTATCCTCTGTAATTCTCAGAAAGTGCGTGCGCACTGGGTGCGTGCCTTGCCCTATTGGCACGCTAGTACAAAACCGTGCAGTATGGGGCGACACTTCACCCCAACCCAGTCGCACAGCAAAACGACGTGGTCATGACATGACTCCTGTTATATTATCCATGTTTTCCAACTTGTTCCATCAAAATTCACCATAAGTTTCTCCAAATTTTCATCATTCTTTAAATTTAAACGACATGTATGGTATCATGCTATTTCCCAAGCTTCAAATGCTCTAGATGTGCCCATCCGGACCTTCATTCAGGAACACGATGGAGACGCGTGTTAGATTCAAAGCAGTGTTCTTTTATTTTATACCCAATGCATTTCGGGCAATACAGGCCCTTCTTCGGGGGTAACTGTAAGTAAACAATCAGACATTCACTGTTATTACATTTTCCTCGTGTTACATATTTAATAGTCAGTGCCAACCAACTCATCTAATTGAAACATCTAATTAAAACCCCAGTGTCAAATTACCCTCTTATAAAATACTTATGCTGTTAATCATTTTCTTTGTCCATTTTTATTCAAACCCTATTTAAAAGTGGTGATGTCACGGGGCAGGTAACGTTCCTTTGCAAACAGAAGTGGAAGCGATCTCTTGGCAGGTATGTGTGGATTTGAGGTCACAGCATCGGGAGGACACAGATTTTTTGGGGGAGTTAAAGAGGCACGAATGTGGGAGAGAGGGGGTGTGTATTGTTAAATAATGTGAAGGGGGACAGGGGTTATGTAAATTAGTGGACGGGCGAATGGGAAAGGAAGAGGAGGTTGAAAGGTGATGGTTGAAAGGTTAGAGGTGAATGTAGTGTGAGCAGAAATTTGGCAGAACAGATAGAACGTGAGTATTGCGTGAATTTTGGAGGGAATGGCTAGGAGTGAATATGACAGGGTTGTAGATTAGCTTGTATGGATGTGAAAAGAATCTCGATTATGACAATAAGTTAGGGGTGACCACTTTTTAAGTCAGAGTGGTAGGATTTGAGAGTTTCGAGTGGCATTTATTTTTAGCACTTTGGTTTTTCGAGTGGCATTTATTTTTAGCACTTTGGTTAAGATGAGTGGGGGAAATCAGATGGTTTGACACGAGGGTTTGAATAAAATGGACAAAGAAAATGATTAACAGCATAAGTATTTTATAAGAGGGTAATTTGACACTGGGGTTTTAATTAGATGTTTCAATTAGATGAGTTGGTTGGCACTGACTATTAAATATGTAACACGAGGAAAATGTAATAACAGTGAATGTCTGATTGTTTACTTACAGTTACCCCCGAAGAAGGGGCTGTATTGCCCGAAATGCATTGGGTATAAAATAAAAGAACACTGCTTTGAATCTAACATGCGTCTCCATCGTGTTCTTGAATGAAGGTCCGGATGGGCACATCTAGAGCATTTGAAGCTTGGGAAATAGCATGATACCATACATGTCGTTTAAATTTAAAGAATGATGAAAATTTGGAGAAACTTATGGTGAATTTTGATGGAACAAGTTGGAAAACATGGATAATATAACAGGAGTCATGTCATGACCACGTCGTTTTGCTGTGCGACTGGGTTGGGGTGAAGTGTCGCCCCATACTGCACACTCTTTACACGAACCCATTGGCCCTCACATAAATTTACCTGTTTGGTACCATGTTTTTGGTCATAATAAACTTTGTTTTTAAGTTGAGATTGTTTGACACATTCTCTCACCGTTGGTATATCACACTGGATCATTCCATTCCTATCCAGCCAACCAGGATTAATTTTAGAATGAGGAATCCTACATCTCATCAAAGAGAAGGGACTTTTGCCAATGGAATTATGAATAGTGCTTCTGTATGCCCAGAGTAACTTTTTCAACTCCTCTTCCCAAGGTAAATTACTTTTATTGGCAAGCTGAAGGACCCCCTTGATACTGCGATTAGCCCTCTCAACAATACCATTTCCGCTGGGATGATATAAAGCAGTGAACTTTTGTTGAATGCCAGAAGCGGCTAAGTAATTCTTCATTTTGAAAGATTTGAATTGTACACCATTATCAGATAATATAAATTTAGGAAACCCTTCTCTCAAGAAAATATCATCTAAAAATGAAATTACAGTTTTTGTATTTATAACATCAACAACACACACTTCTAACCACCTAGAAAATGTGTCCACAAAAACCAAAATGTACTTCTGAGAGTCATCTTGCCATAAGACTGGTCCCATGAAATCAATGGCTACTACTTCCCATGGACACTTTGGGCAATAAGGAGAAGCCAAAGGTGGATTGAATGTTTTAAGAGTTTTATCAGACATCTCACATTTGATGCATGATCTAACACATCTCTCTACATCAATGTCAATTCTAGGCCACAAATAAAGCTATTTTATGCGGAATTTAGTGCGTGTAATACCAGAGTGGCCCTCGTGACATAAATCAAGTATTCTATTTCTTAAACCCTTCGGTGGAATTACTTTATCACCTCGTAAGACCAAAGAATCATTTAAGCTGAGCTCATTGCGCACTTCCCAAAAACCTCTAAGCTCATCACTGACAATTTTTTTGTCTACACCATTCCAACCTTTCACAATAAGTTGCTTGAGTACCATTAAAATTTGATCAGAATTCTCTGCTTCAAGCCACTCTTCCTTACTGAAACTACTTCGTGTATTATCAACTGAAATGGAAGCAACAGAAAAATAATTCCAAGAATTGTTATCCAGTTCAGTTAATGGAAGGAACATGCGGCTCAAAAAATCAGCAGTAAAGTTTTTGACACCAGGTACATATTGTATATCATACATGAAATCCTGTAATCGCATAGAGAGTCTAGCAATCCTAGCGGTGGCATTAGTTAAACCCTCAGTGGTGAGTAGTTTAGTAAGGGGTTTGTGATCGCAACGTAAAACAAATTTCCTCCCCCATAAAAATTTTCTGAAATGTTCTAGGGCCCACACACAAGCTAAAGTCTCCCGTTCTATTACCGAATAACGTTCTTCAGTGGGAGTTAAAGAACGTGAAGCAAAGGCGATAATAACTTCTTTCTGGTCGTCATCCAATTGGGTTAAAACACCACCTAAACCTTTGCTACTGGCATCAGTAGTAACAATAGTATTTGCAAAAGGATCAAAACCCTGAAGATTTGGAGCATGAGCAATAGCTTTCTTTATCTCTTCAAAGGATTGCTGACAAGAAGCACTCCATACAAATTGTACCTTATTTTTCAGTAAAGATCTCATGACATGAGTCTTTTCTGAAAATGTATCCACAAACTTAGAGTAAAATTCCATAAGTCCCAAGAAAGATCTGAGATCTTCTTTGGATTGCGGAGCGGAGCATCAACAATGGCATTTATCAAACTGGATTTAGGTTTGATACCCAACGCACTAACTTTATGACCTAAGTAGGTAACTTTTTTCTCCGCAAATTTGCATTTAGAAAGTTCTGCACCTTTTCTTGTAATGTACACATTACTTTTCTTAAACGCTCGTCATGGACTTTCTTATTGGCCCCATAACCAGGATATCATCCTGGAAAAACACTACCCCTTGCATATCACCAAACAATTCATGCATGAGTCTTTGGAAAACCGCAGCCGCGGACGCTAACCCAAATGGCATGCGGCGAAATTGAAAACAACCAAAAGGGGTACAAAAGGCTGTAAAATGTTGACTCATGGGATGCAAAGAGATCTGGTGATATGCACTGGAAAAATCAATGGTGGAAAACCATTTGGCACCTTTGGTTAATGAAAGCATTTCGTCAATTCTTGGGAGAGGGAATTGATCAATGATAATATTATCATTTAAATACCTTAAGTCAATACACATGCAAATTTTCCCATTGGCACGTCTGGCTATCACAATGGGAGAAATCCAGTCAGAAGCCTCAACTGGTTCTATTATACCGGCATCCTGTAATTTTTTAAGTTCTTTTTAACTTCATCTCGTACAATTAAAGGAATATGACGAACCTTGTGAATTTTGGGAATGGCATTGGTTTTGATGCGAATCTTGTGTGAGAAACCATCAAGTTTCCCAATGCCACCAGCAAAAACTTTAGGAAACTCATCCATGACCCATTTTTTGTATTTTCTGCATCACACATTACTAAAACTTGTTCAGGACTGTTAGGGTCTAAAATGATATCGAGTGAACGTTGATCTTTCCATCCTAGAACAGAAGGTCCATCAGCAGCTACATACAATTTGCACACTGCTCTTCTACCTTTAAATTCAAATATAAGAGACCTAAAGCCTAGCATGTCAATTTTCTGTCCAGTGAAACTCTCAGGATTCACGTCAGTAGGCTGTAAATAAGAACCAATAGTATTAGCAAATTTCTCATCCCAAATAGATCGAGCAATGATGGTGAAAGGAGATCCTGAATCAGCTGCAACCTGCAAAATTATACCACCAAAAGATATCATGCATAAAGGTTTGTTGCTGTCACCATCTGTGATATTTACAACAACATGTCTTACAGTACCAGCGGACGTAATGTCAGAGTTTTCTGGAGATTCATCAGCCTCATTGTTATCTGATAAATCTGAACCATTGTTAATGATGCAAGTGACACAAGGTTTCTTGGAACGTTTCCTTCTGCAAACCTTAGAGAAATGACCTATAAGTCCACATTCAAGACATTTAGCCGATTTAGCAGGACATTTGTCAAATCTTGCGGTATGAGATGTACTGCCCCATCTATAACATACAAAACCAGATTGAGTAATATTCTCTTCCTTCCTAAGGTTAGTGTTTTGATAAGGTCTCACATTTTGATATGGCTTTTGCGGTTTGTAAGTGGAAGCTTTTTCTTTTCTATTGTCACTGATTTTGTTTACAGAAACTGGTTCATTAGACAGAGTAACTGCTTTTGCACATCTGTCAGAAAGCTCTGCCTTTTTAACTAAAGTTATGATATCCTTGAGACTGGATTCACCTTCAATCCATAGCTTGTCTTGAATATTTTTGTTTTTGATGCACATAACCACCTGATCTCTGATCATGTCATCGTGTAAAGTACCAAATTTGCATTTAATAGCTTACTCAATCTATTATATGGGACTGCCTCAAACTGGAGAACTGCTTAAGAATACCCTGGCTTAACTATATTATTTATTGGTTCAAATCTTTATTCAACTGTGATATCCGATTGGATCCTGGGTGTACTGTCTCTGTTGCTAGAGCCGAGATAAAATTAACTTTGCTAGCAAATAAAATAGAGGCTCGTTCACGTGTTATTAAGAATCAATCAACTCTCCTCTTCTATTTGCAATTGGACCTTAAACAGGGTTTCCAGACTTATCTGTCAGTCGTGACAAGAGCTTCGCATCGTTTTGTGCTGACACGCTTAAGATTGGGTATTGTACACCATCTTGTTAATTTTCCAATTATGAACCAGTCCTCTGTTCAAAGCTGCTGCCATATGTTATTATTTTGCATATTTTATTCTCATCTTAGGAAATTTTATTTAAAACCTTTTTTCTACTCTATAATATAAGATCCACTACAGATGCCATGAACTTGCTTTTTAGATTGGATGATCCACGATTGTGTTTTTATTTAGCTACATTTCTTCTGAAATCTATTAGTATTAGGAAATCCATGATTATTGACATTTGATTGTATGTTTTAAGGGTATCATGTAATTATGTGCTTCTGCACTTTTGAATTAGGATAATATATGACCCAGTAAATGCTTGGACCCTTTTGTGAATCATGCACTTGCACTTTGTATCCGAACTAATATATTTACGAATTTTGATATATTTGCATTTTCCATCCCACTGTTTCATAATTTTTTGATTTTATTGTAGATTGAGCTTTTTATGCCTGTATTGCTTATATGGTTGATTTATTTAACCGAATAAAAGCTTTTAAATCGAATCGCATTTAATAGCCAAATTCTTCAATGCAGATACATAATCTTCAATTGACTCATTAGGATCTTGTTTTCGTTTATAAAATGTGCGTCTAGATACCGCTACGCACACCACTGGTGAATAGTGATCATCAAGATCTGCGATGGCACATTTGAAAACATCTAAATCACCACTTCTTTCTATTTTCTGCATTTGATTATAAACTCTAAGACCCTCAGGTCCTAAACAATGCATTAAAATCCTTTTTTCCTTTCAGGAGACATGACACTTCCATTGTCTTCAAGAGTGGCAATATAATTCACAAAATATTCTTTCCACTCTTGCCATTTTACATTAGGTTCTCCTGGGCTAGTTAAGAATTCTTTTGGATTATTGAGATTTATACTGACACTTTGTGCAGAGTTAGTTGCTGTAGCATTTGTTGTATTAGAAGTTGCACTAGCAGACCTTGTAGAATTACCTTCCATATGTATACAATAATAAAATCAAATAAAGGAAGAAAAATGAACAAATCACATTAAACAAAAATAATAAGTGAATCTGAATCTTACTGCAAGATCTGGATAGTCCATGAACTGCTAGAAGCGATCGCTGAATTTACTTAATAAAGTAAAAAAAAAAAAAAAACGATGTGAAAATCACTTTGAGAATGCTTGAATTCACAGTACGCGGTATTTTCTTCCAAACAGGAACACAAAATGGCCGCTGAGGTCACGTAACGTGACCTCGTCATTGCACTTGGTGACGTAGTGTAAAATTATCCAAGAGAACTGATCGGTGGAACGCAGGAGGATCAGAACACGTCCTCGCGTCCTGGAAGGCAGCGTGTGGATGTCCTCGTGAGGCTGCGCATGGAATGACAGTTGGCCGTAATATAAAAGTAAGCAGCGCCGCAGTTACCGTTGCAGAAGAGGGTACAATTAAAATGTAAATTTCAGAAAAACTCACGGGGAACTGAGTTTCGATCAGGCTCCTCTTCTGTTCTTTTGTAGTTCCTTTTCTGTTGCTTGCGTGTAGGTTTCACTTGAAAACACGCATTGAACCGAAAACGGAATGCAGAATCTTCGGTGTGGAAGATTTGTAGAAATGGTTGTAGAAAATAGTTGGCAGGGGCTGGACCATCGATCGTCGCCAATTGAATGTAGTATCTTACTGAAGACACGCAATCAGTATCAGGTTTGTAGGTCCTTTATTCCAACCCCCGCATGAAGGAACATCCAACACGAACAAGGTACAAGCAGTAAATGACTCAAAGGGAATACTTACTACATCATACAATTCTACAATTCTAGATCGTTAACAATAACACAGTTCTGATAATAGTAGAACTGACTTACCCATTACGCACTATACTACACAACACCCATGGAACGCCCCTTTCACGCAAAATGCTGCGTGTAAAGGGGCCGTATTTACAAGGACAGGAAAAGCCGTGCAGGGTGGCTTTTCCTGTCCTTGTAAATATGGGGCAGTGAAATGCGCTGCCAGTGTGTCACAAAAAGTGACGTACTGGCAGCGCAAGGGGCTTGTAAATCGGCCCGAAGTGTTCCTTACAAATACTCTTGCTGCCAGTGCTGCTAAGAACTCTGCTTTGGCTCCTGATTCTGATGAAAGATTGTATTTCTCAAAGACTGCTGAACTCCTTATGCCCACTTTCCACAACATTGCCATTGTACATGCTGTGCTTCAGACATCAGGGTGGTCTGTGGTAAGACAAGACTGGTAAATGTTTTTCTTTGAAACCTCTTTTGTCCTTTTAGACTGTTATTATTATTATTATTTTTATTATTATTATTATTATTATTATTATTATTATTAAGAAACTTATAATGCGCACAGCTACCCCAAGGGGTTTCCCGGCGCAGAGCGGGAGTAGGGGAAAGTAAAAGATGATCTGTAACAAGTTAGAAAAGCCAGGTTTTTAAGCCCCTAAAGAATGCCAGAAGGGATGTTGAATCTCTCAAGGAAGCTGGCAAGTAATTCCACAATAGCAGCCCTAAGTAAGAAAAAGATCGGCCTTTCATGCGAACCAACCGGGCCTTTGGTACAACAAACCGAGTCTGCAGAGACGATCTCAAGGGACGGGAAGGTTGGTGAAGGTGGACCAAGTCCAATAGATATTTAGGGGCAGTTCCAGACTTGACCCTGAACATGTAGCATAATGCTTTGAACTTGATAAGGTTCGACACAGTAAGCCAGTGTTGTTCACAAAGAAGGCTGGAAACCAAAGTGAACTTGGGTAGGCGATAGAGAAGCCTGGTGGGTGCATTCTGCACAATTTGCAGTCTATGGATAGTAGATTTATCGGCTCCCAAGTACAGCACGTTGCCGTAATCCAGTCTGGAAACAACAAGGGCCCGGATCACCGTCCTCTGTGCTGAGAAGGGAATCAGCCACAGGATCTTTTTTAACCACTTAAGAACTGCAAAACATGTGTCCGTCACCTTGGCTACTTGTTGTTTAATGGCTAGTGACTCATCCACAATGAACCCCAGATTCTTAACACTACTTGAAGGAGTAGGAGAAACCCTAGCTCGGCGGGCCAGTGATGCGGTCCCCAGAGATAGGGCCTTTTGCCTAGAATCATAACTTCAGTTTTGTCCCCGTTGAGCATGAGCCAGTTATTCTGCATCCAGAGAGAGATCTTGCTCAAGCCCAAACTAAGATCGGAGGGCTTGTGTCCTTGCGCCGGTGAGAGGGAGGAAATGATCTGAGTATCGTCGGCGTAGGAGAAAAGAGACAGCCCGGTGTTTTCAATCACCTCTGTTAAAGGTCGAATGTATATGTTAAATAGCAGAGGGCTCAGCACCGAGCCCTGAGGGACTCCACAGGGAAAAACGTGGGAGTTTGACCTGGCAGAGGAAGAGAAAACCTGAAAGGATTGGTCCTTAGGAAAGGAGCGAAACCATTCCAGGGCCATTCCATTAAGACCCAGTGCCTGCAGTTCACCCAAAAAAATATGGTGAGACACCGCATCAAAGGCAGCGCTAAGATCTAATAGGATGAGTCCCGCTGTTTCTCCCTCATCTATGCGTTGCCTTAGCATCTCAGTTGCCCCCAAGAGGGTAGATTCTGTAGAGAAACCAGCTCTAAACCCAGACTGGGAAGGATGGAGAAAATTCTTGGTACCACAAAGGAAGACAGCTGGCTATTGACGTGTTTCTCTAGAATTTTTGAAAGAATCAGAAGTAAAGAGATGGGATGGAAATTGGAGGGGTTAGAAGGGTCCAGATTCCCTTTCTTTAAGAGGGGAAGGACTATTTTGTGTTTCCATCTCTGGGGGACCACCCCTTCATTCAGAGAGGCATTAAGAAGATCCATCAGTATGGATAGTATGGAGGGAGCCAACTGGCACAAGTGAGGAGGGAGGGAATCAAGGGGGGAGCCTGATTTAGTGGTGTGAAGAATGCGGTTAAAGGATGCAGTATATAGAGGGAGCCAGGAATCCAGTTTAGGTGGTGGGCTAGCATTGTGCTGGAAGTCAGCTGCATGAGTAAACCTGAGGTTCTGCCTGAATGTAGATGGTTCAGCATCATCCTGTTGCACTCTCTGTAAGTAGTTGCTCGACAGCTGAGAATGTATATTATCAACTAGTTAATAAAGAAGAGGGCAAGTTCCTCACATTGATTGTGGGAGAGAGGGGGGGAGGTCGCCGACTTCCCGGGGTCAGATAGTTCCTTCACCACCTTAAAGAGGGTTTTAGCACAATTTTGGTCCTCTAGAATCTTTTGAGAATAAAAATTGGCACAAGCAGATTTACAGAAGCTGTGGTATTTTTTTTAGCTGTTTTGTAGCTAGTTTTGGCGTCTTCTGTATGAGATTTCCTCCAGCGTCTTTTAAAGGCCTCGCATTGTTTTTTCTCGAGTTTTAGCATTTCCTTGAACCAAGGAGCCGGAGGCAGGTGTTGTCCCGAGCATTTTACTGAGACTGGGAGACATTTACCCACAGCTCCCATAAGCCAGTTATGAACTAGCTCCTGTCCAGCGATTGATGGTTGTTTAAAATCAGGTCTAGTGTCACAAAGTAACTTGTTAAGGGTTGGGACATTCAGCTTAGCCCAACTCCTGGTTTTTTCCTCAGGGGCCAAATAGGAGAAAGGGAGGGCGGGCACCATTTTCAACGTGAAAGGCACTACAAAATGGTCGGACCAAGATAAAAGACAGGGGGGGACAATAGTTAGGTCGGGCAAGTTGGAAAAAATTGGATCCAACAGATGCCCTGCTACATGTGTAGGGTTGTGGTTACACAATCTCAGGTTGAGAGCCCCAAGAACAGCAATAAGCGATTTACCTTTGGTGCATTTGGGGTCTTCCAGATGGAGATTAATGTCACCCAAAATTGTGAAATTACCAGCTTTCAGGATGTGGGTGGCAACTAAGTCTGGGAAAGAAAGGCCCCATTTGCTATCTTGGCCTGGGGGCCGGTTCACCAAGATTGCAGAAAGCAAAAATTTAGGAATAAGTGCAAGTCTGAAGAGTAAAGCTTCACAATCGGGGTCCGAGAAATTTTCGATTTTGCATTTGATGGTAATTTTGAAAATAATTGCCACACCACCACCTATCTTATGCTGCCTGTCCTTCCAAACTATAGAGTTGGGCGCCTGATGTGGTGGGCGGAAGAGCCGCCACCACATCAGGCGCCAATCCCTCATAGAGCCAGGTCTCTGTAGCAAAAACAGCGTCAGGCTGCATGTCCTCTAGGAAATCAAAAATATGCAGTTGATGTTTAGGCAAGGACCGACAATTATTGTTATAGAAGAGAAACTCAGTGGTGGTCTTACAAGAGCTCATAGGTGTTGTCTTACAAGTACCCCTCTTACAGGAAGAAATTGGGCCACTGTCTTCAACCCAGGGCCCCACACTGTGCACGTTAAGTTTCAGAGAAGGTGAACAACAAAACTCACAGCCATCGCAGTCGAGCAGTCCAATCTCAACGAGTCTGCAGTTAAGTGAGGACTCCTGACGTAGTCATAAGTTGTTGTACAGAATAGACGCCTCTCTCCATCACATAAGGACCAGGGGTTGTGGCCCCTGGTCCCGGACGTACGCGGACAGGTGCAGACGGGCTTGCCTTAGGCGCGCCAGCAGTTTTATGAAGGGCCGAAGCGTAGGAGCTAGACCGTGCACTGCAGGGAGAGTGCGGCACCACGAAGATGGCCGTCAAAAGCAGGGAAAGTAGAAGAATGCTTACTTTCCTTAAAAGATTAAAAAGAGCCCCCCAGGCTCCGTCTGGGACCTGAATTACAATTAAGAACGATACAGATCAGAGTTATATCACAGTATTGCACACATCAGCAGGGATGGCATGATACATGCCCCTAACACCCACTCATTTGCATCTTAATTTACTTCCATTACTTAGCAGTGCTGTCACTCCTGCACAGTTTGTCAAGCATAGAGGGCTGGTAAAAAGTGTCAAAACCACTTGCTGAAAGACCCCTTAGGCCCATTCAGTCGCTTACAAATTGACTTCATCCAGGCCCTGCTGTTGCTCCTACCTCCACCTGTTGGTGTTGGTTGTGGTCTCTATGCTCTCGATGTGGCCGGAAGACAATCCCTACACATAGGTGGATGCAGTAACTGTAGCCAAAAAACTGATCCGAGACTTTATTCCAAGGTTTGGAATTACGTTTAAGATTGGAAGAGGCAATGGACTCATTTTGCGCTGTCTATAGCTTAGGAGCTGTGCGAGGCTCTAGGTATTCGGCAACATTGCCACTGTGTTGATCAACCCGCGTCCTCCAGCAATGTAAAGCACTTTAAGGGAACGCTTGAAAGTAAAATATCATAATTATGGAAAAACTACTCAAGTGGCATGTGACTGTGACTTTAAATTACTCCAAACGACTCACTCACTTTCTCACCAGTTCACAGTTTTTTATATAAGAAGTGTTGCCAACCTGCCTACCTGAAGCTTGTCATGGCCTACAGCCTTGCGAAGGGGCCCAAGTGAAAATTCACCAGTAGAAGTTATCGCTTCAATCCAGGAGGCAAGGTCCCTAACAAGTTCTGTTCATCACCAGCACCACTATAAAGTGTCAGTGACTGCCCACCTGGAGACACACATCACAGTGCAAGCAAACTGCAGAACTGGAATGAAGCTGAGCTGGCTGACAGAGGAGTGCCTGCCTCTGCAGATGTGCAATGAGGGACCAGTAAAGATGACGCCCCTCCTCCCGCGATCCCAGTAGCAGGAAGGGACCCAGTTACCTCATCCCTCTGTGGCTATAGTCAACTGCCTTTTGGCTGTAAGCCTATGTGGTTGGCCCATCATGTGACTGTGTCAGCAGCAGGCTTGGGCAGTGAGCAGGCAACAGTTAACAGAACAGTGTCCGTTGCCCTCTCTGGAGGTAGGCAATAGTTCTACAAAGACCATGCTTCCCTACAGGTCTCAGATCAGTGCAAACAAGACCTGAACATTAGTTCATGCTGGCTGTGTTCCCATGTGCCTAGTAACTCAAATGGGGATGTACCGGTGATCCAGTTCAAATGGAAAAGCGCGTTGACTTGCATCTACGTGGGCAATTCACTCCTGAATGTGAAGAATACAATACACCTGTTAGCGTCGACTGTGCCGCTACCTGATCAGGAAGTACTGTTCCTTGCCATCCATCTCGCTGCTGATGTTAAAGGATTAGTTTGTGAAGAAAGTTAAGGCAGCATAGAGATAGGACACAACAAATGAAATGTGATAGTAAGCCCGCGTACAAAATCATCACAGGTCCCAATTTTCACCCTAGGCCACATGCCAAGAACTATTTTTCCATCTGGAATACTTCTCCCCACGTCTGAACAATGATGATCCCATGTGGCCTCAGCCTGGTTATTGATTAGAAATGGCGCTCATCAACATTAGGACTAATGACAGGGTATCAGGTCGAGTAAGTCCTGTTTCTTCACATATTTTGGATATTTTAATTTTCAGTGTTCCATTAATAGTTGACCCAGTGTGATGGGTACAGTTTTAGTGTTATCACCGAGCTACAGATGAACACAAAAAGAGTTCCTTTGCCACTTCCAGTTTTAACCCCATCACTGCTAGGCCTCCCCCCTCACCCCCACCCCCATGCTAAGGCTTTTTTTGGCTATTTGGGGTAGTTCGCGCTTAGGCCTCTGTAACGTTTTGTCCACGTAAGGAATCCATGCCAAATTTGCGTCCTTTTCTTCCAAAGTCTTGAGGATTCTAAAGGTACCCAGGGTTTGTGGATTCCCCTGGAGGGGACCAAGAAATTGGCCAAAATACAACTAATTTTTGTTTTGTTTTTCAGAAAAATGGGGAAAAAGTGCTGCAGAAGAAAGTGTCTGTTTTTTTCCCTGCAAAAGGTATCAACAAAGGGTTTGTGGTGCTAAAATCAACATCTTCCCAGATTTCAGAAACAGGCACACTTTTGTCAGAAAACAACAATTTTGTACACAGTTTTGGCATTTTACTGGGACATAGCCTATTTTTCCTATTTTTTGTGCTTTCAACCTCCTTCCAGTTAGTGGTAGAAATGGGTGTGAAAGCAATAATGGATCCCGGAAAACTATACATTTCTGAAAAGTAGACAAAATGATAAATTCAGAAAGGGGTCATTTGTGTAGATCCTTCCAGGTTTTTTTTATAGAAACTAACAGTTAAAAATTACAATATTGAAATTGAGTTGAAATAAACAGCCATTTGTGCCAATGTTTTCACCTGTAATTCTTCTAACTATGGCAGATTTTTAAAAGCAATATATCGTTCCATCCGCTGGACTCTTCTGGTTGCAGGAATATATAGGACTTGTAGGTTCACCAAGGACCTGAGGAACCCAGAGCCAATAACTGAGCTGCGTCTTGCAAAGGTTTTTCATTCTGTACCGGGTATATAGCAATTCATTTGGTAAAATATAAAAAGGTATCAAGGAACTCTATATATTTCTGAAATAAGAACAAAATATAGAATGTAGAAGCAGTGGTTATTTGCACATCTCCGTAATTGTGGGTACCCATATACGCATGTGAATTAGAGTACATTTTAAAAAATTACTCCTTTTATGCAGATTGTTTTGCATTTGGAAGGCATAAATGCAAAAACAGTCAACTGGCAATAACACTTGTTCTACTATTCTGTGTTCCCTAAGTCTCCCGATAAAATTGGTACCCCACTTGTTTGGGTAGGCCTAGTACCCGCAACAGGAAACAGCCCAAAACTCAACGAGGACACATCACATTTTTCCAGGAAAAACTGACCCTTTTCTCGTAATGTGCCTAGCTGTGGATTTTGGACCCTAGATTTCCCGGCTCCTAAGGAAACCTAGCAAACCTATACATTTTTGAAAACCTGACATCCAAGAGAATCCAGGATGGGGGGACTTGTGTGGCTCTCACCAGCTTCTGTTACCCTGAATCCCTTGCAAAGCCCAAACTTTGTAAACAAAACCCACATTTTCCTCACATTTCTGTGATGGAAAGTAACAGAATCTGCATTGAGCCACAAACTTCCACCAACCAAGCATTCCCCTAAGTCTTCCGATAAAAATGGTACCTCACTTATGTGGGTAGGCCTAGTACCCGCGACAGGAAACATCCCGAAACGCAACATGGACACATCACATTTTTCCAGTGAAAACTGACCCTATTTTCGCAATGTGTATAGCTGTGAATTTTGGACCCTAGCTTTGCCGGCACCTAAGGAAACCTAGCAAACCTACATATTTTTTAAAACTGGACATCAAGGGGAATCCAGGATGGGGTGACTTGTATGGCTCTCACCAGGTTCTGTTACCCAGAATCCCTTGCAAAGCCCAAAATTTGTAAAAAAAACAAAACACATTTTTCTCACATTTCTGTGATGGAAAGTTCTGGAATCTGCATGGAGCCCCAAACTTCTACCCACCCAGCATTCCCCCAAGTCTCCCGATAAAAATGGTACCTCACTTGTGTGGGCAGGCTTAGTACCCGCGACAGGAAATGGCCCAAAACGCAACATAGACACATCACATTTTCCACTGAAAACTTCTCTATTTTTCATTGTGCCTAGCTGTGGATTTTGGGCCCTAGCTCAGCCGGCACCTAGGGAAATCTAGCAAACCTGTACATTTTTGAACACTAGATACCCAGGACAAACCAGGATGGGGTGGGGTGACTTGTGTGCCTCTCAGTAGTTTCTGTTACCCAGAATCCCTTACAAACCTCAAACTTTGTCGAAACAAAACACATTTCTGTGATGGAAAGTTCTGGAATCTAAGGGGAGCCACAAACGTCCATGAACCCAGCATTCCCCCAAGTCTCCCAATAAAAATGGTACCTCACTTGTGTGGGTAGGCCTAATGCCCGCAACTGGAAACAGCCAAAAACATATTGTGGATACTTCAAAATTATCGATTAGAAAAAGACCTTGTTTTGCGAGGGAGTCACCTGCGTTTTTGATCCAGGGCTCGGCGGCTGTTAGAAGGTGGTTCTGACTATCTGAGTGCCCGGATTTTTCGCTTTTTGAGCACCTATTTGTTGAGCTTTTACTGTGGGAGAGCCTCATAAGTTGGGACTCACCCACAGTAAACTCATGATGAAAGGGACTGCATGTGTATTTTACCGGTGTCCCTCTGGCGCGAGTAGGCCGCTGCGCTGCAGCCAGAGTAAGGGGCACTGGGCTGGTTACATGCAAACACGTGTGTACATGCGTGTGCACAAGTGTAAGGGCTGCGCAGGAAATATTCCTGGCGTGCGCAGCCCAGGAGCAGCTACAAAGTGAATGGTGTGGCTGGACTCATGTAGAACTGGGTGGTGTCATGGAATAGGCTTTCTACAATGGGAAGAAACATTTGAGGGAAAGTCAGTGTGCTTTACTGTTTTTATTCCATTATTCTCCTATGAGGATGGGGAGCACATGGGCTAGTTTTAATTTCCTAGGGCCTACAAATTCCAGACACGCACCAAAGTCCACTGTAACCTATGTGAGAAGAAGTATTCTGCAGAGTCCAAAGTCATATTTGTACTGCTTTTGGGTCATCCAGAAATGTCATATTTCTCTGAGTCAGCTCAAAACCAGGGCCTGGCTGGGGCTGACCCTGCAGGCTGAATTAATGACCTTCCTCCCCAAGCTGCATCATCCGAGGCCCAACCCTGCACAACAAGCATTCCAAGGGCGAAGGCCTCCACTCCAAGAAGAGAAGATGGGTGGAGCTACAGGTTCATCCATCAGCAGCTGTCACCTGGTGCCAGGCACCAAGCTGCTCTGAGAGAAGGCAGAGAGGGGGGGAAGGGGCTCTCAGAGACCATGTGGCATGAGACCCCTGGACGACGCCATTTTGAACAAACCCAGAGGTCTGGGCAGGAAGGAGGGAGCAGGGGGCAGAGAGGTGAGGTGTCGCTGCCTGATAGGCCAAGAAGAGACTTCCTGCCAGCCCCTCCAAATTCTTTTAAAAGGTCTTGCACAGGAAGAGGAGCTCTCTCTGGGGTGTGGTCTGCTGAGGACGACTGGTGCTGGAGCCTGACACCATGGGCAGATGGAAGGAAGAACCTCCAGACTGCCCCAGGACCCTGAATTGCGCCAGGAAGGGAGACCAGGAGGAGTGAGCAGAAGCCTGGGCCTCTGCGCAAGGAGAAGAGAGGCCCAGGAGGAGAGCCAGGCGGAAGGCTGGCGCAGGGAGCCAGTGAAGACAACTCCCTGCTGAATTCCCCCTCCCCGAGACCAGGAGGGAGAAAGAAAGTGCTCCCAGTGGCTGGGCCTGGCCAAGAGGAGCAAGAAGAGGCGAAAATTGTGAAAATCAGCCGCCTGGGGGCCGAGATATGCCCCCCAGAAGGTAGGCGACCTTTGACCTCTCAGTGGACCGACGACGAAGAGCGTGGGGCTCCGCCGCCGGTCTCAACTATGCCCCCGGGGTGGGTCAGGTCCCGGGGGCTGCCCCAGGAGAAGTAAAGTCGGGGAGCGCCGTCGCGCTCCCCGTGAATTTGCCCGAGAGGGGCCAGGAGCCCCCCTGGCCCCCGGTGACGTGGGAGGAGGGGGAGCGCCGCCGCGCCCCCCCGAGGAAGTAAAGTCGGGTAGCGCCTTTGCGCTCCCCTTGAAAGTGCCAAAGGGGGGCCAGGAGCCCACCCTGGCCCCCGGTCATGTTGGGGGAGGGGGAGCGCCGTCGCGCCCCCCCCCCGAAGAAAACAAGTAGGGGAGCGCCATCGCGCTCCCTGCGAAGGTAGCCTTGTGGGGGCCCGGGATCCCAACTCCAGGCCCCGCAGCACAAAACTAAGTCGTCGCGCTCCCCGTGAAGAATGGCCCCTGGACTGGCGGGAGACTCCACGTCTGCCCGCCGGAGCGGGCAGACCGAAAAGGATATCCCGGCTCCCGCGGCCGCACCAGAGGGTGCGGGCTGGGCGGGGAGCCGGCGGGAGCCACCGGGGGTGGGCTCCCCAGGTGGCTCTCCAACGCTGGAGACCTTGAGAAGCGAGGGGCCCTTGGTGGGACCGGGCCCCCGACAAATGGCCAGAGCAGCCGGGGGCGGGCGCCCCGAGCTGTGTTGCTCACCTGGGGGTCCGGGTGGGACCGGGCCCCCCACCGAGGCCCAGGGACGCGGCGTGAGGCCGCCGAAGGCAGCGCGGCTTTCCCCGGAGCAGCGGGAGAGCCGCTGCTATAATATGCACAGGCTGTGCCAGGAGCGCCCCATAATGCCTTGCAGGCCTGGACCGGCCTGCAAGGAAAATCAGATCGTCCTCAGCGTGTGGTGGCCCCAGGAGGACGGGGTCACCACGAGGTGTGTGCCAAGGTGCAGGGGGAGCTGCAGGAGCAATGCAGCCTCCCCCAACACGAAGAGGAAAGTCCTTCCCTAAGTCTCATGGGGACTCAAAAGAATAACCCCTCAAGGGCTCAGCTAGGCGTCATCAGCATCCCCATGATTGGAACTTTTGTTCTGCAGCTGGGGGTGCCTTAGGGACTGCCTCAAGATGTGAAGGGCTGATTTGGGGATGTCTGGAGAAGGGTATTCCCTGGAGATGAAGAGGTGTAATTGCACCAGAAATGCATTTACCTATGTTATTATTTTTTAGAGGGATTGGAAGTCACATGTGTTATGTGAAGTACATGTGTAAGTTGATGTCATAAGCAAAGTGGGGTTATGTTGCCAGCCATTCCTGCTAGGGTGTCTGGCTGTAAATGCTTAATCCTATGATTTTACCTGTGATGCCTTTTAGAGGCTGTGATTGCAATGCATTACAACTGTTATCAGCTATGAAAAGTACCTAATTTAAAGTGGTGCCCAAACATGTATTCTTGCTGCTGCGTTAGGTGAAGAACAACCCAGACTGTTTGCCCCTAAGATGTAGAGGTGTATACTATATGGTCAGTAAGACATGTTCAGTCAGGGTTATGTGTCACCAGGGCAGGTGTGCCTATTTTAAATGCTTGTTGAGATAATGGGGTGGGTCGCCACTGGGATGGTGCTAGTGCGCAGGGCCCTCGCTCTAGGTTATGTTCAACTAACTGCATTAGGGGGCAAGATGATGTGCATAGATGGCAGTGGTGGTATTAGACCCCACCCCCCTTTTGGAAGGGGTGGAAATGTTATGCAATGTCACAAAGTAATTCCAACAGCTTATGTATATTTGTAAATTGTTGCATAGTATTGAGTAGTGTGTGTGTTTAATAAATGTACTCTTACCTTTATAAAGCAAAGTACAGACTGGACAATCAATTATTGAGTGTTATTTCTGCGTACTGGTAAATGGCGATTACTAGCCCACACCACCTCCCTTGAGTAAGCCTTAGACTGCTCTGCAACGCTACCTTCTGAGAGTCAAGCGCTACAATAGGGTGTTTGGTTCCCAGTGAAGGACAAATGTGACATGTTATTTGTGCAGGCCTCACAGATACTGTCTCGTTTTCCAACAGCGGCCATCTAGGGAAACCTACCAAACCTGCATGTTTCTGAAAACTAGACACCCGGCGGAGTCCAGGAAGTTGTGACTCTTGTGGATCCCCCAATGTTTTCCTACCCAGAATCCACTGCAAACCTCAAATTTAGCTAAAATAAATCCCATTTTCCTTACATTTCTGTTCGGGATCACTGCGCTAGCACAAATGTCCTACCTACCAAATCCAGACATTTCTGAAAACTAGACTGTCGCGGGAGTTCAGGGAGGTATGGCTTGCGTGGATACCACAACATTTTCACAGTATCACCTTCAAACCTCAAATTTAGCTAAAAAAATCACATTTCTGTCTGGGATCACTGCGCCGGCACAAATGTTCTACCGCGCAGTGTTTCCCTCAGTCCCCCGAGTAAAATGTTACCTCACTTGTGTGGGTGGGCCAAGGGCCTGCAACTGGGAAGGGCCAAAAACATAGGGATTGAGGGGATAGCACAGCGAGCTCTAAGCGCTATATTTTCTTTCTATGCGTTTTTAGGCTGACTCTGCATTAGACACCCCCACAAGTGAGATATCATTTTTACCAAGAAGAATGCAGGTGCTAGGGCACAAAATTCACAGCTAGGCACATTAAAAAAAAAAAAGGTCAGTGCATATTGGGCTTTCTTTCCCCCTGGGGTGGGGGGCAGATCAGGAGCTATTCCCCTAATATGCCCCCAAGGGGGGGGGGACAGAAAGTCTGTGGCCTTATTTTGGGAGTGTGGGGTCATTGGCATGACCATTCTGGGCAGCACCTAGCCCTACACTAAGAAACAAAAATAGTCCCTGGTGCCGAGTGGGCTTTCTGCCCCCCGGGGGGGGGGTGATCGGGGATATTGCTCTCATATGTCCCCGGGGGGGCAGAAAGGCTGTGCCCATTTTTATGGGTGGGTGGAGGCATTGTACAAGAAGGCATTGTACAAGAAGCGTCCCCTGATAGGGTCCGTCCTCCTGAGCACTGCACAAGACCCACCTTCTGGGGTTTGTAGGATCGTACAAACAAAGTTTCAAAAGCCTTTGAACGTGGAATTGTAACGCTTTTATTTGTTGTAAATCATTGTTCGATATTCGATTCTCATATCGATGAAATTATGTAAGTGGTATAACATCGTAGTGATACTGTTAGATCTGGCCATCAATTATTTCCATCATCCCGATGCATTTCGGGCTGCCTGAGCCCTTCGTCAGGGGAAATTTCTACAAAAATACAGGTAATCTAATGAGGAAACCATTCCATAAAAAACCACTCAATAAAAAAATAAAAGATATTAATTGTACCATCACCACATGCCTGGGTGTGGTAACTAATCAGAAATGCTGCAGTGACGTGTATCAACAGTAAATTAATATGACATATGTGAGTGGGAAACGTGATGAATAAATCATGCTCGTCTATCTATGAGTGAATTCTAAGTGAAAAGGAAAGCGTAAGTAACACTCAAAACGTGTGTTAATGCGGGGTGAAAACGTGCTATCAGTGTGTGAATCCAAAGTGAATAATACTCAGAAACGTGAGCAAGGCGTGGATGGATGTTCATGCATTAATTAAAGAATGTAAGCTCACTCCTTTCTTTTGGGTCAAGTGAATCTGTTAATGTGTTTAAAAGGCTGAAATCAGTCAAACGTGATAAGTGACGTTCATTCTCTCACGAGTGTGTACGCGAGACTCATGCACCGCATGTTAGTTGAAAAGCATAGCATGTAACCAAAGAACGCTAAATAGTTGCAAAAAAGTTGCAAAAAAACACCAAAATTGAAGCCATGTTACTTACGGGGATGAATTCTCAACTGCGGTGTGAGACGACAAAGTTGTGCGCCCACGCTGAAAGTGAGTGCGCATGAAATAGCTAGTAAGCAGTGAAAAGGGACTAACTTGACTGAATGTGGTATGTAGCCCCAGAATATGGGTGCCATCTTGTAAAGTGCAAAATCTGTATAGATAAAGTCTGATAGTAAAAAACACTTCACATCATAATGCTCAGGTGTTCCAAACTACACGCATAGTATATCATGCGCACACATTCAACTGTTCAAACTAAACGAAAAAGGGCTCTGACAACTAGAATGAAACTGACAAAAATAAAAGAGAGAGAGAATGTGGGTAAGGTTGGCCATGCTAGGAAGTCCTTAAGTATCCGTGTCTGTTACTCTGAGAGTTCAGAAGGACTGACAGGGTAAATATCTCCATAATCAAAGAGAACGAAGTGTACCAGGATGAGGTAATGCATACAACCCAAAGTAATGCTGAACGAAAAAATATGGTAGAGTGTTAAGATCTTTAAATAATGCATCTACACCAAAGAGTGCAAATAAAGAAAAGACTGATGCGAAACTCAATAAAGCAAGTGTGGATGGAAAAAAGATGGAAAGGAAAATATATAAAAATGGAACAGTGAAAAAGGAGTATACAAGTGTCCTAAAGCAAAGAAGGTGAAAGTCCATCACTGTGTAAGTCTCTTAAAGATGAAAAGGAAAATATATAAAAATGCAACAGTGAAACAGGAGTATACAAGTGTCCTATAGCAAAGAAGGTGAAAGTCCGTCATTGTGAAAGTCTCTTAAAGATAACATAAAAATTCCATCCTCTCGTTGAGCCCATTGGGTTTCAAGGCATTGAGGAATTTGATCCAAAAGTTCTCTCGTTGGAGTAGATGGTTGTTGTTGTCTTTCCCTTCTTGCTTCTCAATAACTTCCAGGATTAAAAATTTGAATTGGCTGATGTTGTGGTTGTTTTCAACGAAGTGGTTGGCGACCACTGATTTCATGTTTTTAGTGCGGATGTTGCTTTTCTGTTCGTTTATTCTGGTCTTGATTTTTCTTTCGGTCTTACTCACGTAGACCTGACCACATGGGCATTTCAGCATGTATATAACGTTTTTGGGTTTCACAGTTCGCAGTCACCCTTAGATCAATTCTAGTGCCTTTCATGGGATGAGTTATCCAGGATCCTTTGATGATATTGTTACAATTGCTACAATTGTAACAAGGTACGGCCCCTTTGTATGTGTTTTTCTGTTGGACTTTCTTCTTTTGTGTAAGCAATTCTTTAATATTTTTGCCTTTTTGTTATGCAAAAATGGGCGTCTCAGTGAAAATATTTTTAAAGTCAGGCTCCAAAGCTAAAATGGACAAAATGTTGAATGATAGATTTTTTTAATCGACTGCTCATGGTAGAGAATTTCGACACCACAACCAATGCGTTTTTGTCCCTTTTTTGGTGCTTTGGTGAATAATTCAGCTCTGGATTTTGTCATGCTGTGCATTTTAGCTTGTTCTAAAACTTTCTTGGGATATCCTCGTTCATCGAATCTTTTAAGCATAACATCCATTTGTTCCTCGAAACTGACTGGGTTTGACACTATTCTTTTTACTCTTAAAAGTTGAGAGTAAGGTAAATGATTTTTAGGGATTTTTGGTGAAAACTGTTGTAGTGCAGCATGTTGTTTTTATCAGTTGCTTTTCTGAAAATGTTGGGTGGAGGCATTGGCATGCGCATTCTGGGCAGGCCCACCCCTACACTAAGAAAAAAAAACAGTCTCTGGTGCCTAGTAGGCTTTCTGCCCCCCGAGGCGGATGATCTGGGGCTATTGCCTCACCTACCATCTAGGGGAGGCAGAAATACTTCAGTCCCCATTTATGTGGGGTGGGATAATGGCCAAGCCCAATGTGGGCAGCCCCCACCCATCTTTTATAAAAAAAAACTCCCTATTGTCTAGTGGGCTTTCTGCCCCTCCGGGGGGGTGGGGGGGAGAGAGAGGTAATAGCCCCATCTGCCTCCTGGGGGGCAGAAAGACTGTCCTCTTTGTGGTTGGGGGGTGGGGGCATTGGCATGCTCATTCTGGGCAGAACACACCCATACGTATAAACGAAACAAAATCCCTGGTGCCAAGTGGGCTTTCTGACCCCCCGGGAGGGGGCAGATCAGGGTCTATTGCCCCCATCTGCCTCCTGGGGGGCAGAACAACTGTGGCTAATTCTTTTGAGGGGTGGGGGAATTAGCATGCCCAGTCTGGGCAGCCCCCGCCCCAACGTATAAAAAAAAAAATCCCTGGTGCCTAGTGGGCTTTCTGCCCCCCAGGGGGGCACGTCAGGGGCTTTTCCCCCCATCTGACTCCCGGGGGAGGTAGAAAGACTGTGGCTAATTTTTTTTAGGCGGTAGGGGCATTGGCATGCCTATTCTGGGCAGCCCCCTCCCCTATGCATAGTTAAAAACATAATTCCAGGTGCCTAGTGGGGTTTCTCTCCCCCCAGGGAGGGCAGATAAGGGGCTATTGCCCTTATCTGCCTCCCAGGGGGGGGGCAGAAAGACTGTAGCAATTTTTTTGGGGTGGGGCATTGGCATACCCATTTTGGGCAGCCCCACCCCTACATATAAAAAAAAAGCATAATCCCTGGTGCCTAGTTGGCTTTCTGCCCCCCCCTTCCACCGGAGGCAGATCAGGGGCTATTGCCCCATCTGCCTCCTGGGGGGGCATAAAGACTGTGGCAATATATTTTGGGCTGGGTACATTGGTTTGCCCATTCTGGACAGCCCCCACCCCTACATATGAAAAAAAAAGCATAATCCCTGGTACCTAGTGGGCTTTCTACCCCCCGGGGGGGCAGATCAGGGGCTATTGCCCTCATCTACCTCCTGAGGGGGACAGAAAGACTGTGGTTTTTTGGGGGGGCATTAGTGTGTCCATTTTGGGCAGCCCCCACCCCAGAACTATAAAAAAAAAGAATCCCTGGTGTCTAGTGTGCTTTCTGCCCCTCCCCCGGGTGGCAGATATTCAGGGCTACTGCCCGCTAGGTGGGGCAGAAAGGCTGAATATGCCCATTTACATATGGGGGGAGCAAAGACCCTTGCCCAAGTGGCTTCTTCCCCCTCCCTGGTGCCTAGTCGGTGGATCCCTGCTTGGGGATTGCCCTCCTGCAGCGATCCTCAAACAGGGATACACTAGAGAAGGGTACCATGTGAAAGGGGAGATTCTCCCCTTTCCAACGATACCTCTCCCGTCTGGCTACGTACTCGAGGAGCTGAGATAGCCCCACGAGCACGTAGACAGTGAAACTGAAACAAGCCGATTGGCTCGTTTCAGTTTCGGTTTCAGTGAAATAACATCAGCGCGCTGTGCGCGCTGTGCGCGCTGTGCGCGCTGATCGTCATTTCACTGGATATAAAAAATGTCTCGGGAGGTTGGAGAAGCTCTTCCTCATCTCCTGAGGCAAAAAAAAACAAAAAAGGGAAGCAGATGAATTTAGTGCCTGTGTGCAGATGACGGAATGGTTCCGTCATGCGCATACGAGCACTGTGGCTCATGACGGAACCATTCCGTCATGAGCATGGAAATAGTTAAGTGGTATAACAAGCCTGGTGACAAGTCTTAGATTAGCCTTTTAGTGACACTGATAGCATGAGCTTGGGTACAGGCATAGGCCTCCACCCATCCCAAGCACATACAGGCATATCAGAAGTGGTCGAGGTAAACGCTTATGAAAGTCATTCTGTAGTACATGTGAACAAGCATTTGCAATGCAATAGGTCTCGCATTTGTGTGAGTCAGAGCTATTGACTTTGTAAATGGCAGCGTCTTTTACCTATCCGTTTTTTGTTTGGAGAGGAGTGGATGTATGTGGCTAGGTTGTTTTGGCTTACTCACTTAGATATGTAAATGATGGTGGTTGAGCAAAAGATGACTTTGTAATTGGAAGAGCAGTCTAAATGCACTTAGCACGGGCTGGGGAGGGGAGGGGGTTTTGTCTTTAGGTGCTGTAATATTGTTAAGTATGATCAGCATTGTGCAAGCCAACTATCATGTAACTTTGCTGCTAATATTTAAGTTCTCCCAATTCCGCCAGGGGCCCTTTAAGTAATATAAATAACTTGAATAAACGTTTTAAAACATGCATTGAACATCTGCCAAGCGGTGGACAGAATTGTCAAATATTTGTATGCTCTATTCCCACTGGAATTTTGCTTCCTTGCAAATACATAGTTGCAATTAGTTCTTCTTGTCCGTCTTTATGATTTGAGAGAAGTAAGGCTTGGCTGCCAGCATATGGTGCGAAGAAACGTGTATGTGTTTGAGTGCGTGTGGTAGTTGCCTGCTTGGAGTTTAACCCCTTTGGTGCTTGCGTCGGCCAATGGCCGACGCAAGCACTACCTCCCTGGTGCGGCGCACGTCCATTGGCCGTCACCAGGGAGGGCCCCCTTTAAACCTCCGGTGCATCGCACCGGAGATTGTTTTTTTTTTTATTCCCCCTGGGGGAGACGTGGAAGGCTTTCCGCGTCTCCCTCCGCCCCCTCCCGCCCATCTGTGACGTCAGCGCGCCGCGGCGCTCTGCAGCGTCACTGATTCCCACCGGAGCCGAGGACAGCAGCAGGTAAGGCCACGCTCGACTCCGATGGGGAAATCCGGCCGAAACGACCTCCCCAGCTTTCAGGGAGGCCTCGTTTGAAAGGGAGAGTCTCCCTTTCAAACGAGGCCTTCCTGAAGGTTTCCTGGCCGCGGATTGCGGCAGCGCTGCGATCCACGGCCAGGAAACCCCACTAGACACCAGGGATGTCTTTGGGGGGTCGGCCCTCGTGGTAATGGGTTGGCCCCCCCGGGGGCATATTTTTTTAATTGTTCAATGTTGGCTTTGTTTGGGGTGCGCGATCGCACCCCAAAAATGAAAAAAAAAAAAAAAAAAAATGGCGGCGATATTGGCAGGGGGTCGGTCCTCCTGCTCAGTGGCCGACCCCCTGTGGGGGCATATTTTTTATTTAGACATGTTGGCTTTCCTTGGGGGGCACGATCGCCCCCCAAAAATGCTAAAAATATTTTAAAAAATGTACAATTGTGGCAATATTGGCAGGGGGTCGGTCCTCCTGCTCAGTGGCCGACCCCCTGTGGGGGCATTTTTTTTTTATAGCTATGTGCTTTCTGTGGGGGCCACAATCGGCCCCCAGGGAAGCCATAGCTATAAAAAAAATTAGAGAAAGAGAGAGATCTTTCTTTATATATATATATATATATAGAGAGAGAGAGAGAGAGAGTCTCTTTCTCTCTGTCAATCAATCAATCAATCACAGAATTTGTAGAGCGCACTACTTACCCGCCAGGGTCTCAAGGCGCTGGGGAGAGGGAAGGGGGGGTGCTGCTACTGGTCGAACAGCCAGGTCTTGAGTAGCCTCCTGAAGGTCAGCAGGTCTTGGGTCTGTCGTAGGCTTAGTGGAAGGGTGTTCCAGGTCTTGGCGGCGAGGTGTGAGAAGGATCTGCCGCCGGTGGTTGTTCTTCGAATGCGAGGGACGGTGGCGAGGGAGAGGTCGGCGGAGCGGAGCTGGCGGTTGGGGACGTAGAAGAAGAGTCGTCTGTTGAGGTAGGCTGGGCCAATTTTGTGGAGTGCCTTGTGTGCGTGGATGAGGAGTTTGAAGGTGATCCTCCTGTCGACGGGGAGCCACTGCAGGTTCCTCAGGTGGGGGGTGATGTGGCTGTGGCGTGGTACGTCGAGGATCAGGCGTGCGGAGGCGTTTTGTATGCGTTGCAGTCGCTTGATGAGCTTGGCCGGGGCTCCCGCGTAGAGGGCGTTCCCATAGTCAAGTCTGCTACTGACGAGGGCCTGGGTGACTGTTCTTCTTGTGTCTGTCGGGATCCACCTGTAGATCTTGCGAAGCATGCGGAGGGTGTTGAAGCAGGAGGAGGAGACTGCGTTGACTTGCTTGGCCATGGAGAGCGTTGAGTCGAGGATGACTCCCAGGTTGCGTGCGTGGTTGGTGGGTGTCGGGGCTGCTCCCAGCGTTGTTGGCCACCAGGAGTCGTCCCAGGCTGAGGGGTTGGAGCCGAGGATGAGGACCTCCGTCTTGTCCGTGTTCAGCTTTAGTCGGCTGATCTTCATCCAATCGGCGACGGCCTTCATTCCTTCATGGAGATTGGCTTTGGCGGCAAGGGGGTCCTTGGTGAGGGAGAGGATCAGTTGAGTGTCGTCGGCGTAGGAGATAATGTTGAGGTCGTGCTGTCTGGCGATGCATGCGAGCGGGCCATGTAGACAGTGTTGGGCTGAGGGAAGATCCCTGGGGTACGCCGCAGATGATCTCGGAGGCTTCGGATCGGAAAGGTGGGAGGCGGACTCTCTGGGTTCTGCCGTCGAGGAAGGAGGTGGTCCATTCCAGGGCCTTGTCTCGGATCCCTGCGTCGTGGAGGCGTGCGCGTAGAGTGCGGTGGCAGACAGTGTCGAAGGCGGCGGAGAGGTCCAGCAGGATGAGGGCTGCGGTCTCACCGTTGTCCAGCAGGGTCCTGATGTCGTCGGTGGTGGCGATGAGGGCAGTCTCAGTGCTGTGGTTGCTGCGGAACCCCGATTGGGATGGGTCCAGGATGCTGTTTTCTTCTAGGTATCGGGTTAGCTGTTTGTTGACGATCTTCTCGATGACCTTGGCTGGGAACGGAAGCAGGGAGATGGGCCGGAAGTTCTAGAGGTCTGTAGATGATATATGTATATATATGTATCTATATACATATGTATGTGTATATAGATACATATATATACATAAGTCTAAAGAGTGAATGATATATATATGTATCTATATACATATATATGTATAGATATATGTATATAGATACATATATATAAATATATCCTTACGTAAATCTCACAGTTCCGCGCGCTCTCAGAAAAGGAGGACTCTGTGATCGTAGTGTCCACTGCTGTGTTTATTCACAACGCGTTTCGCTTTCCCTGAAAGCTTGATCACGTGAACCGTGCAACCAATGAGGGCAACAATTATAGAGAGTCAAATGGCAATGAAAATAAAAATATAAAAAGGACATGCCTGTGATTGGCGGCAGCCATCTTGGAATGGTTAAAAACTAAGTAATACATTCCTGTTGTAATACACACATAGATTGTAGATATATCATTCAGTCAATTGTAAAATACAGATTACAAAACGATGTACCCAGTCAGTAGTGACAGAGATCAAAATTGGACATGCTAATGGTTAGCGACAAAATTGAAAATACACAACTATGTAAAACATACATATGTAGTCCAATAAAGTTACAAGTGAAATAGGCTACTCAGCACCCGGTCTTCTAAAATACAGAGCGGCTGTGCCTATAATCATCTAATCAAAATAATAATTAATACATCTCTCTATCAACTGAAAATTTATGTGTATAACCGTGTCTGTAAGACATACTACTGATAAGGTGTCAAATGTTAAAACTGTACGGTGTATGCGTTTACATGAAGATGTCCCAAGGTCACTAGATACCTCCGCCAGAGAGCTGTTGCCTAAGCTAGACCAGTGCCAAATATGAGATAATGAAAGTATCAACAATAAGATAGATCCCCAAGTGGGAGATGTCGTCATCCATATAGACAACACTCAAATCGGCCAAGCAGTGTCATTGCTCAGTGTCAATAAAGTTACATGGTTGTGAGCAAAATAAACTGCTCAGCACCCGGTCTTCTACGATACAGAATGGCTGTGCCTGTGCTCACCTATGTAGCGCGTAAGCATAATATCAGACACATGGTGGACCTAAAAAATTATATGTACTCCCAAAACAACAGCTGCGTAAAAAACATATCTACCCTCCTGTATCAGACTGGTTGTTTGTAAAATACAACAACATCCTATGTAGTAACCCTATGTACATATGAGCAAGTGCCCGATATATATCACACAAATATGCAAAAGTCCAGTTGGAACACCATCGTAGCCATAAACTCAATAAAACGTTACCGACATACATCAATGTGACAATGTGCTCATGAAGAGAAAAAAAAACAAAATATATGTAGAGATAAAATCTATGTATATATATATATATGTGTCCGTGTGTGTGTATGTATATATATATATATATATATATATATATGCTCCTTGATGCACAGTGAATGGCACACTTGCGGACGGGTGCTTCACAAACGCGGGGGTGCACCCGCGATATTTATCCAGGCTCTGTTTCCTTGTTTCCCAAAAAGAAAAACAGCACTCGCGGGGGCAGTTGCTAGAGTTTATTGGCCCCCGCGAGTCCTGTTTTTCGTTTTGGGAAACAAGGAAACGGAGCTTATATATATATATATATATATATATATATATATATATATATATATATATATATATATATATTCAGAAACACAAAGGATGCCGCACTCCAGAGATTGGTTTCAGAGTTGCTTTATTTTCACCACGACTGGTGGTAGTGGTGGTGAAAATAAAGCAACTCTGAAACCGGTCTTGGAGTGCGGCATCCTTGTGTTTCTGAATTTAAATATCGGGTAAGGATTCTACCCGTTGCTGCCTGCACCAGGTATTGAGCGCTCTGACATTGGGAATTAATTGTTATATATATATATATATATATATATAAATATTTATTTACAGAGATATTTCTCAGTGCTGAAATTATGAGACTGTGAAAGAACTATAATGAGTCTCTTTGAAGTTACCTGAAAGGCAGTAAAGTGTGGTACTGCTGCAGAGTACAAAAAAAATTTCTGCTAGATAGAGATATCTGACTTTTGTGTAGTGGCAGTTTTGACGCCATAAAGGGTATGCTGAAATGAACAGATCGGTATTATGTAGACAGCTAAGTGGATTAGTAAAGCCACGAAGTAGAAACACTTTGTAACAGACTAAATGTATGTGAGAGAGGGGCTATGGAGAGATGAGGGGCACGTTTGCAAGGATGGTAGTGGGCGCATCAAAGGAGGTCATAGTGTGCAATTGTAAAGCACACGTTCACCCGTAGGCATCTTGGCGCCAAAATGATGGTTGCACTGGCTCCCACCAGCGCTAAAAGGCTGCGATGATGGGTATGTGGCAAGGTAAAGTAATACTGTGTCTTTTTTCTCTCTTTCTTAGTCTTTTTGGAGAGCGTACAGATTTCGCAAAGGTAAGGTGACTTCGTCATTATTGACTTAAACACTTCACTCACGCACACACCCACCTACACTTTAAAACCAACAACCTATCTGCCTTCTACGTAGGATTGTGTTTTAAAAGGATAGTTTAGGCACTAGCAGAGATGGCATATCGTTGGATGAATGCTGCCCAGGCCCTAAATCTGGTTCTGGAGTCCAGCTCTGAGGCAGGATCAGAGACTGAGACAGCAGATACTGAGACAGCATCTGAGGGAGAGGACAATGGAGCTGAATCTGGGAGTAACTTTTCAGTCGGCGCAGTTCCATCCGATGACTCATCGTCCAGCGATTCTGAAGGAGACGATGTCAGTTGTGCTGTGCCTTTGCCAGCACAGTCTGTGCAGCAGGACACCCGTAACAGGTTAGAGCAACCCAGAGTGCAGGCACGTGCGGCCGCAAGCACAGACGGAGTGCTGTCTTGGCAGCCTCCCAATTTAGTTCAGCCCCAAATTCCGCCTTTCACTGGTGACGCTGGATGTAAAGTAGATACGGCAAATTTTTTGCCAATTGACTACTTCCATCTCTTTTTTGGTGTTGACTTCCTAGATGAAATTGTGCAGCAAACAAATTTGCGTGCCGAACAATTTCTGAGGGAGCAAGGAGGCACTCTTGGGCCTCATTCTAGGGCGCGCAAGTGGACTCCCACTTCTCTAGGGGAGTTGAAGATATTTTTGGGCCTCACGCTTAAAATGGGGGTAGTGCATAAACCAACCTTGCTATCCTATTGGTCTACTCACACGGTTTGGTTAACCCCCATCTTCGCACCATACATGAGCAGAGATCGTTTTTGCTATTGCAGCGCATGCTGCATTTCAATGACAACTCTGCTGCATTGCCCCAGGACCATCCAGACTATGACAGGTTGTTCAAAATTCGGCCTGTCGTGGAACATTTGTCTGCCAGGTTTCCAGAGGTTTATACTCCTGGAAAGAATATAGCCATTGATGAGTCCTTGATCTTGTATAAAGGGCGGCTGCTGTTTAGGCAGTACATTCCGAGCAAACGTGCTCGCTATGGCATCAAGCTGTACATGCTGTGTGAGAGCTCGACTGGCTATGTGTACAGCTTGAGAGTGTATACAGGGAAGGACACAACTCTTAACTCTGTAGGTTGCCCTCCCATGCTAGGGGTCACAGGAAAGATTGTATGGGAGCTTGTCCAGCCACTTCTTCACAAAGGTTATAACCTTTATGTGGACAATTTCTATACAGGAGTAGAGCTGTTCAGTGAGCTCTATAAAGCTGGCACCGTGGCTTGCGGTACAATTCGTTGTCGCCGCAAAGGATTCCCGCAGGAGCTTGTTTGCAAGAAGCTCCAGAAATCCCAGAGCACTGCGTTGCGTTCCAACGAACTGCTCGCAGTTAAGTTCTCAGATAGGCGTGACGTGTACGTGCTCACTACAATTCATGCTGAGAGCATTTCCCCTGTCACGGTTTGGGGTCAGATGGCCGAAGTCCACAAGCCCACCTGTATACTTGATTACAAGTACATGGGCGGAGTGGACAAGAACGACCAGGTTCTTCAGCCATACAATGCGAGTCGTAAAACTCGCACTTGGTATAAGAAACTGTTTACGCACCTGATCCAGATGGCATGTATGTATGTATGTTGTTTATCGTGAGACCACCACAGGAAGACTCATGTCTTTCCTTGACTTTCAGTTGTCTGTGATTGAAAGTCTTGCTGCTACAGAAGCAGAAGCCTCCACTTCATGTGTTCTGGAGGACGTGGCAAGGCTGCAGGAGCGACACTTTGCAGATAAAATTCCTGCAACACCCAAAAGGAGCGACCATGTCGTTGTTGTAAAGTGTGCTCGATGCAGGGAAAGAGGCAGGAGACTCGTGTTTACTGTCCCCAGTGCCCAAGTAAGCCTGCCTTCTATTTTCCTACTTGCTTTATGTTGTATCACACTAAAGCAAAATACTGGGAAATTGACTGAGGTGGTGCTGCCAATAGGTTAACCTTTCAATTGGTGTGAATGGATACCTACTGTCTGTGGGCCACTCCTTCACTACGCAAGCAGCTGCAGGATATTTCTTCCTCTACTTCATGAAATCATGGACTTCTCAACACCGTTATCTGCTTTCAGAACGTGGTAGTTGTTTTGTTCGCCAATTGACAAGTGCATTATAGTCCCCACGCTGCACATACTGGTGGACAGAACATATGCCACGTTGTCATGGAGTACCCGTGTTTCACATTCAACCGTTCTTCGTAGTTTATGATGGTCTCTTTAGGAAGTTTTTGAAAATTTCCAGCATGTTTGCCTTAGTTTCAAAGGTAGATATGCTTGCTCAGCTCGAGAAATGTTTTTGCGGCATACTCAGGCACCCCCCAACTTGCATCCACAAACTGGAAGGAGTTGGATAGAGCATTGTGAGAGCATTGATAGCTCGTGACAGAAATGTTCACTCAAGCTTCAAGTAGCTAGAGATGGAAGGCATTAGTATAGAGTATCTTAACAATTGGACAGGGTTAGTCAGGACTCTGAGGACAGACACACGAACGGGTTAGAACAGCTTACGGTAGGAACGCTTTCCGAGGAATATTGCAAAGGTAGAAGGCAGATAGTAAAGGTAGTATAGATACACGTCCTGACTTCTTCTTCACCCATGGATTAAAATCCATTGCTGCCACACTCACACTGAATTTACTGTAGTACTTATGGGTCAATGCTGCTTGCCATGTTCATCCTCCGTTAGAACTTAGTAGATGGCCAGTTTGCTGTATGATAAGTGCATTACAGTCACTGCACATAACGGTGGATTGGACATATGCTACGTTGTCACGGACTACCCTTGTTTCACATTCATCCGTTCATAGTTTATGATGTTATCTTTTGAAAATTTTCAGCATGTTTGACTCATTTTCAAAGTTAGATATGCTTGCTCAGCTCGAGGAATGGGCTTCACAGCATACTCGAGCACCCCCCAACTTGCATCCACAAACTGGAAGGAGTTGGATTTAGCATAGTGAGTGCACTAAAGGTGCATGAAAGACATGTCTTCCTGAGCCTCATGTGGCTGTCATGGAAGTCATTAGTATAGGTTCACTGGGCATGAGTTCGGTAATGTTCTGGAAGAAGGAGGTGGAGACTTGACAGGTGGTAGAATATAGTCAAAGTCATTGTGTCTTGTGGCATATGAATGTGATGGGCCCTTGCATGGCGGCAGTATGTTTGTGTGAGTGCAAGTGATATGGTTGTTTGGGCCCGTGGCTGGTGGTACGGAAGTCTTGTGTGTGGTGTGTGAATGGCGTGTGAATGGACCATAAAGTGGTTGGTGCCGTGATGTGGCTTTATGGCTCCCCTTCAGAAGGCTTGGCTTCAATATTTATATACTTTGATAAGTATTTGTGCTTTGAAGCCAGCGTTTCTGGAGGTGCTAAAACCAACCTGTGTAAGTGGTGGATTAGCTTTATCAAATGAGTGTTAGATTTATATTTGTGTCGGTTTAATGGCCTTTTGTAAGATATTTTTTTTTCACAATGGGTAGCAGGGGACTTTCTGCCCTAGCTCAGTCGTCACCTAGGCAAACCTTTACATTTTTGAGTAGTAGACAAAGGGGGAAGTACAAGGGTGAATGACTTGCGTGGTTCTCACTGTTTTTTTACCCAACATACCCTGCTAGCCTCATATTTTGTTGAAAAAAATCACTATTTCCACACATTTTTGTGTGGGAAAGTTGTGGCATCGCCGGGCAGACACGCATTTCCTACCACCCAGCGTTCCCCAAGGTCTCCCGATAAAAATGGTGCCTCACTTGTGTGGGAGGCCCAAGTACCCGCGACAGGCTAGGGCCCAAAAGGTATTGAGGCGACATTAAAATTGCCTATCACAAAACAACCTGGTTTTGTGAGGGGGGTCACCTTGATTTTTGGCCCCGTGCTCGGTGGCCAGCTAGGGAAACCTACCAAACCCACACATTTCTGAAAACTAGACCCCCGGGGGGTTCCAGGGAGGTATGGCTTGCATGGATCCCTCAACGTTTTCTTACCCAGAATCCCCTGCAAACCACGAATTTAGCTGAAAAAATCACTTTTCCACACATTTTTGTGTGGGAAAGTTGTGGCATCGCCGGGCAGACATGCATTTCCTACCACCCAGTATTCCCCAAGGTCTCCCAATAAAAATGGTACCTCACTCGTGTGGGAGGCCCAAGTACCCGCGACAGGCTAGGGCCCAAAACGTATTGAGGTGACATTAAAATTGCCTATCACAAAACAACCTGGTTTTGCAAGGGGGGTCACCTCGGTTTTTGGCCCCGTGCTCGGCGGCCAGCTAGGGAAACCTATCAAACCCACACATTTCTGAAAACTAGACACCCGGGGGGTCCCAGGGAGGTATGGCTTGCGTGGATCCCCCAACATTTTCTTACCCAGAATCCCCTGCAAACCTCGAATTTAGCTGAAAAAATCATTTTTTCCACACATTTTTGTGTGGGAAAGTTGTGGCATCGCCGGGCAGACAAGCATTTCCTACCACCCAGTGTTTGCCAAGGTCTCCCGATAAAAATGGTACCTCACTCGTGTGGGAGGCCAAAGTGCCCGCGACAGGCTAGGGCCCAAAACGTATTGAGGTGACATTAAAATTGCCTATCACAAAACAAACTGGTTTTGCAAGGGGTCACCTCGGTTTTTGGCCCCGTGCTCGGCGGCCAGCTAGGGAAACCTATCAAACCTACACATTTCTGAAAACTAGACACCCGGGGGGTTCCAGGGAGGTATGGCTTGCGTGGAACCCCCAAAGTTTTCTTACCCAGAATCCCCTGCAAACCTCGCATTTAGCTAAAAAAATCACTTTTTCCACACATTTTTGTGTTGGAAAGTTGTGGCATCGCCGGGCAGACATGCATTTCCTACATCCCAGTGTTCCCCAAGGTCTCCCGATAAAAATGGTACCCCACTCGTGTGGGAGGCCCAAGTACCCACGACAGGCTAGGGCCCAAAACGTATTGAGGTGACATTAAAATTGCCTATCACAAAACAACCTGGTTTTGCAAGGGGGGTCACCTCGGTTTTTGGCCCCGTGCTCGGCGGCCAGCTAGGGAAAACCATCAAACCCACACATTTATGAAAACTAGACACCCGGGGGGTTCCAGGGAGGTATGGCTTGCGTGGATCCCCCAATGTTTTCTTACCCAGAATCCACTGCAAACCTCGAATTTAGCTGAAAAAATCACTTTTTCCACACATTTTTGTGTGGGAAAGTTGTGGCATCGCCGGGCAGACATGCATTTTCTACCACCCAGTGTTCCCCAAGGTCTCCCGATAAAAATGGTACTTCACTCGTGTGGGAGGCCCAAGTACCCACGACAGGCTAGGGCCCAAAACGTATTGAGGTGACATTAAAATTGCCTATCACAAAACAACCTGGTTTTGCAAGGGGGGTCACCTCGGTTTTTGGCCCCGTGCTCGGCGGCCAGCTAGGTAAACCTATCAAAACCACACATTTCTGAAAACTAGACACCCGGGGGGTTCCAGGGAGGTATGGCTTGCGTGGATCCCCCAACGTTTTCTTACCCAGAATCCCCTGCAAACCTCGAATTTAGCTGAAAAAATCATTTTTTCCACACATTTTTGTGTGGGAAAGTTGTGGCATCGCCGGGCAGACAAGCATTTCCTACCACCCAGTGTTTGCCAAGGTCTCCCGATAAAAATGGTACCTCACTCGTGTGGGAGGCCCAAGTGCCCGCGACAGGCTAGGGCCCAAAACGTATTGAGGTGACATTAAAATTGCCTATCACAAAACAAACTGGTTTTGCAAGGGGGGTCACCTCGGTTTTTGGCCCCGTGCTCGGCAGCCAGCTAGGGAAACCTATCAAACCTATACATTTCTGAAAACTAGACACCCGGGGGGTTCCAGGGAGGTATGGCTTGTGTGGATCCCCCAACGTTTTCTTACCCAGAATCCCCTGCAAACCTCGAATTTAGCTGAAAAAATCACTTTTTCCACACATTTTTGTGTGGGAAAGTTGTGGCATCGCCGGGCAGACACGCATTTCCTACCACCCAGTGTTTCCCAAGGTCTCCCGATAAAAATGGTACCTCACTCGTGTGGGAGGCCCAAGTGCCCGCGACAAGCTAGGGCCCAAAACTTATTGAGGTGACATTAAAATTGCCTATCACAAAACAAACTGGTTTTGCAAGGGGGGTCACCTCGGTTTTTGGCCCCGTGCTCGGCGGCCAGCTAGGTAAACCTATCAAAACCACACATTTCTGAAAACTAGACACCCGGGGGGTTCCAGGGAGGTATGGCTTGCGTGGATCCCCCAACGTTTTCTTACCCAGAATCCCCTGCAAACCTCGAATTTAGCTGAAGAAATCACTTTTTCCACACATTTTTGTGTTGGAAAGTTGTGGCATCGCCGGGCAGACATGCATTTCCTACCACCCAGTATTCCCCAAGGTCTCCCGATAAAAATGGTACCCCACTCGTGTGGGAGGCCCAAGTACCCGCGACAGGCTAGGGCCCAAAACGTATTGAGGTGACATTAAAATTGCCTATCACAAAACAACCTGGTTTTGCAAGGGGGGTCACCTTGGTTTTTGGCCCCGTGCTCGGCTAGGGCCCAAAACATTTTGGGATAGGCAATTTTGATGTTGCCTCAATACGTTTTTGGCCCTTGCCTGTCGCGGGTACTTGGGCCTCCCACACGAGTGAGGCACCATTTTTATCGGGAGACCTTGGGGAACACTGGGTGGTAGGAAATGCGTGTCTGCCCGGCGATGCCACAACTTTCCCACACAAAAATGTGTGGAAAAAGTGATTTTTTCAGCAAAATTTGAGGTTTGCAGGGATTCTGGGTAAGAAAACGTTGGGGATCCACGCAAGCCATACCTCCCTGGAACCACCCGAGTGTCTAGTTTTCAGAAATGTGTGGGTGTGATAGGTTTCCCTAGCTGGCCGCCGAGCACGGGGCCAAAAACCGAGGTGACCTCCTTGCAAAACCAGGTTGTTTTGTGATAGGCAATTTTAGTGTCACCTCAATACGTTGTGGGCCCTTGCCTGTCGCGGGTACTTGGGCCTCCCACACGAGCGAGGCACCATTTTTATCGGGAGACCTTGGGGAACACTGGGTGGTAGGAAATGCGTGTCTGCCCGGCGATGCTACAACTTTCCACACAAAAATGTGTGGAAAAGTGATTTTTTCAGCTAAATTTGAGGTTTGCAGGGATTCTGGGAAGAAAACGTTGGGGGATCCACGCAAGCCATACCTCCCTGGAACCGTCCGGTGTCTACTTTCAGAAATGTGTGGGTTTGATAGGTTTCCTAGCTGGCCGCCGAGCACGGGGCCAAAACCGAGGTGACCCCTTGCAAAACCAGGTTGTTTTGTGATAGGCAATTTTAATGTCACCTCAATACGTTTTGGGCCCTTGCCTGTCGCGGGTACTTGGGCCTCCCACACGAATGAGGCACCATTTTTATCGGGAGACCTTGGGGAACACTGGGTGGTAGGAAATGTGTGTCTGCCCGGCGATGCCACAACTTTCCCACACAAAAAATGTGTGGAAAAAGTGATTTTTTCAGCTAAATTTGAGGTTTTCAGGGGATTCTGGGTAAGAAAACGTTGGGGGATCCACGCAAGCCATACCTCCCTGGAACCACCCGGGTGTCTAATTTTCAGAAATGTGTGGGTTTGATAAGTTTCCCTAGCTGGCCGCCGAGCACGGGCCAAAACCGAGGTGACCCCTTGCAAAACGAGGTTGTTTTGTGATAGGCAATTTTAATGTCACCTCAATACGTTTTGGGCCCTAGCCTGTCGCGGTACTTGGGCCTCCCACACGAGTGAGGCACCATTTTTATCGGGAGACCTTGAGGAACACTGGGTGGTAGGAAATGCGTGTCTGACCGGCGATGCCACAACTTTCCCACACAAAATGTGTGGAAAAAGTGATTTTTTCAGCTAAATTTGAGGTTTGCAGAGGATTCTGGGTAAGAAAACGTTGGGGGATCCACGCAAGCCATACATCCCTGGAACCACCCGGTGTCTAGTTTTCAGAAATGTGTGGGTTTGATAGGTTTCCTAGCTGTCCGCCGAGCACGGGCCAAAACCGAGGTTACCCCCTTGCAAAACCAGGTTGTTTTGTGATAGGCAATTTTAATGTCACCTCAATACGTTTTGGGCCCTAGCCTATCGTGAGTACTGGGCCTCCCACACGAGTGAGGCACCATTTTTATCGGGAGACCTTGGGGAACACTGGGTGATAGGAAATGCGTGTCTGCCCGGCGATGCTACAACTTTCCCACACAAAAATGTGTGGAAAAAGTGATTTTTCAGCTAAATTTGAGGTTTGCAGGGATTCTGGGTAAGAAAACGTTGGAGATCCACGCAAGCCATACCTCCCTGGAACCACCCAGGTGTCTAGTTTTCAGAAATGTGTGGGTATGATAGGTTTCCCAAGCTGGCCGCCGAGCACGGGCCAAAACCGAGGTGACCTCCCTGCAAAACCAGGTTGTTTTGTGATAGGCAATTTTAATGTCACCTCAATACGTTTTGGGCCCTAGCCTGTCGCAGGTACTTGGGCCTCCCACACGAGTGAGGCACCATTTTTATCGGGAGACCTTGGGGAACACTGGGTGGTAGGAAATGCGTGTCTGCCAGCGATGCCACAACTTTCCCACACAAAATGTGTGGAAAAAGTGATTTCTTTCAGCTAAATTTGAGGTTTGCAGGGGATTCTGGAGAAAACGTTGGGGGATCCACGCAAGCCATACCTCCCTGGAACCACCCAGGTGTCTAGTTTTCAGAAATGTGTGGGTTTGATAGGTTTCCCTAGCTGGCCACCGAGCACGGGGCCAAAAACCGAGGTGACCCCCCTTGCAAAACCAGGTTGATTTGTGATAGGCAATTTTAATGTCACCTCAATACGTTTTGGGCCCTAACCTGTCGCGGGTACTTGGGCCTCCCACACGAGTGAGGCACCATTTTTATCGGGAGACCTTGGGGAACACTGGGTGATAGGAAATGCGTGTCTGCCCGGCGATGCCACAACTTTCCCACACAAAATGTGTGGAAAAAGTGATTTTTCAGCTAAATTTGAGGTTTGCAGGGGATTCTGGGTAAGAAAACGTTGGAGGATCCACGCAAGCCATACCTCCCTGGAACCACCCAGGTGTCTAGTTTTCAGAAATGTGTGGGTATGATAGGTTTCCCTAGCTGGCCGCCGAGCACGGGGCCAAAACCGAGGTGACCTCCTTGCAAAACCAGGTTGTTTTGTGATAGGCAATTTTAATGTCACCTCAATACGTTTTGGGCCCTAGCCTGTCGCAGGTACTTGGGCCTCCCACACAAGTGAGGTACCATTTTTATCGGAAGACTTTGGGGAACGCGGGGTGGGTGGAATTTTGTGGATCCACGCAGATTCCAGAACTTTCCACCTCAGAAATGTGAGGAAAATGTGTTTTTTTTTACAATATTATAGGTTTGCAAGGGATTCTGGGTAGCAGAACCTGGTGAGAGCCTGCCAAGTCACCCCATCCTGGATTCCCCTGGGTGTCTAGTTTTCAAAAATGTATAGGTTTTCTAGGTTTCCCTAGGTGCCGGCAGAGCAAGGGTTCAAAATCTACAGCTAGGCACTTTGTTGAAAAAGGGTCCGTTTTCACTGCGAAAATGTGGTGTGTCCACGTTGCGTTTTGGGCCGTTTCCTGTCGCGGGTACTTAGGCCTCCCACACAAGTGAGGTACCATTTTTCTCGGAAGACTTTGGGGAACGCGGGGTGGGTGGAATTTTGTGGATCCACGCAGATTCCAGAACTTTCCACCACAGAAATGTGAGGAAAATGTGGTTTTTTTTACAATATTTTAGGTTTGCAAGGGATTCTGGGTAGCAGAACCTGGTGAGAGCCAGCCAAGTCACCCCATCCTAGAGTCCCCTGGGTGTCTAGTTTTTAAAAATGTATAGGTTTCCTAGGTTTCCCTAGGTGCCGGCAGAGCTATGGTTCAAAATCTACAGCTAGGCACTTTGTTGAAAAAGGGTCCGTTTTCACTGTGAAAATGTGGTGTGTCCACGTTGCGTTTTGGGCCATTTCCTGTCGCGGGTACTTGGGCCTCCCACACAAGTGAGGTACCATTTTTATCGGAAGACTTTGGGGAACGCGGGGTGGGTGGAAATTTGTGGATCCACGCAGATTCCAGAACTTTCCACCACAGAAATGTGAGGAAAATGTGTTTTTTTGACAATTTTTAAGTTTGCAAGGGATTCTGGGTAACAGAACCTGGTGAGAGCCAGTCAAGTCACCCCATCCTGGATTCTTCTGGGTGTCTAGTTTTCAAAAATGTATAGGTTTGCTAGGTTTCTCTGGGTGCCGGCAGAGCAAGTGTTCAAAAACTACAGCTAGGCACTTTGCAAAAAAAGGGTAATTTTTCAATGTGAAAATGTGGTGTGTTCACGTTGCGTTTTCAGCTGTTTCCTGTCGTGGGCACTATGCCTACCCACACAAGTAAGGTACCATTTTTATTGGGAGACTTAGGGTAATTCATATTTGTAAAGCAACTGTTATTACCTATTGACTTTCGATGCATTTCTGCCTTCCAAATGAAAGACAATGTGTAAAAAAGAAGTCATTTTGAAAAATGACCTATAATTCTCATGCTAGTATGAGTATTCCCAATTTCGGAAATGTGCAAATATCTACTGTTTCTAAACTCTATATTTTGTTCCCATTTCAGAAATACATAGGAGTCTTTCATACCGAATTTTCCATGTATACATTTTCCCAGAATAATTGCTATATACCCGGTACATAATAATAAACCATTGCAAGACGCTGCTCAGTTTTTGGCTCTGGGTTCGTCGGGTTCTTGGTGAACCTACAAGTCCTAATTATCCCCACAACCAGTAAGGTCCAGTGGATGTAACGGTATATTGCTTTCAAAGAGCTGTCATAATTAGAAGAAGTTACAGGTGAAAACGTTGACACAAAAGACTGTTTTTTTCAACTAATTTTCCATTTTTCCTATATTTAACTGTTAGTTTCTATAAAGAAACCTTGATGGATTTACACAAATGACCCCTTGCTGAATTCAGAATTTTGTCTACTTTTCTAAAATGTATAGATTTCCAGGATCCATTATTGCTTTCATAACCATTTCTACCATTAACTGGAAGGCGGTTGAAAGCACAAAAAATAGCAAAAATAGGCTATGTCCCAGAAAAATGCCAAAACTGTGTAAAATGTTTGGGTTTTCTGACAAAAGTCTGTCATTCCCTAAAATCTGGGAAAATGGAGATTTCAGCCCCACAAACCCTTTTTGATACCATTTGCAGGGAAAAATCCAGACGCTTTCATATGCGGGACTTTTTCCCATTTTTCCACAAAAAACCAAAATTTAGCTGTATTTTGGCTAAAATCTGGGACCCCTCCAGGGAATCCACAAACCCTGGGTACCTTTAGAATCCCCATGATGTTGGAAGAAAAGGACGCAAATTTGGCGTGGATACCTTATGTGGTCAAAAAGTTACAGAGGCCTAATCGCGAACTACTACAAATAGCCAAAAAAGGGCTCAGCACTGGGGGGGAAAAAGCCCAGCAGTTAAGGGGTTAAGTGTTACACAGTGAGAGGGCGGGATGCGGATGGATTAATAACTCATACTTTGAGGGTGTGTTTGTTTTAAGTGGAAATATTGTTCCTAGCAAGGACCCATGCAAAGCAAATATTATTATTACTGATCAGACAAGCTTTTTTGGACAGATGTTTTACATTTCTTAGTCTGCAATCTGACAGTGTCCTGGCTGAGAGTGTGCCAAGAACCACCAGAGATTGTGAGCTTGTTTACAAGATAAGTGGGAGTGCTGATCTTGATGGTTTGTAAATGATGCAGCTGGTTTTAAAGATGGTGCGAGCCAGAAAGAGGAGTTAATGGACTTCTATCAGGATGGGGGTGATGGGATCATATTTCTTCAGGCCTTGAGTGACACATGCTGTAGCATGTAGGATGCACTTAAGGGGTGCCAGTGTGGAGTCTGGCAGGTCATGGAGAAGGGTGTTGCCACCATCAAGATGCAAGAACACAAGGGCTTGAACAGCAGATCCAAAGTAGCTTTCTGGAAGAACCGGTTTCACTTTCTTTAGAAGAAAGAACTGGTATCAGGCCTTTGTTTTTTTCGCAGTGTGTTCCTCAAGATTGAGGTTGATGTGTAGGGTGAATCTAAGTGACTAGGCATTTGGTGAAAGTTGGGGATCGAAGCCATTAAAGTTCATGTCTTTGAGTCAGGTTTGTATTGTTTCTTGTTTTTTGCTCTTTGCAATTAACAGTTATTTTAGCTTGATTGGGTTGAGATTAGGCCTGGGCGGAATTTGCGTAGTCGCGTTATGCAAAGTTCCGCGAAGATGTAAAAAATCTCCACGAGCTACACAGAATTCCGCGAGCACGCGGAATTGCTTGTTCTGCCCATTCACGATGCGTTTTCCTGTTCGGGGACGCTGTTTGCGTGCTCGGGGGGAAATATCTTGCGAACTTGCCCATGCGGTCGCCAATTGGCGCGGCCATCTTGTTTCACTTGTCCCGCCCATTCGCGATGCGTGTTTCCTGTTCACGATCGCGGATGTCCAATGGCGCGTCCGAATGACGTGTTCGCGATCGCACACTCTTGCGAGATCGCGCAGCCGGCTACCAAAATCTTGTGGCGCACGCGAACGGATAGGAAAACTCGTCAGCGAACGCAGGGATGTGCGAACACGCATTTTGAAAGCGCAAACAAGGGAAAAATTCCGCTACGCCGCGGATCGCGGAATTTTCGGCAATTCCGCGTTCTCCGTGTAACGCGGAATTGCCAAAATTCCGCAAATTCCGCGAGCAGAGTGGATTTTACCGACCAGGCCTAGTTGAGATTCAGGTAGGTGCTGAACATCCATGTCTGGGTGATGTGTAGGTAGTGTTTGAAATGCTCTACTTTGATGCCTGTGATGCTGAAGAATCCTATGAACTGTTCTGGACACTCGAGCAACTGTCCACCTTTCGATCACCCTGTCCACCACTCACATATCTACAAGTATCTGCTTACTTGGGAGTAAGCAAGATGATGGTACAACTCTACTGGGCAAGCATTCAAAATGTGCTTACTAAAAGCAGGTTAAACAGACATCACATGTTTTCACTTTATCCCGCTCACCCATCCTTTCAAATATTTAGTAGTGAAATGTGTCCAAAGCTCCCAACTTGCATGCTCTTTCTTGTGGTGACTTTACATTTGTTCCTGTATTACGGGTGAGGAGTTTGTCCAGTCATCTTTACTAACGTTTTTCCATGCTCAAATACTGCTGAAATTAATAACCTTTGAAATCTGTAGCTATCAGGTGTGGTTGTGACCCCAAATAGCATTTGTAATTGAGGCCTGGATTGACCAAAGAGTACATGAAAGATCTTGCTGTGATTTCACATTAACTCGGGCTTCAGCTATACCAAGCATGTCTGGTCGATGAAGTAAATGGCTCCCAAAGGATGGCTCAGGGACACTTTCCCTGATGCGGGGCTCATACACTCGCCATGTCAAACAGACTCTAGTGGATACTGAGGATGCTGCAAGGAAAGACACCACAATCCCAAAAGCAAATTTGCCAGAGTCTTCGCTCCTCAGTGTCGCTAACTTGTGCTTGTTTGTTGATATTGATGCTTTCCACCATCTCCAGGGGATGTTTGTTGGGTTGGGGGCTGCTGGGTACTGTGAGACAGTCTCATTTGGCTGGCTGAAAGGTCTCCTCTCAGCAGCACCTCCTGGGATGCACATCAGACAGGACGAGGAGGTTCAGGCTTAGACACCAGGAGACAGGTAGGATGTTTCTTCAGTCTGAGAAGCAGCAGGAATCTGTGCTGGTTCTGGTCAGTGTAATGCTTGGCTTGAGGAGTGGAGCTCCTGCTAATATTCCCTGTTGAAGGAATGCGGGGGAAAAAACCTCATTCCATTAGAAGCCCATTGGACCAGGGCATCATATAGAGGACTGACGCCTTTTTCCAAATGGCCCAGCAGCGGAAGCACATTAAGGACACTGTTGCATGAATATTAGCACTTTATAAAATCCACATAATAAACATATATTTTAATTGTGTGAATTTAATGAATTTTTTGAATGGGTGTATTAATCATACAAATAAAGGTAATTGAATCTAAGCGATGCCAATCCCAACAATTAAAGCCAGTATATAAAGAATTATGGCAAATATAGATTTTTACGGAAGTGCTGGTAAAAGACACCCGATTCTCACTATAACGAGAATTGAACAACTGCAGGTAATATTGACAAAGCTTTAACTATAATAATCACAATTGTTTTCCCCAGTTCTGGCGAACTCACCAATATCAAACAAACAGAAGCAAAGGTGCATATATCCTATTTTAGTAAGTGAAGAAATTGAGCTGATGCAACTTCATTCTAGATTGTTCATAGGATCCAGTAACGAGCACACTGTGCCGCTTGGAATCAAAAGGAAGCTGGTCAATTTCCTAAGATTTTTGACTCATGTTTTAAGAGATTTGCTTCTTTTGCAAACTCTAGGAAAGTTCTTATGCCGCTCAGCCCTGAATTTGTCTTGTACAATCTCAACTCAGCCTTCCTGGCTGAAGACTAGCATCAAAGCAAATTTGTTCCCAGCTCAATGGCTTGTATTCGTAAGCGAAACCTAAGTTGTGTTGGAGACTGGCAGGTCGAATTGGGAAGTTCAAAGAGTGCCCTAGAAAGCATGCACTGGACCAAGTCTAACCATTTAACAGAAATGCCAGGAAAGGCTTCTAGACCACAAGTCAAGGCAGGTAAAAAAAACTGTGCCCATACCACCTCCAATATCATTTTAATGGATGGAGCTGTAAAGTGTTTACATATGAATTTATGTCGATGGTGAGAGACAAGGACCAGGTCTTCATTTTTGCCAAAAGCAGAGTGTGATTACCCTTATCGCACAAGCAAACACACAAATATTTTTACAAAAGAGCCAGCCAGAAATGTAGTTTCTTATGTTTGCAGCTAAAAATAACCACATTAGATTCATTATGATAAATCACTCATTTATATTCAGTACAGTATTGACCAAGAGCAGTGAGAGTATGTTTTAGCCCAAATTGCATATAAACAAGTTGCACAGTTTCAATCATAGTCTAATCAGGTAGCATAGTATCCCTTGCATTCTGAATTTTGGTGATTGGTGTACCACCTAGTTTGAGAGGGGAGGCTCTACCATTTTACATGTATGCAGCCATTATTCACAGGGCACACCAAACATACAGTCTTAGGTCCTCACACATTTGGGGTGAGGATTAGAGGGTCCACGTTGAAGGAGGAGCTCAGCCTGTATAGAAAGAGTCAGAAGACCTCACCTCTGGGAGATAATCCATAAATATAATTACTGCAACTATCCAGTAAGCCTACTGTGCACGGGATGTGAGACAGCGTCACCTCTTCCAGCGGTGGGTTGTGCTTTTGAGGTTAGTCTCTCCCAGCTGCACCCTACTGCTCTACAAGTAGGCACTGGGTTTGGTGTAAAGGTTGTCCTTTAAATTAGAGTCCACCCATACACTCTCCATCGGCTATCTGTGATGGATTCCTGGCTAGCAGAATTCATTGTCAGTTGTACAACAATGGATGCTCTATTCCTTGGAATGTCGAAGTTAGTTCTGTGTCTATCTGACACACTGAAGCCATGGGCTCCCACCAAGGATGGAGATAGGGTACCAGAAAGGCTTCAGGGCACTGCTGGAGTGTCACATATGTCAAAGGCCTTAGGTCAAGGTGCCAGTGGAATATGGGAGACATGTTCGCACCTTTGGAGAGAAGATGGAGAACAGAGTACAAGGATACTGATAAGGAGGAGTATAAACGGGGTCTTGCTATATACAAACAGCAGACTCACCAGGCAAAGCTTTTATTCTTTTCCATGAAGATTAACAGAGCAAATAATTCAGCTAGGGAACTATTTAATACAGTCACTAGCCTTGCCAATCCAGTGGCGAGTACATCTACGCCTAGTCAAGATCTTTGCGAAAAATTGGCCAGTTTCTTCTATGAGAAAGTGGATGCCATTTTCTCCACTTTCTCTAAAGTTACCCCTAAGAATACGGCGGGCCGAATGGCTGACCTCTTCTGGAAAAGAAAGTGCTACTGAACAAATTCGCCCAGCTTACAGTTACAGAAACTGGTCATCTTATTATGCAGGTGAAATCTGGATCCCCTTTGGACCCTTGCCCGATAGCGATATTAAAGTTAGCGGTAGAGCCAGTCTCTCAAGTTTTGACACCCATTTTTAATTTGGCGTACTCAGAGGGACATTTTCCGCTAGACTGGAAAAAAACCTCTATTCTCCCCCTTCTGAAGAAACCGAATCTTGATACAAAAGACCCTAACAATTTTAGACCAATATCCAGACTTCCGGTACCTGCTAAAATCATCGAGAGAAATTTAAATACGCAACTTAGCCAATTTCTTGAGTCTACACAAGCATTGGACCAAACTCAGTATGGTTTTCGAGGGGGCCACAGCACCGAAGCTGCCCTCCTGAAATCTACTGAAGAGATACGGACCATTTTAGATCAAGGTGGCAAGGCTGCTCTGATCCTGTTAGATCTTTCTGCAGCATTTGATACGGTCCATCACGATTTGCTGATGGACCGGCTGCAGGAGATTGGGGTACAGTGTTCGGCCTGGAGACTCCTAAAATCATTTTTGTCAAACCGGAGTCAGCGGGTAATGTTGGGGGAATTTGTATCTAAACCTTTTTCACTACCATGTGGGGTCCCGCAAGGCTCCTCACTGAGTCCGACACTATTTAATATATATGTGTCCTCTTTGGCGCCCCTTATTCAGTCATTTGGGTTTAGTCTAACCACTTATGCGGATGACACTCAAATTGTGGTGTCTCTTCTACCAGCTGAGTCAAAGAGTACGGCAGTTCGTTTTAAAGAGTGCATGAATGCCGTAGGGATCTGGATGGCCCAAAACTGCCTTAAGCTAAACTCCAGTAAGACGGAGGTGGTATGTTTTGGGAATGATCCTAATTTTTGGACTCTAGATTGGTGGCCAGATTCTCTGGGCCCCCTTCCCGCACCTAACAGGAAGGTTAAAAACCTAGGTGTGTGGGTGGACCAGAAGCTCACTTTTAAAGACCAGGTTAACTCGGTGGTCTCTGCTACGTCTTTCGTTCTGAGGTCATGCAAGAAAATTCTGCCACTGTTACCTACAGAATGTCGTAAAACAGTTATCACAGCTCTCACTATGTCGAGACTGGATTACTGTAATAGTCTGTACTTTAATATTCAGGAAGGCTCTCTGCAGAAGTTGCAACTCCTTCAGAATGCGGCTGCTAGACTGGTGTCGGGCATCCCAAAATACGCTTCAATAGCGAAGGAAATTCGGAAATTGCATTGGTTGCCGGTAAGGAAGCGTACTATGTTTAAGGCAATGTGTCTGGTTCATAAGGCACTGTATGGAGCCGGGACGCCTATTTAAAAGAGCGGCTGTACTGGTATACGCCAAAGAGACTACTGCGCTCATCTGATGCCAAACTGGTTTATGTGCCATTTGTAAAAAAGGCCAACTGGGGTGGAAAAAGCTTTGTAGCTAATGCAGCCAAAGCGTGGAATAAGCTTCCCCTATATCTTATAGGTATATCGAGCCTTTTGGCCTTTCGAAAAGCTTTAAAAACCTGGCTGTTCACTGATTAGAATGACTCTGGTTCAATCCTCGGGTAAGATTTCACATAGCGCCAGGACACCTACGGGTAACAGTAGCGCTCTACAAATGTTATAATAATAATAATAATAATAGTAGGCACCTAAGGGTGTCAGTATGTTGTGTAAGTTACGACTGTGGCATAACTCTACAAGGTGTGCATTCCCACCCACCGGTGACAAGTGTGAACTTGGTTCAATGCACCACTGATGAATGTGAAAGACAAGTCCCACCCCGTCCCAGAAGGAGCGCATTGCAGGGCAGTCCCATGCCACATGATAGAAGGCAGCGGCAGGGAGAGCGTATCGTGTGCATGTAACCTGAGCGGTCGGGGACATCCATTGCATGCGGCATGGGAAAAGATATGTCACATGTAGGTAGTTAATCTGGACCCTGTGCAGTCATGAAAATATCGCCAGCTCACTGGGGTGAGACATGCCTACCTCCAATCATCATCGTCAAGCTCGTCCACGCAGCCCACCCACTTCTGTCTAAGGGAAGCATAGCCATCAGGAGCATTGATAATCAAGGAATGGTAATTCACAGATATTGCTCCCCTACCCAGGTGCCTCATGCAGATTTGGGCCTCAAGGGGAGTGTAGTCAAGGAGCTGGGCATCCAGGGGGAGGTGGGTCCGCAGGGCATGCCGTAGCTGAGGGAAACGGAAGAACTGTGTGTGGGACAGGGCATAATGATCTCTCAGTTCTTGAAAGGACATCAGATTACCCCCCTGGTGGACATCTCCCAAGTACGTAATTCCTATCTGGTCACAATTGCCTATACCGACGACACCCAACTCCTGTTCACTTGGAAAAAATCTGAGTCATCCACTGCCCATGTTAAAACCTGTTTAGCTGCAGTGTTTAATTGGCTGACACGTGCTCAGCTGAAATGTAATGAAGATAAAACGGAAATTTTATTCTTTGGAGAATTTCCTCCCCAGGATTGGCACACCTTCTGGCCTGATGAATCTCCCAGGCCCTCTCCTTCTGGACTCCCTGTAAAAAACCTCGGGATCTGGTTTGATGAAAAGCTGAATTTCTGTAATCAGATTAATAAAGTGACTGGTACTTGCTTCGGCATTTTGAAACTTCTCAGGAAATTTCTGCCCCTTCTGCCCTTAACAGCTAAGGAAACGGTTGTTCGAGCTCTTGTTGCCTCTCGCATTGATTATGCAAATGCACTATACGTGGGCCTTCCCGCCTATCTTATTGATAAACTTCAGGTGGTCCAAAATGCCGCCGCTCGTCTGCTTCTTGACCTCCCCAAACGCAACAGCGTCAGGCAACACCTGCGCAACCTGCACTGGTTACCGGTGAAGGCAAGGATCACGTATAAAGCCCTGGTAACTATTCATGCCGCACTCTACGAATACGGCCCCTTCTACCTCAGGAAGCTCTTTCAGTTCTACTCCCCCAGCAGACATTTGCGTTCCTCCAACATGCTACTGGCTTCTGTCCCCAGATTCCGCTTGAAGAGAAAGGGCGGTAGCTCTTTGGCCTACTTGGCGGCCATGGCTTGGAACTCGCTCCCTCTTGATCTGCGTAGTCTGCAGAATTCTACCCAATTTAGGAAGAAACTAAAAACCTTCCTTTTTTAATGATCTGGTTTTTGTGTTATTGGCTCTCATTATTTTTTTTCTCTCTTTCCCTCTGCTGTCTCTTGGGCTCGCGCCGGGACACTCTTGAGTAGCTGTGCGTGTTACAAAACCATAAACATAAACATAAACATAAACAATGGGTAAAGCCCTCAAGGCTGGAGAGCTATTGAAGCCATGTGCCTTGCCAGAGGGGCGTCAATCCCGTCAGGTGGCGGTCCTACCGAATAAAGTGCACCCCCGCTCTCAAATAACGTACTGCAACTTGAGTGCAGAACGTCATCGGGGGGCATACGGCCCCCATAAATAAAAACAAGGAGCTCCTCAAAGCCCAGTGAGTGAAGTTCCAAGAGATAGGCGGGGTCATCTAAGGCTCCTGCAAACCATTATTTGATGGCCACCAGTTGCACCGCTAGATAGTACCCGTAGACGTCTGACACCGCAAGACCACAGTTGAAGGGAGACTTCCGCGCTGAGCTAAACACGACCCGATGGCTCTTACCAGCCCATATAAAGGATGTGAGTTTGGAGGTCACAGAGTGGAACCACCATCGAGGGATTGGATAAGGAAAATTCGCTAAGACCTATAAATAGTGAGGGAGACCCATCATCTTAAAGAGTGCGATGGGCCCCATTGGGTTAAGGGGCATTTTGCTCCAGCGGAACAGGTCACGGTCAAGGGATGAGGCTAATTGTTGAAAATTAAGGACCCAGGCCAGGTCTGGGTGGTGTGATATGTGAATCCCTAGGTACTTAAAGGAGTTCCGACGAAGAGGTAGAGCAGGGCTCCAGCGTCATCTCACAGTGACCACAGTCACCTCCACAAGTAAGGGACTTATGCGTGTTAACCTGAAGACCGGAGGCCGCTCCATAAAAGTGAAGGATCTCCAGACAGCAGGCCCAGAGGCTTGGGGGTCACAGAGGAAGAGGAGATGTCACCAGCGTATAGCGACATCTGATACTCGAGTCCACCCCCCCCCCCACCTCCAGTGCAGTATCAGCGTATCACAGCGTATCGGGTGCAACAACAGTTCAATAGCTAGGGTGAACAGTAATAGGAAGTGGGGACAGCCTTGACGTGTGCCTCTACCCATTGAGAAAGAGGTGGATAAAATGCCATTTACATGGACCTGAACCTTGGGGTTGTTATACAGGCGATGCACCATTTTGTAAAATTGTGGCCCCACAACCGCTTTGAGGAAGGACGAGGACACAGTGTAAAATACTTTACGAAACTCCACCAGAAGGAGGGCCAGGTTACAGTCCAGACGATGTGCCTGGGAGAGAGCCAACTGCATTCGACGAATACAGTGATGGGTACTCCTGCCCGGTATGAACCCACATTGGTTTGGATGAATAAGGTGGGACAGGGTTCGGGTCAGCCGTGATGCCAGGACTTTGGCATAGATCTTGATGTCTGCAATAATAAGTGGGATTAGGCAGTAGGAGGAGCACAGGTCTGTAGGTAGGCCCTCCTTAGGGATATTAACAATAGTGGCACAGTCTAGGTCGGGGAGAATGAGCCCCATTGTAACGCCTCTGAATAGAAGATCAGCAGGTGGGGTGTCAGAATGGTATGGTATCTTTTAAAGTTTTCAATGGGCTAGCTATCTGATTTGAGTCCGGATATGGCTTGATTAACCTCTTCCGCTGTTACAGGTTGGTCTAACTCATGGGCCAGGGAACGTGAGATCCCAGAGATAGGGTCTCTGAGCCTCCAATAGAGGAGTTGGACACATTGCATCGATGGTATGCTGCAAAGACCTGAGCGATCATTGGCAGATCTTCCTGCAGATTGCCAGCTAAGTCTCTGATGGTGGGCACTATTCTAGTGGAGATACTACTGGTCGCCAGCCAATACAATAGCTTACCGGACTTGTCCTCGGACTCATAGACTCTTTGGGTCGAGGTTCACCAGCACTGCTTTGCCTCTTCAAGGGAGATCTGTCGCAGCTTGGACCATGCTATTGCCAGGAGGCACTGCGCATCATCTGTGCCAGAGCCTGGGCCTGGTGCTCCAAACTAAGAATTTGGGCCTCTAGGTCTGTCACCTGCTCTTGTAGAAATTCTCGACGCCTCACATAACCTTTTAGCAGACTTCTCATGGAGGGTTTGCTCAATGCCCACAGCATTGTTACCAAGGATATGGAGCCCTCATTAGTTTGAAAAAAGTTTTCAACTTCTCCTCTATGAAGGAGGCACACTTATGGGCCTTTAGATGCCATATGCTGAATCTCCAGTGCTGAGTCTGCGGCTGGGCACCCCACTCAGCACCCCACTCAGCAAGTAGGGGGCATGATCGGATATACCACACAGAAGAATTCGGATGGACTGCAATGACAGGCGATCAGTTGCTGGCATCCACAGCAGGTCAATCTGTGATTCTGTATTGTGGGCTGTGGATTGATGTGTATATGACTGTAGTGATGGTGCCATGAACGCCAAGCATCGCAGAGGCCCCTGGAGGCAGCCCTGGCCACTAAACATGTCAAACGTGTCCGTCGGCTGGGGCGAGGGGCCACTGAAATGTTCCGCTCGGGAGCCATAAATGCATTAAAATCCCCTCCCACAAGGGTAGTCCTGGAAGGAAGGGCCACTATTAGGGATCAGAGTGTCTGTAAGGGTTGTTGTAGCAGCTACGGGGGAGCATAGCAAGAGATAAAATTATAGTGTTGGGCAGGCATATGTATTTCAACACCCACATACCTCCCCAGGGGATCCTCATGTACTTTGATCACTGTCAGTGGAAGGGACTTATGCAATAGGAAGACGACTCCCTTTGAGCCTCTGGTGAAGTATGAGTGAAAAACTCTGTTGCAGCCGAATCGGCCAAGGAAGGGGGGGATGGGGGCCCAGAAGGTGTGTTTCTTGCAATAGGACTACATCTGGTTTGTATCGCTTGATATAACGCAGTACAGCAGATCTCTTTATACGGTCTAAGAGACCATTAACATTCCAAGAGAGAATCATAATCATAGGGGAAGATGGTATGGTAAATGCAGGACACTTGGGGACCAGTCAATGACAGGGACAGTCTGTATGTGGCAGCCCAGAGCTAAGAAGTCAGAGATGTTGCATTGGAGACCTTGCGAAAGGAATACCTGAAAG